>JAMZEH010000057.1:1180000-1622500 GCA_024699665.1 Ostrea denselamellosa | reverse complement strand
TTAGAATAGGATATCCGCAGACTTTTCACTTGCTATGACAAATCGTCAAAGTACTTGCAGTTTTCCGCACAAAATTTACATTACATTTCCGAGCATCTTTATGCTCTTTCTAGCGGAACATATATATCTCTAGAAATGCACGTTTTCATCCTTGAATAATTATTTTGTGAAAGAAAAAAGTGCCCAGTATCACAGAATAGACCCTGAAACACATCGTACAGGTGTTAAATTTATCAATTCATAAATTAGATCACCACCCAGGCGTTAAAATGTTTCAATCTCACAAACGCCGCCCCGCTGGGACGCTGCTGCGGGTGTTTAACGCATCGCCACTTCATTTTTTAGCATGAATGAAGTTAATTTTTCAAAAAAAGAATTTTCATCTTTTTTACTACTTTTGATGTTAAAAGGGTGGTATGAGGTTTTTTTTTGCATGCTAGGTGAATGACATAGTTTAATCGTTTACTTAAGTCACACAGTGGATGTACAATCAAATGCAATGTCTAAAATATTTAATTTTAACTTAATCATTATCTGTCTTGTAAATGTGAAAAAGCCAAAAAGATTATGAAAAAGTTAAGCATTTGAGTGATCCCCCCCCGTATCAAATGAAAACTAAGATTAATCCTCACAGTGTAGTTTTGGGTGATGTTAAACGTGTCTTTTATGTCTTTAGATTTCACGTACCACTCTGTACTTGCACCCCCTCCCCCGCCCCTCTTCTAAAGTTTCAATTATATCATTATATAGCTGTTTACGATCATACAGACATACAAACAGATTAACAAATTGGGATATTACATATATATATATATATATATATATATATATATATATATATATATATATATCGGATTACTACATAATATATATTATATTTAATATCTGGTAAACTATATTATAAGAGTGCAAAAAATATATTTGTTGGACAAAGTAGGTAAGAAAATCCATTTGGTGCACGTGAGTTATACAAGATAAATAACTAAAACAAATAGTTTAAAATAAGTGTTAATCTTTTATAAAATTTGCGATTTTCCACACAAATAGCATTTACTTTGTTCTATACATTATATTATTGGCTACATGAGTGAACTTGTAATTCATGAGCTGCATAATTAATTAAAAACATTAACCATTTTACTTATTATTCAATTATCCGAGGCCAAATTGTAATGAATTTTAATAAACTATACAATTATCTGCAGTTTCTGGTCTCAAAGCCTTAATTCTTCTCTGAACAGCCATAAATATTAAATAACTGCAAGAATACGACTTTCAAGGTTTTCGTTCTGCTTTTTACAAAGGGCAATGCAATAAATCAGAGCACTAAAAGTTTATGTGCGAGTTTCAATTGTCATAGTTTTGCATTTAATGTTCATTAGTCGAAATTTTAAAATTCATAATTAGAATTTATACTGAAATATTTACATTTCCAATGTTTTTGCCTTTGATGGATATCTCTAAAAATTGTAGCAACACTCATTTCCTCATGAATGCGATGTAGTTGTAAACAATGCGCGTAGCATATGATTCTTGATAGATACAATACGACTATTCTAACAGCTGGAAAATTCCTAAAGAACTGAAAGTAGAATACAAATATAAGAAATAAACATAATTTTTGAAAATATGAGTGTATGAACAACAACGCGTTACACCGACTTACTTACTTGCAGTAAATGTTGTCAATTGCATGTCAATTACATGATCATCAGAGCAAACAAATTCTGGTGGCGTCCAGTTTTTATTGGTGGAGGAGAGAACCCAGATACAATGTACCCGGGAAGAGACCACCGACCTTCCGAAAGTAAACTGGCAAACTTTCTCACAAAAATCGTTGCGAGCGAGATTCGAACCCGCGCCGACTAGAGGTGAGAGGCCTTGTGATTTTGAGCGCGATGCTCTAACCACTCGGCCCTTCCAAAGAAATAATTATATAGCATAAAACATTGATAGTTGACTTGTTCTACAACACTACGCTGCAAAGTCGGATCGCTTGAATACGTATCTTTGGAGAAAGGAACAAGGAATTCAAATGAAATTTTTAAATACCTGTTTCATATAGATTTACATATTTTGTTTGACATCAAACCCCCAAAATAAAGAACTTTGTGCTCTGTTTCTTCACATTGCCAGCTAGTAACCATGTTAGTATGTTTCCTAATGGTTTGAAAATGATCTATAAATTACAGGCATACAAAGTAAGGACCAAAACGTGTCAAATCTGCAAAAATTAAACGAATTCATAGAAAATCAAAGTTTTTAGACATCGTTTCCTTCATTTCATTGTTAACGTCTTGTAACAAAGAAAACACTTGTATCCCTATAACAAAGGTGCTTTTGTGTATAGGAATGGAAATTGTCAAATAAACATCATAAGGGTCAGTATGTTTAACATCGCCTGGAAAATCAATTCAATATTTTATATTGGATAACCTTGACTATTCTGAGACATATAATGCTTGCCTGTGGTTCCTGTTGCATTGTTGTCTGAAATTTCCGCGATTTTTTTATAATACACAGAACGGGCCTAAGCTTATTGCAAGAGAATGTCCTTAGTATTGGTAGTAGTTCTGAGGTAATGTGAACAGGTTGACCCCTCCATAGGCGTGAGATCTCCTCGCCAGATAAGGCTTCACATGTCAGGTTACAAGCATTTTGGTCATAATTATGCATTTCCTTACAATCCCTGTCAGGTTAGGTCACACACAAACAAATGATGGATAACTTTGTCCGAATATCGTAAACTGGCTTAAGAACAGACATTCTACGCGTTACTCATTCTTGTAGTCAAGAATAGCGATAATTTATATCTAAACAGTTAAAGGTCCACCACTACATGTATCCACACAGTCATCCCAAGAACTAGTAGAACTAGTAGCTAAATAATACTGACGACGATGTGTTTGTCTGTAAATAATACTGACGACAATGTGTTTGTCTGTAAATAATACTGACGACAATGTGTTTGTCTGTAAATAATACTGAAGACAATGTGGTTGACTGTAAATAATACTGAGTGTGGTTGTCTGTAAATAATACTGACGACAGTGTGGTTGACTCTAAATAATACTAAAGACAATGTGGTTGTCTGTAATTAATACTGAAGACAATGTGGTTGACTGTAAATAATACTGAAGACAATGTTGTTGTCTGTAAATAATACTGACGACAGTGTGGTTGTCTGTAAATAATACTGAAGACAATGTGATTGTCTGTAATTAATACTGACGACAGTGTGGTTGTCTGTAAATAATACTGACGACAGTGTGGTTGACTGTAAATAATACTGAAGACAGTGTAGTTGTCTGTCGACAGTGTGGTTGACTGTAAATAATACTGAAGACAATGTGGTTGTCTGTAAATAATACTGACGACAGTGTGGTTGTCTATAAATAATACTGAAGACAGTGTGGTTGACTGTAAATAATACTGAAGACAATGTGGTTGTCTGTAATTAATACTGCCGACAGTGTGGTTGTCCATAAATAATACTGAAGATAGTGTAGTTGTCTGTCGACAGTGTGGTTGACTGTAAATAATACTGAAGACAATGTGGTTGTCTGTAAATAATACTGACGACAGTGTGGTTGTCTGTCAATAATAGTGACGACAGTGTGGTTGACTGTAAATAATACTGAAGACAATGTGGTTGTCTGTAAATAATACTGACGACAGTGTGGTTGTCTGTCAATAATACTGACGACAATGTGGTTGTCTGTAAATAATACTAAAGACAATGTGGTTGTCGATAAATAAATACTGACGACAGTGTGGTTGTCTATAAATAGTACTGAAGACAGTTTGGTTGACTGTAAATAATACTGAAGACAATGTGGTTGTCTGTAAATAATACTGAGGACAGTGTGGTTGTCTGAAAAATAATACTGACGACAGTGTGGTTGTCTGCAAAATAATACTGAGGACAGTGTGGTTGTCTGTAAATAATACTGTCGACAGTGTGACTGTAAATGATACTGTGGATAGTGTGGTTGTCTGTAAATAATACTGAGGACAGTGTGGTTGTCTGTAAATAATACTGAAGACAATGTGGTTGTCTGTAAATAATACTGACGACAGTGTGGTTGACTGTATAAATAATACTGAAGACAATGTGGCTATCTGTAATTAATACTGAGGACAGTGTGGTTGTCTGTAAATAATACTGAGGACAGTGTGGTTTTCTGTAAATTATACTGATAATAGTGTGGTTGTCTGTAAATAATACTGACGACAGTGTGTTTTCTGAAAATGATACACAGGACAATGTGATTGTAAATAAAATAGTAGACAGTGTGTACTTAATATTATCACAGACATTCACACTGTCCTCAGTATTATTTACAGACACACACACACTGTTCTCAGTATTATTTACAGACAACCACACTGTGCACAGTATTATTTACAGACAATCACACTGTCCACAGTATTATTGACAGACAATCACACTGTCCTCAGTATTATTTACAGACAATCACACTGTCCACAGTATTAATTACAGACAACCACGCTGTCCACAGTATTATTTACAGACAACCACGCTGTCCTCAGTATTATTTACAGACAACCACACTGTCCTCAGTATTATTTACAGACAACCACACTGTCTTCAGTATTATTTACAGACAAACACACTGTCCTCAGTATTATTTACAGACAACCACGCTGTCCTCAGTATTATTTACAGACAAACACACTGTCCTCAGTATTATTTACAGACAAACACACTATCCTCAGTATTATTTACAGACAACCACACTGTCCTCAGTATTATTTACAGACAACCACACTGTCTTCAGTATTATTTACATACAACAACACTGTTCACAGTATTATTTACAGACAATCACACTGTCCACAGTATTAATTACAGACAACCACACTGTCGTCAGTATTAATTACATACAACCACACTGTCCTCAGTATTATTTACAGGCAAACACACTGTCCTCAGTATTATTTACATACAACCACACTGTCGTCAGTATTATTTACATACAACAACATTGTTCACAGTATTATTTACAGACAATCACACTGTCCACAGTATTAATTACAGACAACCACACTGTCTTCAATATTATTTATAGACAACCACACTGTCGTCAGTATTATTTACAGACAAACACACTGTCCTCAGTATTATTTACAGACAACCACACTGTCTTCAATATTATTTATAGACAACCACACTGTCGTCAGTATTATTTACAGACAACCACACTATCCTCAGTATTATTTACATACAACCACACTGTCGTCAGTATTATTTACAAACAACCACATTGTCTTCAATATTATTTATAGACAACCACGCTGTCGTCAGTATTATTTACATACAACCACACTATCCTCAGTATTATTTACAGACAACGACATTGTTTTCAATATTATTTATAGACAACCACACTGTCGTCAGTATTATTTACAGACAACCACACTGTCTTCAGTATTATTTACATACAACAACACTGTTCACAGTATTATTTATAGACAACCACACTGTCCTCAGTATTATTTACAGACAAACACACTGTCCTCAGTATTATTTACAGACAACCACACTGTCCTCAGTATTATTTACAGACAAACACACTGTCTTCAGTATTATCTACAGACAAACACACTGTCCTCAGTATTATTTACAGACAAACACACTGTCCTCAGTATTATTTACAGACAACCACACTGTCTTCAGTATTATTTACAGACAAACACACTGTCCTCAGTATTATTTACAGACAACCACACTATCCTCAGTATTATTTACAGACAACCACACTGTCTTCAGTATTATTTACAGACAACCACACTGTCTTCAGTATTATTTACAGACAACCACACTGTCCTCAGTATTATTTACAGACAACCACACTGTCCTCAGTATTATTTACAGACAAACACACTGTCTTCAGTATTATTTACAGACAACCACACTGTCTTCAGTATTATTTACAGACAAACACACTGTCCTCAGTATTATTTACAGACAACCACACTGTCCTCAGTATTATTTACAGACAAACACACTGTCTTCAGTATTATTTACAGACAAACACACTGTCCTCAGTATTATTTACAGACAAACACACTGTCCTCAGTATTATTTACAGACAACCACACTGTCGTCAGTATTATTTACAGACAAACACACTGTCCTCAGTATTATTTATATACAACAACACTGTTCACAGTATTATTTACAGACAACCACACTGTCCACAGTAATATCAAAATTCAAATGTAAATATCACAATATCTCTTGATCTCGGAATTGCCCCGTGTTTGTTACAAAAATCGATCCTTAAATCCTTCCTAATGTATTAAAATTCAATTCACAAAATTCCCCAATCCCCGAATCCTCCTTTCCACAATGTATTACACACACCTAACAAAATTTCTTTATACCTGAATCCTCCCTGTTTTGTCCATTGATATTTTCATTGATATTAAACTTTAGAGTTTTTCGACCTGCTGAATTTTCTAAATTCTAAAATTTTATAATTAAAATATTGATATTAGACGCTGTAATATAGTAATACCTGCATGTAAGTGTGCACCTCTAAATGGGCATTCTTTGGTTCCTACCAAACGAAGAAACCACAACTGTTACCCTAACAACCGCCCTGGGTTCTATATTTTAATCAGATATACGGAGTAACCCAGAGTCAAAATCAGTGTGTAAAGAACAATCTAACAATTGGTATGAAACACGTCAAACAGCATTTGACCCAATGTCAGGTAGCATTTGCAAACTAGATCGTTAGAACGACCAGAGAATTTGCGAAATGTTGACTTTAAACGAGACTGTTGAAACCCCTGTAACTTGTTTGTCAGTGCCTGCCTCGAATTAAAACTTGATCATACACAGAACAAGCTGTTGCGTATCGAATCAGTTGAGAGACATAAACACCATATGCAGGTTATAATGGAATATTGCTACATAAATAGGAGGAAGCTAACGTCATCCCGTTTGTCATATAGTTTAGTTTTTAGTTTGCCGTTAATAGGCATGTTCAATGAAATATTCGAGTACGAAGCAAATGTGGAAGAATGTGGTGTCTTGTATTTCGAGTTCACTTGGTCATATCGAATCTACATGATGAATAAAAATGAGTATTGTTAATAGATAAAATGTCATCTATAAATCTGAATGTCAAGTTGAAGGTCACAGAAAGATATTTTCTTTTTTTTAATGTAGAAGCTTTTGAATAAATTCTGCCTGTTAAGAACAAGTCAGCTATTAAAGGAGTAGATTTCGTGCTAATGGGAAGACCTGATCACCAAAGACTACGAAAATATTGTCAATGACGAACTCCAGCATCTTTTTAATATCAACTTCAGAGTACTATCTGCTTAGAATGAAAGTGTTGTTTAGCTAAGTAATTTTTTGAATAATTGATCACTAGATATGAATATTTTTTTCCATATTTGTTGAAGAAGCAACTGTCTATGATATAAAAAAAACCCAAGCATTTAACTTGTCTTGAGAAATGGTCGTGTAAAGTGTGAAAAGTTATAAGTTTTGATATTGTTGATTTTGGGAAAAGTTTTGATTTTAAATCTACTAAAAGTTCTTTAGAATGTTTAGAATCCACATTTGATTTACATCACTTCTGGCATATGATGCAACATAATACGTTTATTATTTTCTTCTTCATTGTTGTTAACATTTTGAAGAGAAACAACGATAGGGTTTAGTAGAACATTGATTAAATTCAGCAATGTTTCTATGCATGGGTTTTTGTAAAGTTTAGGAATCCAGTATAGATACGATAACTCATATTCACTCATTCCATTGCCTGGCATACCAAAGGTGTTTAAAACTGAAGTATGATTTTGAAGAATTTCATCTTTTGAAAGGGGAGTTGGAGTACAAGTACGATTACCAAATCTTGAATTACTACAAGGTTGTTCCTTTACAATATATGTACAGTTGTGGTAATGAGCCTTACAAACAAAAACAATGTTGGTACAGACTTTGTTAGCTCGAACCAAAACATATTCCTCATGAAATCTATCTGTCTCTTTTATCACCGCTGATTTTCTAAACAAACAGAAGGATAGATGATACGCATTTTTGTTTTGATGTGTCTCATACGTGATTTTAATATTCTATTATACGTTCTATCCATTCTGACGAAGTATCAAGTTCTTTTTCATATTATGCTCATCGTCTGGCAAAATCAAATGTAGATTCTTAAAAATTCTAAAGAATTTGAATGAATGACAACGAATATTGTTAATAGATAAAACGTTGTCGATATATGTATAAATGTCGAGTTGAAGGCCATAGCAAGAGATTTTCTCTTGTGGTGTGAATTAAATGTGGATTCTAACAAAAATTCTAAAACCCTTTTAGCATATTTGAAATCACAAAACCTTTATTAAATCATCAACATTAAAACGTCTGACTTCACAACACTTCACATGCCCAGACCCCACGATAAATTAAAGACTGGACTTTTTGACATCATAGACAGCTGCTTCTTCAACAAAAATGAGAAAAAGAAATACTTATATCTATTGATCAGTCAACCAAAAGTCATTTTGTTAAACACTACTTCCACTCCACGCACAGGTACTATGAAGTTGATATTAAAGAGATGCTAGAGTTCTTCATTGCCAATATCTTCGTAGTGATCAGGTCTGCCAACAGTCTGTTGGAATTCCCATGGCACGAATGAAAAGGCTAACATAACGAATATTCAATCTCGTAATTGCTATAGAAAATACAAATAAGAGAGATAATCAAACACGGTCCATGAACATAACAGAGGTAGGACCAGGTGCCTAGGAGGAGTAAGCATACCCTGTAGACTGGTCACACCCGCCGTGAGTCCTACATTCCGATCAGGAAATGGAGCAATCTGTAGTCAGAATCAGTGTGCCAAGAACGGCCAAATAAATCGTACTTGAGGTGGTATTTATCATTTGGGGGAATTTATTACCATATTCCTTATCTATATAAAGAGAGTATTTCTTACATTTATATTTCCAATGGTTTTATCTGTAATGATAGTTATTTCCTCATGAATGCGCTGCAGTTGTAAACAATGAGCGTATGGATCTTGCTAAATACAGTACAACTATTCTAATGACTGGGAATGCCTACAGAAGTAAAAGTAAAATGTAAATGATGAATTTCATTTTTGAAAATAATGCAGAGTATGCAAAGTAACTCTTCATGCCAGCACACTTTACATGAAGCGCTAACGCGCATCGTGAAATATACCAGCGTGAAGCGTCACAGTTCATACATCATGGGTTTTCAAAAATAAAATTGATTACTTAAGTAACACATCGATTATTTGTATAGTACCTTACAGGAACGTGCATGGATATTAAAGATGATTACGCCTACAAGATGTAGATATAGAAACTTTTATACGATACTAGTATACATAAAGTAAGAAATTTTAGTTAGAAACAACAACTTATTGGTCAGAAAGTAGACAGAACTGGCGGTGAACAGGGATTCTGTTTGTAAACATGTTTCTAGTAAGGCGTGGCGGCTTGGGATTGATAGATAATTATTAGATTTTGTTACTTTTTGACATGAATTTGAGTCACCCATTCACTTCCATTCAATATTTAGATTTTTGGCTCATATATGTCAAAATAAACAAATCAATGTATACATTTTACTTCTAACTTTCTGTCATTAATTGGCTTGTCCGACATAAATGTTGCGTCTTTTACTCACTCGTTAACCAGACAGATACATGCAAGTGTGTCCTCCCACGAGAGCGATCCTAGGCAGTGCGGTAAGGTACGATATGTGCAAATAGAGCACAATAGAGAAACTGGGCTAAACGGGAATCCCCCACTATTCAAGAGGCCAGGGCAGCGGGTTTATATAATTCTAGACGATCATCATTAACATTGATACCTTTTTGCTACATGTTTTCTAGTGTTTATAGATGAAAATGAAAACGCTACTCTGACTTTAAGAATGTCTTTTAACCACCACCTACGTAAATTAGCTCGCCTGAGCCTTATATCCTGCTTTCGTTTTCAGCTCATCCGCGCATAAGTTCTGTTTTTGTTTTCAACACACCTGAACTGTAGATCTGCTTCTGTTTTAGCTCAACCGATTCTTCCACCCAGATGTCGTTTTAACTCACCTGAGCATAACATCCTGCTTTCGTTTTATCTTACCTTCAACACATAATTCAAATCAAAATGTCCTTCATTGACGCTTTTGATACCGTTTATAACGTCTTCAACGTTTCCACAATCACTGAGATAATTTTCGTTATTCACCTTCACAAGATATCAGTGAATGACGAGAATTCAAGTTCATTCAACATTCATTTGCAAGTTTTATTTTATTTTAGTTTATTTGCAAATGAACGTTGTCTTACTTCCAACTGGGGAATTTTTTACTCGCGTAATTGAGTTATGGTAGCTGCGGGAACTGAAGCTCTATGGAGGAAATTTGTAATACACACACCCCCTCTCCCACCCCATATCTGCAAGTGATATCAGAAGGGTATGTAAAAACATTGAAGTCCGTGGTAATTTCTGTCTCATCACCTATTATACGCCATGCTTCCATATATATCCCATACTACAAAACAAAACAAATAAAACAAAACCCCATATATATATATATATCACACACACACACACACACACACACACACACACATATATATATATATATATATATATATATATATATTCCTGCATTTTTTTTTTAAATTATGTTTCCTGATTATACCATTTTCAAAAGAAAATCGTAATTATTTGCGCTACACATTGTATATCATACAGCGGTTATTTTCTGAGATTTAAACATCTGAAAATTTTGCGATTTAATCTGTAAATGATAGCAAATTACATTTTGCGTTTCCAATTTCTGTAATTGCATTATACCTACATTATACCTACATTATACCTACATGCATTTAGATATATTTGTGATTGTACTTTTTGCAAATTTTCCATATCCGCCAAATCCCGTGGGGACCCGGATTGTTAGAATAGATCCTCAGTACCCCATGCTTATCGTAAGAGGAAGCTAAATGGAGCGGTCATTCGGATGAGACCGTAAAAACCGAGGGTTATCACAGTAAATGTGGCACGTTAAAGATCCATCCCTGCTCAAACGCCATAAGCGCCGAGCTTAGATCTATATTTTGCAGCCCTTCACCGGCAATGTGAGTGTAAGATTCTCGAGCGGGGCGTTAAAGAATGTATAATCAATCAGTAATCCTATCCGCCAAAAATGAACAACAGAAAATACCCGTTATACGGTGTCTAATCTAGAAATATTAAGAGTCATATTTAATTGAAAGATTGGCTAAATATCCAGTCAATAAATATTAACCATTTATTCTTGTCAAATAAAAGAAAATGTATAAGGAATTGTCCTTTTCTGTAGTGAATGAGCACTAAATAAAACCATTTCACTGACTCTGCATAGTTAAGAGGAAAAATGTGGAAGAATATGAACGGATGGGTCTATTTATCATCCATAGAAGGACTGCCCTGTTAATATTTGCAGAGTGGAGTTATGTAATATATATATTTAGATTGGGTCGAGATACCGTGTAACGCCACAGATATTTACCCCACATGATATTCTATATTGGGATGAGTATTTACCTTGATGAATCTTTAGGTATATTAGTAGGTCACGTTCAGCACTATTCATTTATTTACAAATTAACTTAGCTCGTATTGATTTTATGACCACACACGAAACGTCTCATGAAAAGCCTCAAACTATAATATTGTGTAAAACTCTTGCGAAATTTTAAATCACATATCATCTAAAATTAAACTTGATTTTTGTTTAATTTTAAAAATAGAAAAATTAATTTAAATAAATAAATAATAATACCGGATAACTTTACTTTAATAGACTACTCTGACATGGACCAATTATGAATGTGCAAGTTTTTTTATCGATACAGTCTGCTGACAATTAAGTTGATTTACAGGGGTTTCAACCGTCTCGGTAAAAGTCAGCATTTCGCAAATTCTATGGTCGTTATAACGATATTATCTGACATGTTTCTTACCAGTAGTAAGGCCATTCTTTACATACTAATTTTGATTATGGATTGATCCGTTTACTTGATCAAGATATAGGGCTCATGGTGGGTGCGACCGGTCAACAGAGGATGCTTACTCCTCCTAGGCACCTGATCCAACCTCTGATGTGTCCAAGGGTCCGCGATTAATTACTGTTCCTTATCTTCACTCCTTTTAAACCATGATTCATACATGTTTCACACCTCGAGCAAAAGATTTTCGTCCATACCAAATCACTTAGTACAACGAAGTTCGAGCTTCATAGTTGGGTAAACCTGATTGATTGATTATATTTTTTTAACGTTCCGCTCGAGAATTTTTCACGCATATGCAGACGTTACCATAACCGGTGAGCCTGCTATTGTATTTATAAGTATTAAACCAATGATTGGTATCAACCAAAATCAGGGCATCGTTCTTTTTGACCACGGCGTTTCAGTCAACAGAATTCTTCTTCTTCCATTAAACCACCATCCGGCGTATTGTCGCGAATTGGTATTCAATATTGAATATTAAAAAATAGAACGAAAAACAAAATGAAACTAAGGCAACCAACAGAAACATGAGATCGGAAATGTTAATTGAGGGATATAAATATATTTAGGTTATTTTCTCTCTACTTTTCTCTGACATATCAGTTATCTTCCATCACTCACACGTCATTAAAATTGTATAAAATGTGTACTCATTATCTTGTTTTCGGGCTTCGGTCGCTAAGCGACACATTCAGCAATCTAAGTACTCGTTTGAAACAAATTTAAAAGACACAGGGACAGTCTTTTATTACTCTTTCGGGAGGCCTGATCTGTTTTTGCTGGTTTCTGTTGGTCGCCCAAGTCATCAATATATATTTTCTGTTTTCAAGATCATTTTCAAAATGATATCTAGAAATAGCATGAAAGTCTTTTTTATCAAGTCCAAGAATGTCCAAAAGAACAGTTTTAGTAAGTTTTTAACCATTTGAAATGACGTGACATACACTCCTGCAACATGGATGAATATATTTTGAATGTGTAGAAAAAAATAATATTCTTGAAAACTGCTCACTGTGGACCCTTGTGATGTTGAATACAGGTAAAACTCTCCTTGAGGTTACTAATTATCAAACTCGGTCGATACAAAATTGCACCAATCAAAATAAATATTGATGATCGTGATTAAAGGATAAAATATACAGAAGGGTTATAATACATTAAACAGAAACCACAAAGATTTTGATAATTACTCATATGAAACATTTACCAAGTATTTTGTTAAACTTGTCTCTCGTCACTCGGCAACAAATCTCTTGATACTAGAGAGAAGTTTACCAACACAGAGTTACTGAGATACAAAATAGATAGGTTTTGCCAGATCACATTTTGCTTACACATTATCTTGTAGATAGAATGAATTTAACAATAGTTTGTATCTATTAATTTATAATAAGATTTACCCCTCTTACAAAATAAACCAAATTATTATAGCAATTGTGCCCCGTGGGGATCCGGGTTAGACTAGATGCTCAGTACCCCTTGCTTGTTGTATGAGGCGACTACATGGGTCGGTCCTTCTGATGAGACTGCAAAAACTGAGGTCCCGTGTCACAGCAGGTGTGGCACGATAAAGACCCCTCCCTGCTCAAAGGCCCTGACCGCCGAGAATAGGCCTAAATTTTTGCTGCCCTTCCTCGGCAATGGTTACGTCTCCATGTGAGTAAAACAATCTCCTCGAGCGGGATGTTAATCGATATAATCAATCATATAGCAATGGCTGCTGTTGCGTCTAAGATCCGCTCGTTAGATTTCAGTAGCTTTTCATGCTTTCCTTATAGTTGGGTAAATTTACTTTAAGAAGTCCAAAGCCAAAAAATCAAATAATTTCTTTTCAACATAAAAAAATTGAAATAAACTCAAAGAATCTGGGGGAAATTTCATAGAGCTTAGAGTTCCTTTTTCAAAAACTGACCATCTTGGAAGAAGGGTATCTGTATTGTTGCAACAAAGAATTCTGGCTGTCCAGTTGAATGGTTGAAAAGGTACACCACAATGAGGCCAAATTTGGATGGTCAGTTATTTATACATTTGGATGGTAGTCATATCACAAGTTTTAGTTCAATTCAGTATTAAATAAGTCGCTTGAAATCATCGTCGTTTCAAACTCACGATACATATCTCACTCTTTCTGTGCTGCGGCCGCGTCAGATAGTTTCTGTTATCACTCTTGGTTGTATATTGTTTAACGTCCCGGTCGGGAAATTTTCACTCATACGGAGATGTCACCATTGTCTGTGATGGGCTGCAAAATTTAGGCTTATGTCCGGAGCTTTTCGAAAAGCCAGGCAGTAGGAGTTCTTCATAAGGTATATTATATTGATTGATTAATTGATTATTTATTATAATCAAATGATGCCATCAAACATTTCTCATCTTATATAGGTAGTGAAAAGGTTATTTGAATTGTTGATTCTTTAATTATTAAATGACCATTCTACTTTGAAAGAAAATCTATAGATGGTGTCGTCAACTGGGGATCAAGACGAAGATATTACAGGATTTTTAGCATTGAAAGTATTGTATGTAAAGGGGAAGATAACTAACAGTATTCAATCACGTAATTCCTATAACAAATACAAATCAGAGAGATGGGCAAACACGGACCCTTGGACATACCAGAGGTGGGATCAGGTGCCTAGGAGGAGTAAGCATCCTCTGTCGACCTGTCACATACGCCGTGAGCTCTACATCCCGATCAAGTAAACGGAGTAATCTGTAGTCAGAATCAATGTGCCAAGGACGGCCTAACAATTGGTAGGAAACACGTCAGACATCATTTGACCTAATGGAGAGTTGTACTGGCAAACTAGATCGTTATTACGTCCACGAAATGGTTTGGCCTTATTCCAAAATTTGGCTTTTGTTGAGGTATGAATCCCCTACAGAAATTTTACTTATCCACTATGGAGGTAATGACTGTACGCCAAATTCCATAAATTCAACTACAGTCCATTATGTATACAACACTCGTGAAACTTCAGCAATTACTTCCAACACAACAGTCAGTTAGTCAAATATGTTGCCAAGAATTTCCTGGCGTTCTAGTGCAAACTCGAAGTCTCAGAATCTTGCTACATAGTTTTATGAATCATTTAGTCACTGTCAATGGTGAGTTCTTTATCACATAACCAGGGATTACTTGGGATTCATATGTCATACCTCGGTAATTGTGTCCGGCTATTCAACTTACAGAGGACATTACAGAGAATATGTTTTTCTTTAAAATGATAAATATAGAGATTGAGCTTCGTGATGTGACCACACCTACACATATTATTTTTAGCATCTCTCATTCCACCTTACTTTGTTGGCGGTGGTTATCCTTTTCAATGGGTGTGGCAAGATCCCTCCCTGCTCAAAGGCCATAAGCGTCGAGCATAGGCCTAAATGTTTGCAGCTCTTCACCGGTAATGGTGACGTCTTCATATGAGTGAAATATTCTCGAGAGGGACGATAAACAATAGACAACCAACCTATTCAATGGACAACCATTTGGCGATTAATCGAGACGCCTCCTATGATAAAAGTACTTTTTACAACTTCTGCTGAGTCTCTGCTCACCCAGTACTGGTATGAAACTAGTATGAATGTTGTCACAATTTAAGTTTTGAAGGAATTCATAAGGATAAGGATTATAAGGATGAGGACTATAAGGTTTATAGGGATTATAACATTTATAAAGATCAATGTTATAACAACTGATATACAATAAAGTGTATTGTTTGTATTATGTAGGTCATGACCACAAATGCCGACTCAAAAATGAATTGTCATAAGATTTACACTTGTCTTCATCGTCTTTGATAATTCACAAAAGGACTTAGATTTCTTTGTAGACAACCTTACGTAGATGATAGAGACATGCTAATTTAAACACTTGCAACTGGCAATAACATAATTTCAGTCAAATATTAAGAGATCGTGAACGGCCGAAAATGAAATCCGGACTATCCTTCATTTTTAATTAAATCACTTCTGTATATGTACACATACATGTTACTTATATTTTAAATGATTTACTTTCATGGTACAGTGCAATATTGAATTGATATCAACACATATCCACCATTGTAATCATGTATTCATTTTTTTTGTAAGTATGTCTACCAAATTATATAAACACTGCGTAATTACTACCTACATGTGTGTTGGCCCGCTGTGGGTTCCAGTGATTGTATTATTAATTAAAGCCACGAATGCAATTATTATGGTAGAGAGGATGACATAAGTCTCCGTTTAACCGCGATTTTCGAATACCACGGAACACATTTTCTGTCGTAAAACGTTCTTGAGAAAAAACACCGCCAAGTGTTTACACATTTTGTTTTATTTACACATGTTTTATTATTTATTTATCTTTTTATTTTTCATTATTATTATTATTATTATTATTATTTTACATTTAGATTCTGACAGTATCTATAGACGTGTATCCCCTTAATACATAAAAAAGAGACAATTTAATGCAGTCGTTATTGATGAGTTGTTTAACGTCCCGCTTGAGAATTTTTCACTCATATGGAGACGTCACTTTGCCGGTTAAAGACTGCAAATTTTAGGCCTATGCTCGGCGGTCAGGGCCTTTGAGCAGGGAGGGATCTTTATCGTGCCACACCTGCTGTCACACGAGACCTCGGTTTTTGCGGTCTCATTTGAAGGACCACCCCACTTAGTCGCCTCTTACGACAAGCAATGGGTACTGAGGACCTAATTTAACTCGGGCCCTCACGAGATCGTTCTTTTCTGTGAAGTGACGTTTTGATATAACTGTCCCACCCTTTATCTGAGCCTCTGTCCTTGCATATGAAGCGTAAAGAAACAAGTCAAGAGAATGTGTTTACCTTATTCCTTAGAAATTGTTCAGAATAATAAAACTCATTAATCAATACTTTCATTGATGTACAACGGCCCAATTTAATAAGGAAAAATAAAATATGAGGTATCAATAGATTAATAATATCACAGACTATGTGTCATTTAACGTTGACTTCTGGCTATTTCATAGCATGTATAAACTAGAGTTGTTGTTGTTGTCTGGGGTATAAATAGACTTGCACTTCGATATTGTTCAGTGTTTGTGTCAAATGATATTTTATCGAGTGTTACAGTACATCCGGCTTCCATAACTTAGTAACCCTTGGCAAAATATCGGGATTAGTTGATTTCTTTATGTTTTCAATTATAGATATCTCAAAAGATTATTTTTATAACTTTCTGAGCCTGGATACTGGGGAAGACGTACAACAAAAACAACAACATTGTACTTTACACGTGCACCATACCCTGACAGTAAAAGTGCACTCTATTCTAATGTACTGAAGATCCACATGTTTTAAATATCACGATATCACGAGCAATCAAGTCGACAGTTTCAAATAATAAATCATATTAATATTAAAATATCTTTTTGACAAGTCGTCGTACCAAAAAAAAAAGAAAAAAGAGATATCCCTGATCCCTGAATGCAGAACGTATCTATGACACGTCAGTATGTAAGTTTATAAACTCCTGATGCACGTTGCAGGTATATGATATTAAAAATGGCATCGGATTTACACCACACTCACACACCTTGGTACCAGCATCACGGGCAACGAACCCAACACTTGAGGAGAATAGTGTTTCGGAATCTGTTTTCATTCTCCAATGTGGCAACATACGACAGCTATTACTACTGATTCCATAACTCCTAGATTTAGTGAAAAAAACGATATCAATAGACGCTGAGGACGACATCTGATAACAGTTGTTACCATGGAAACAATTATACAACCATTTGACATTTTAATAAACACCTAAAGTAGTTCATTTTCCATTACATCTCGAAAAATTTTCAACCAAAAGAAATTTTATTAGAACTCGCTTAAAAGAGTAAATTGCGATCAAAGTTTAGACATAATTGCACTTTGATTGTCCTTGCAAAGGGAAGAGATGAAGGATTTCGTAGCACATTTTAACCTGTATATATTTTGTAACAGGACCGTTCTTGATAATCACTTATTCATGCATTCAAACGCAGAAAATCACCACTGAATTATAAAATTATTGATATTTTTTTTTTGTTTTACGTCCCGCTCGAGAAATTTTCCCTCACAGGGAGACATCGGCATTGCCGGTGAAGGGCTGCAAAATTTAGGCTTATGCTCGGCGCTTACGGCCTTTGAGCAGGGAGAGATCTTTATCGTGCCACACCTGCTATGACATGGGGCCTCGGTTTTTGCAGTCTCATCCGAAGGACCGCCCCATTCAATCGCCTCTTACGACAAACAAGGGGTACTGGGGATCTATTCTAACCCGAATCCCCACTGGGCAATTACTGACAGTGGAAACGTGAAGAAATTAAGATAACAAAAAAAAAAAAAAGTTCTTTAAAGATGTTCGCACCTGAGTTTTGTAGCACTGTCAATTTTTTGGGAAGTGTATTTTTTATTTCCACATTGAATGGGAATTCGGAGATTAAAAAGAAAAACTGGGGTCATAGGGCTCATTATTGAGCTACAGCGTTGTAGACGACATTTTTGCATTTCAAATTTACTCAAGATTTATTCCTTCAAACTGAATTTGTCCTTTGGTGTAAACACAACAAAAACAACACAAACCAATTTACATATATAGATACAGAACCATGTCTTCTAACAATACCAGATATAAACAAAAGTTTAATACTAATAGATTGGTAACAAATAGTGCCCTTTGCACTCGATATACGGAAAAACTCATAATACAGCATTTGAGAGTGTAAACGAACTTATTAGGAGTAATGTTAGTTTTTAAAATTGCAAATCAATTGTAAAGTCTTGTTTTGATATTTAAAATGGAACTTTACAAAGTGGGGGGGGGGGGGGGGGGGGGGGGGGGGGTGGGGGTCATAGATCAAATTTTGGAATCATTGGCGACATTACTGAATTAAAAAAAAAAATAGTAAATTAATTTAGTCTTTTTTTTAAGAATCGGTGTGCTGTTTGGAAACATATATCAACCAATAAATGAATTACAACAGTTGAATTAATTCCAAGTTTCAACTATTTCATCATAAATTATAAAACTGAACTACCCGTATGGTGGAATAAAAATTGACGATATATTGGATTAAACAGAAACTGTAAAAGCATGCAGATTTAAAACAGCATGCAAATTCAAAACAACATGCAGATTTAAAACTTTTTGATTAAACTATCCTTCCACCACAAAATATAATCCCTGTCAAACCCGTTCAAAATTTGATTTGACACATTTGTTTCCCAGTAGGATAGAGTTAAGTAATAGATGTGCAATATGTTTGTACCAAAGGGGTCAGTATTGAACCATTAAATACTGCGTTAACGCATTCTGCGCAGTTGTGCTCAAAACCTGAGGAGCTAAGTTCCTTAAATAACTTTGTAGTATCGTAAACAAGTTAAAGGAAGTATAACTTATGATCAGTTACAAGGTCACTTTATGGTTCCAATGGAGGTGAAATATAAGATAACGACTAATGTCGATATCAATGAAATCGTAACGACATCGATACCTAAGCCAAATTCTCATCGATCACTCAGATGATATCGACACAATATCGATCAACAGGCATAGTGATATGATATCAACGTCCCCATATCAGTGAAAGATTCTCAATGGGGACATTAAACATTATATAAGAAATCAACACAATATTACTTAGTGGCCATATTAAGATGATATCGACACATATCGATCAGTGAACATTGAGATGAGTATCGACACATAACGATCAGTGAACAGTGAGATGAGTATCGACACATATCGATCAGTGAACATAGTGAGATGAGTATCGACACATATCGATCAGTGAACAGTGAGATGAGTATCGACACATATCGATCAGTGAACATAGTGAGATGAGTATCGACACATATCGATCAGTGAACAGTGAGATGAGTATCGACACATATCGATCAGTGAACAGTGAGATGAGTATCGACACATATCGATCAGTGAACAGTGAGATGAGTATCGACACATATCGATCAGTGAACAGTGAGATGAGTATCGACACATATCGATCAGTGAACATAGTGAAATCATATTAACACAATATCGATCAAGACAATTTTATATACGGATGTAATTAAGAAACAAAGTAAGACTCGAACAAAACCTCTGGTCTTTGTTACTTTTTCTTAATTCTAATTACGATGTATACATTTTTCTGTGTGAGTTAACTTTTGTTAAGAAATTTATTTCATGTACCATCTATTATCACGAATTCATAAATTTGGTAAAAGTGATTTTAAGTTGAATTAATTGTATAGACATGTACTTATATTTGTTTACGCAATTCTAGAAATATTTTTCTACATGAATATGTATGGCAGACAGAACTTTATTCAAGAAGTAAAACGGACAAGTTCATGTGTAATCATATCCCAAGTAAAGTAAAAGAAAAACCATCTGTGGAAAACATTTTTCTTCGGATTGCTGTGCTGTGTATTCCATTATGCTGAAAACCGCAATACTAATTACAATCCAATATGGCGACAATGTAAATTAGAAAAATATAAACTGATTCTTCATATGCCAGCTGTGTGTGTTACTATTAAGCTAAAGGCTTTAAAAAATGTAAAAATTCATTGGAGGAAAGAAGCAGTTGAATTATCAAGTTTACGGTGATTGTATTCGGGATGATTTTGATTTTATTTATTTTGAAATACCTAAGTGAGTAGGAAATGTTTTATTTTTGTCTATGAGGATTTGTGTTTCTTTGTTTTTGTTGTTGTTGTTTTTTTTTGTTTTTTTTTTGTTTTTTTTGTTTTTTGGCTTTTTTGTTGTGTTTGCTACGTTGTTTTTTGAGAAATGGTGCAAGTGCTGAAATCGAAAATGCTAGCGCTTTTTAAATAAAAAATGCATACCCACCATGTTGTAAATACCTTGTATAAAACACCGAATTCTCTTAATTTACTCGTTCAATATTTGTAGAGACTGCAGGTGTAATGGACCGTGTCATAAATCCTTTTGTCTATTAATAGCTACAGACAATGGAAAGCTGATTAAGTACATGCAATTAACATGATGTCCTACCAATAAATTACTGGGGGAATCTTCAGAATTATCATTTGTCTCGGCAACCAATCTGGTGACATCACAACTAAAGAATGTTTCTGATTCTAAAATCTTCCTTTAGATAAAAATACTATCATTGAAATTTTTATTCACAAAATAGAATTCAAACCTAGAAAAGTTACAGATACGTTGCACGAAGCACCGTCCCTGAGACATTTCTGTCCGATATTTGAATGGTTTACAGCTACGTTTAAATTCACTTAATCAAGAGAGTTTCGTTGTGAATCCTGTGCCACTTTGCCAAAATATTTTTAAACTGTAAAAGTTTTTTTTTATTACTCGTTTTCTTATTGTTAATAACCCAACATATTACGCTTGATTAACATTGTAATATGGCAGACATTCTCCTACTAAACGTGTTCATTGTGATGCATCATCCCGTGTGTAATAAACTTAGTATACCAAAGTAGAGAATGCAAATTTAAATTTTTTCCAACTTCGCCCATCTTACCTTTGGCATTTACATTATCCTGTATGTAGAAATTCAGATGGACACATTTCACATCCACTTTTTTTCTTTTAAAAGACATCGATGTAATTTCAGAAAATAAAGAAAAATAACTCCTCCGGCAGATTAAATTTCCACTGAATTAAGCTATAGGCTTGTTGTTAGGTAAGCTGTAGGCTTATTGTTAGTTAAGCTATAGGCTTGTTGTTAGGTAAGGTATAGGCCTGTTGTTAGGTAAGATATAGGCTTGTTGTTAGGTAAGATATAGGCTTGTTGTTAGGTAAGGTATAGGCCTGTTGTTAGGTAAGATATAGGCTTGTTGTTAGGTAAGATATAGGTTTGTTGTTAGGTAAACTATATAGTAGGCTTGTTCGGTAAGATATAGGCGAGTTAAGGGCTTAACCTTTACACAAGCTACGTAGTTGATTGTCAGGTAAAATTACGATTTTGTGGTAGGGTGCACAAAGAGCATTATTGCGGGGTAAACTGTGTGTTTTACTGTTAGCTTGGTTGTCAGGTTAGGTATAGGTTTGTTAGGTTAGCAGAAGGCTAGGTTGGTGGGTTGTCATACGATTTATTGTCGGATCAGCTATAAGCTTGGATGTTAGGTTAGCTAAATATTTCACTTCCAAGTATAGACTTCATTGTAAGATAGGTCGATTGGTTGTATGTGTTTCACGTCCCGCTCGAGAATTTTTCACTCTTGTGAAGATGTCACCACAACCAGTGAAGGGCTGCAAAATTTATACCTATGCTCGGCGCTTACGGCAGGGCGTCCACACCTAATGTGTCACGGGGCTTCGGTTTTTATGGTCTCATCCGAAGGACCGCCCCATTTAGTCCCCTATTACGACAAACAAGGGGCTCAAAAATAAAATTAAAAGATGAACTCTTGAATTGATTGTGTCAACATCGTGAATAGTCTTGTACAAATATGAATCGTCGCAAACCACGGGTTATTTCGATTCCTTGTTTGTGCAATGGAATGGAAGCAACAGCACGTATTATGCGACGATGGTATATATAATGCCATGTTGAATTGTATTTCATATATGCCCCCGTGGGGATCCGGGTTGTTAGAATAGATCCTCAGTACCCCTTGCTTGTCGTAAGAGGCGACTAATTGGGGAGGTCCTTCGGATGAGACCGCAAAAACCGAGGTCCCGTGTCACAGCAGGTGTGGCACGTAAAAGATCCCTCCCTGCTCAAAGGCCATAAGCGCCGAGCATAGGCCTAAATTTGCAGCCCTTCACCGGCAATGGTGACGTCTCCATATGAGTGAAAGATTCTCGAGCGGGACGTTAAGCAATATTTAATCAATCAATCAATAAATGTTTTATATCAGTGGTTTGTGGGTTTGTTTTTTACATCCCGTCGAGAATTGTTCACTCATATTGAAACGTCACCAGCTGTAGGTGAGGTACCACACCTATGCATAGCGTTTACGGCCCTAGCAGTGAGGGTTCTTTAACCCGCCAACGCGTTTTGTGGTCAAATCCGAAATACCCGTGATTCTCGCATTTAAATTCCGAGCGTTTGGCTAATGAGCAATCATTACTTATGTTGACGTCTTAGGTTTGACGCGGCCATGGCACGAGCGGGACTCGAACTCACCAAATTCACGACATCTCGGTTACAAAGCAACCACTGTGCTACCTCGACCGGTTTTGTATCAATGGTAATGCAAGTTGCAGATGATTTCTATATATCGATTGATCTATTCTTGTACACTAGCCTATACAGAAACTCGAATAATTTCATGACTAGTGTAGTACTGATTGGTTGGTTGTAAATAACTCTCCGCTCGAGAATTTTTTCAATCATATGGAGACGTCATCATTGCCGGTGAAGGGCTACACAATTTAGGCCTATAATCGGCGCTTATGGACTTTGAGTCGTGCCACACCTGCTGTGACACGGGGCCTCGATTTTGGCTGTCTCATCCGAAGGACCGCCCCATTGTCGCCTCTTACGACAGACAAGGGGTACTGAGGATCTATTCTAACCCGGACCCCCACGGGCAGGGTAGTCCTGTATTTATGCATATATAAAAACACAAATTTGGCCGTGTGAACAATGCTTTCACCCTTCTCTATTTAATCTGTTAATGGTATGTAAGTTAATCAGTATATATATTTTGTATATACACTTTTTTTGACATTGTCCATCCTATTTCATCTATTTTTGCACGTGTTATAATGATGTAAATTTACATATTCATTAAGAAGGCTGAGATACACTATGTGCGTGCTACTTATTCACATTCATGTATTCAATTTCATGAATGAAGACATTGTTTAAATTTGATATAGATGCAAATGTATATATAAAGAATGCGATTTGAAACCTTGAACAAAAGGTCAAAATATTACGGTAGTGTATAATTCAAAATGTCTTGTCTTGTTTTTAGTATACAAATATATTCACATAGAGTATGAATCGATGCACAGTTAATGGTTTTATTATTTTTTTTAAAAATATTATTGGTGATTCGGAGATTTGTTAGTGGAATGAGTTGAGCAGATCCGTATAACGATATATGAGCGAAAATAATTAAAATAAAAAAAAGAAAATTAAAAATGAAGGCAAGAACTTTTATTGTAGTTATTCATTGTATAAATCCAATTTTTTGAGTAGATATAAAATGTACCAGGATAAACAATGTACTTTATAAAAAACGTGTTAAATGTCTGCCATAATAAAAAAATTATAAATGAAAAAAAAAACAACGAAGCAAACAAACAAACAAACAAACAAAACAAATAAAAAAACCCCAAAAAACAAGTAGGAGAAGAAAAAAAAAATAAAAACCGCAAAAACCACCAAATATAATGTAAAAAACAAAGTAGATAGAAACTTGTTGTTTTGCCTACTCTTACTCTTAGTTCCTATGTTAACCTTAGTTATGTCCTTTTTTATGACCACGTGGGGATCCGAGTTGTTAGAATAGATCTCCAGTACCACTTGTTTGTCGTATGAGGCGACTAAAGGGGAGGTAATTCGGATGAGACTGCAAAAACCGAGGCCCCGAGTCACAGCAGGTGTGGCACGATAAAGATCCCTCCCTGCTCAACGGACATAAGCGCCGAGCATAGGCCTAAATTTTGAAGCCGTCACCGGCAATGGTTACGTCATATGATTGAAAAATTCCCGAGTGGAACGTTAAACAATCAATCAATCCTTTTTCATGTATTTATTATTGTTTTCTTTTAATTTGTTTTACATGTAAAGCGCTTAGAGTAATAGTATTTCTTTAATAAGGCGCTATAATAATAATAATAAATATGATAGGTTTCTTATTTACTTTCATACACGAGTTTGAATTGTTAAATATAAATGACACACAATGTGGTTGCATGTAAAATACCGATTTTTGAGATTTGTAAAATATCTATTGCTTGTAATCTATCAAATTCGCATTAACATACATCTGCTGTTGCAATAATTTAATTTCATGTTGAATCTCGGTATTGTATTATTGTACATTTCATTGTCGATATTCAGGAGAGAGAGAGAGAGAGAGAGAGAGAGAGAGAGAGAGAGAGAGAGAGAGGGAATTTGTAAATGATGTTCAAAGGAAGTATATATATAATTTCACGGCATAACAGGTCGATGGCAGTTATGATTTAACCACAGAATTATTTAAAAATTTAAATATATGTAATTAAATTTATGTAAATTAGATGACAATTAATGGTGGCATGGTTTAGTATACACGTTCGCGGGACCTCTGTGTGTCTTGACACATACATCGCAAGTCTTCAGTAACGGTTTTAGATTATTTCGCATAATCAATAAGAATAACGGAGGGGGTATTTATTTCCTGTATATCATGCATTGACTTCCGGTAAACAACTTCAAGACATGGATCATATATGTAAATATTACATTGGATTTCTTACATATTTACAGTCCATTATCGAATTCAGTACTTTAAATTACGGAGAAGGTCTAAAACTATAATGTATTACAGTACTCTACGGATATCACTGCAAGTCTGTATTGACAGCTTGCTATGTTTATGTCACCTATAAACATATCCGCGTCCCGTTCAGATTACTATATTTCCTTCATCAGATAAAATTTTGTATTTTCTCACTTCATGGACTGTTGAAGCTTAAGGTTGAACAGTGTTTGGTTTCAGTTTATAACCCACATTGTCTAGTATGTAATGTTGTGAAACAAAGCAACAGACAAATCTAATGACAATTCGAAAACTGAGGACGTGTGTTTCATTCTTTATAATTTACTTCAGAATATGCAATCGATGTCATATTCCCAGCAAAATTTTGTGTCAAAGACGAACGAAATTGATGATTGGTATACTCGCTGAAATCTTATAATGAAAGTGACAGAGGTTCAACATCGTGTCAGAAAAAACAACTCCTGGAAGCTGCCACATCCAACACGCCATGTCAAGTCCTGGTATTTACTTCCTACAGCTTCTGATGATTTGAATATTCGTGGTATTGTAAAACTAGGAACGCGCACTTGCTCTTTACAGGTACATGAGTATATACAGATATATACACAATGTATGTTGTATGTGTATGGAAATCTTGAATTTGACATGTTACCGTAATCGTGATTCAGACTCTCTCTCTCTCTCTCTCTCTCTCTCTCTCTCTCTCTCTATATATATATATATATATATGCAACATTACATTTTCATGCATACTACATGAAATTACCAGTTTGAGAAAATCCTAATTTGTGGTCTTGTGTGATCTCATTCTTCGGAACCAATGCCTCTTAGACTTTTCACAGCATTATATGTAACATAGTGCAGATCTTTTATACCTACATGTTGTGTATGTTTACAATGAATGAAAACTTAAGAAAAATATCTATACCTTTACAAAATCAACAGCATGAACAAGTACGACTGTACAACACTTTCCACTGTCATTACTCACTATAGATTAACGAGCAAAAATTTTGACATCAAAGGTATTAAAATGGAACTTAAATATATTCTTATATTGTGATCCGTCATCCCCTAATATTTTTAAACACCATTATGATTCTAAACACAAGTACTCTAAACCTGATTTTATAAGATGATGGAGTTCCTCATTGATAATATTTATGCAGTTTCCTCCAACGATTTGTTGGTATGCCCATGGGCACAATTATTGTTCCTTTATTAACTGATTTCTTTTTTTATTCCTACGAGACAGAATTTATTAAAGCTTCTACATGACAAGAAGGAATCTTCAACTTCAACTCTCCTTTTAGATACATTATTAAATTTATAATTGTATTTTTATGTATTATACGATTACGTATATCTATTAATAGTCATACATCCCATTGAACTCGATATAAAAACACCATAGTCTTGCATATTTACATCATACGTGTATTTGGATAAGCTAGGATAGGAAACAGTGATATCTCATAAATTCCATAAAGAGATCAAAATTAAAAGTATGGCAAACATGAGCCCATGGACACACCAGTGGTGAAATCAGGTACCTAGCGGGAGTAAGCATACCCAATGCTTACTCCATCTGGCACCTGATCTCACCTGTGTGTTTCAAGGGGTCCGTGTTTGCCCTACTTCCAATTCTGTATTTTATAGGATTTAGGAGACCGAAAACTGTTCGTTATTTTCACCCATTTTGCAACCATATTTTTCCCGTTCAGTGACAAAAGTGTAAAAAAAAAAAAAAAAAATTAAAATAGTGGCATAAAAACCCCCACACCACACATCCAAAAATTCCTATAATTTTCCTCCACAAATATGGTTTATAGTAATTCTGTAATGTGTTTAATAAAGAATTCATCATACGTTGGGTTTTGGTTCCTGTCAAGGTCGATGAACACCGCCTCATTTCAAACCATTCACATTGCCCAATCTGGATATCATCCCCGTACTTCACAAAACAATTTCAGTCATCAAGACAAATAAAGCTTAACCTGAAACGTGATGAGATAACCATTCCTATCCGCACTTGCTGACTTTTGAGTACTTAGATTTTGAAAAACGCAACAATAAAAAAGTAGTGTCTAAAGTCAACAATTCTTGCAAGCAGCAGGAAGGAACATGAACTGATGTGTTGCAAAGTAGATCTCTTCAGACAGGGTCGGTGTGTTTATTTGATGTAACTCCTTGACGTCTTTAATTTTGTCAGAACATACATTATCAGTGTCCTACCAGTGAATCCCCTGACCCACACAATCGTGTCACATTTATCTCATTAACGTCATGTGTGTACAATCAATGCGATAATTGTAACCTAGAAAAAGGTTACTTTAAACTTTCATTAACATTTTCAGTTTTAAAATTGTTAAATAAGTTTACTTTCAGAAACTGTTAAATATACATCATAAAAATAAGAAATATTCGTATCATTATAACGCGTGGATGCAGTAGGTTCTAGGATGAAATATCCCTGGAATCCCGTCAGTCTCTGCTACCCCAAAATGTATAAACGCCCGCTATAGTTTGTATGCCATACCCTCAAAAGATAGGTTCACCCTAATCAGATTCATATTGTATTTTAAAGGCAGTGCCTAGTGCGTCTTTGAGTGAATATACATTCTGGTCATGTGTCTTTGAGAGAGTATAAAACAAATCCCCTTTATATAAATTCGGTCATTTCAAATTCAAGAGCAAGCATTTATTTTGAAGATTGAGCGAAATTATTCCCAGTGAATTACTCATCTCTTTATGTCAGATTTGGTTGAAATCTAATATGTAACATGCGATGTAAAATCGGTTCCATAGTGTCTGTGACCGGAAACGAATGAACGTAAGATTTTTGACAATATAATATGTATCTTATAAAATCATATTAAACCATGTACTACTGTTAGCATGCACAGGATATAATCGTAAACCGATATGTACTTAAAACACTAGTACTACAAATACAAAAAATATATACTAGAGCACGTAACCTGATATCTGTGTAAAACACTAGTACTACAAATACAAAAAATATATACTAGAGCACGTAACCTGATATCTGTGTAAAACACTAGTACTACAAATACAAAAAATATATACTAGAGCACGTAACCTGATATCTGTGTAAAACACTAGTACTACAAATACAAAAAATATATACTAGAGCACGTAACCTGATATCTGTGTAAAACACTAGTTTTGTAAACATACACAATACGGACTAGTAAACTGATATGTATATGTAAAACTACATAACAGTACTACACTGTATATACATACACAATAAATTAATATTTATATAAAGCATTAGCAATATATATATATATATATATATATATATATATATATATATATATATTATTATTATTATTATTATTATACATACAATATATTGATATCAATATAAAACACTAGTACTGTAAACATACACAATAAATTGATATCCATATAAACACTAGTGCTGTATAACATACACAATAAACTGATATCTATATAAAACACAGGTACTGTAAACAGATATACACAATAAACTGATATCTATATAAAACACAGGTACTGTAATATCTATATAAAACACAAGTACTGTAAACAGATATACACAATAAACTGGTATCTATATAAAACACAGGTACTGTACTGTAAACATACACGGCAAACTGTTATCTATATAAAACACGTACGGCAAACATATTTACACAATAAATGACACATGACACATGCGTCTACGTCAAAGTCTAGTTCTGTATACTTACACAATATGTACTAGTAAGCTGGTATCTTTGTAGTACACTGGTACTGCAAACTCTCTGGCTGTCTTTCTCCACACTAGTTTTTAGAGATATACCAAATATGTGATTCATTGGGGATCTGTTAGAGTAGCTCTTCGGTTCCTCTTGGTTAACGTAAGAGGCGAATAAATGGGGCGATCCCTTAGATGAGACCGCAAAACTCAGACCCGAGTCACTGCAGGATATATAGATCCCCCCCCCCCCCCCCCTGCTCAAAGGCTGCAAAACATAACCCTAAATTTTGCAGCCCTTCATTGGCAATAGCAACGTATCTATATGAGTGAAAAATTCTCAAGCGGGACGTTAAACAATATATAACCAACCAAATAGACGACCTTAAAAACGGAGGTCCCGTGTAACGGAACACGTTGACACAATAAAGAAACCTCACGAAAAAGTACGTAATTCGTCCTGTAGGGCTTATTTATCTGCAGATCGGGAAATATTTAAATGGCAGTTTTTTTTTCTAGGGGATCAACCTATATTGGTGGTCTTACAGTAATCTTTTCAACTGAAATTAGACATCGACAAAAATATGTAATTTAACCAGTTTTCGGGGAGCAAGGGGTGAGGATTAGTATTAATAGTATGCATAGTATTAATTTAGCTGAAAAGAAAGTATATTTAACATAAGGTATATGGTCTCGGATCTTTGATTTTCCGAAATACTTTCAAGAAAGAATTTTATCTCAAATATAAACATATATCTACAGTTACCTTTTTTTTACAAATCCGTCAAAAACATGATATATATCAAATAAAAATAAATTGAATTAAATCAAAATAATAATAAATCTTAATGAACTAGTCCAATAAATCAAAACAAACAATGCACGTCCTGCACTCGTGTGTTTATTGTGATCCTATATATTGTTACGTAAATCACGGGACGAAATAAAACGTTTACGTGATTGCATTACTAAGCATGGCCGGAGAGCATGGAAACCACACACACAGCAATTTCAGTTTTGGAAAAAATTTACAATAGCAATAAATCACTGAAATTAAATATTTATTTAAATTAGATACTCGAATCTATCTATTCTGGTGATTTCGCTTTGATATCATACAACGTATCGGCTTGGAAAAAGTTAAGCGCATTAAATATGATGATCCAATCATTAAGATCACATCATGATGACTGTTTGACGAAAAGTTCAATACAGTTTTTTTCTGGACACGATATTTTGAATTCAAAAACCTGTTACAGAGACGATATCAAACTTCGCTTACATCGACATATCTGATCATTTCTATCATCTGTTGCCAGATATTTCGCAACCGATGGACATTTGAGGGCCATTGTTCGTCACGCGCAATACTAACCTTGCGTCTCCTTGCAAGATGATCTCTGTCAAGTTTGCCTTTAATGCTGCATCTTAATAAATGAATAAACTTAAATGCACTCATATTGTACTTTTGAAACAAAACACACAATATAATTGTCTTTTGAATACGGAAATACAGTGAGAGGTAAGTGCATTGCACGCATGTAATACATACGGCCTTCAGCTTACGATTTCTACTTGGTTCACGCAATACAAGTAACCCAAGTACCATTTACCGCACGTTCATGCGTGATTTGACAACATTCGTGATATCATTTTGACCGTGAGGGTTCGGTGTATTCCTGAATCCCATGGACACCAACTGTCCATTTGTCCTGTCCCTTTTCTGAGATGTCAACACGGTTTGGTGTTTTCCCCAGTTTGCTATGAAATTGATCAAAGCCGTACTTATTTCATTATAGGTATTGCAAAACGATACGATGTCTTTAACGGGTCGTTATTCAGCCATTACCTCTTACGTATCTATTGACTGATTTGGTTTGGATTCAGTATGATATCTGTGACACAATATGACAAAGATCTTTCTTCACTAGACAGGCTTCCCAATGAAAAGACAGAAGAGGACAACTTCATCACAGCAGGTACTCTGTCTGATTCATTTGAATTTGATGATGTATCATCATTTATAGCAAACACAAATAATTCTTATTACTCGAGCAACGAAAGCCAGTGGTCGCCAAAGTTTGAACACCAAAGAAAACGCATCGGGGATTTGTTTAACATCATTGATGACGTAGCTGAAATTAGTGCTTGGAAATATAGTAACAGTGATTTTAAGACAATTCACAGTCCCAGGGATGTTGTTTCCACGGGATGGGATATCCAGCATCATGTCAAATCAAACTCGTCACCTTTGCCAGCCGTCTTTGATGAATATCATTTGGAGGTACCAACCAAGCAGCAGGAAAGCCCTGGAGGTTGTTCTGTGGCACCTTGCGTCATCGTACATGGCGAGGACATCACACACAGCTCATCAAAGTATTCAAAGGTGTGTGATAATACTAGTGCGATTAGACAGCACTATTTTTCTGAACTGCATATTACCATCCCAGAAGATGAAACATCGTATCTCCACTATGAAGCAGATGAACCTACACTACCACAGAATTATGAATATCTGTTGAAAATATCAAAAGACGACTACCATGAGAGACTGGGATATAAAGGTTCGAGCACAAGTTCGAGTTCATCAAATGTTAGTGATTTTGATGCTTTAAAATCGCCCATCAAGCCTGGGGACAAAGTTGAATTTCGCAATGGAGTTTTGGTGAAAATAACGAGTAATTTGGATGACATGTCACCAAGTGGGAATGAATCTGATTCAAATATACGTTTTCGTGTGAAGACAAGTCCTGTTTACGAGACATTTGAGCCATATTACACTACTAGAATACATCCCATCGACAATGGATGCTTGAAAATGTATCCTGACTTTGGAAAAAGTTTGGATCGTCATTTCTATGAAAAGACTAGAAGACCACTAAATCCTAATCAAGCGGAACAAGAATGTCTTCCCCTCCATCAACATCTGCACCACAGACCGCGGTCAAACACCGATGACTACTACTGGTATAGGAACAGTCAATTTCAAGAAACAAGGGGTACCTATATGTCAACGCAGTGGAACCATAGTGGTATTCTAATTGACACTCCACAAAGTAATGATTCGTCTGAACCAAATTACATTTTGGATAAACCGTGTACTTTCATTGAAGACACCTCAGAGAAAAAACTAAGTATCAGTAGAACTGGTGTATGTCATAAGGATACGCATGTCTCAGATGATATTGGAGATTGGAAAGAGTGGGAATGGCTTTGCGATCCTGAAGAAGACGACGAAAGTGGTGATAATTTGATAATGAACGCATTAGACGAAAGTCTTGATGAGGAAGATGACAAAATGCTTGACTGTCAAGACGATAAATTGAGTGAAAAAGAAAGTGAAATGTGTAATGGTGGTGACGAAGAGCATGATCGTGTTGAACAGTTTACTTACATACTTTCTGGTGAACATGTGAGCGATAAAAATCTTGTTGAAGATACTGAATATGTCGATGAAGACGACTGGGATTGGTTGGTAAGTTTACAGTAACTTTCAAATTAATGACTGTTATCGTACTAATAACGAAGTAGACTGATTAAAATAAAGTAAAAACAAAAATACCCCCACCCCCCAAAAAAACCCAAACAAACCCAAAACACAACACAAAAAAAAAACCCAAAAAAAACCCCCAAAACAAAAAAAAAAACAAACCCAAAACAAAACAAAACAAAACAAAACAAAAAAGAAAAAAACCCAAAACAAAACAAAACAAAAAAAACCAAAAAACCCCCCAAAAACCCCAAAACAAAACAAAAACCAAAACAAAAAAAAACACCCGCCAACGGTTGTAGTCGTATAGGATGGGTTAAAACGAATTTGATTTTAAGGTTAGTCAACACAATACGAATACCTTATCACAACATGATTAATTAATTTGATCATAAAATTAATTCCATGTCAAACTCCGTGGCACAGTGGTTATGTCAATGCTCTAAAGATTCGAACATCGTGTATTTGATTCCGGTAGATTTCTTTTATCTGCTGTATCCAGCTTCCTAACCATAAACTGAAAGTATACTTGGGTCAATTTTCAGATCTTATTCATGAAATATTGATATGTGTAAGTCAATGGAATTCATTTTGAGGTAATATCATAAATTTGATTCAAAATGACATTAAAGTATTCATGTAATTTTAACAAGACACGGGTATATACCGGTATGTGTAATTTTAACAAGACACGGGTATATACCGGTACAGGTAATTTTAACAAGACACGGGTATATACCGATAGATGTAATTTTAAAAAGACACGGGTATATATCGGTACATACAATTTTAACAAGACACGGGTATATACCGGTACATACAATTTTAACAAGACACGGGTATATATCGGTACATACAATTTTAACAAGACACGGGTATATATCGGTACATATAATTTTAACAAGACACGGGTATATATCGGTACATACAATTTTAACAAGACACGGGTATATATCGGTACATACAATTTTAACAAGACACGGGTATATACCGGTTCAAGTTCTTATTTTTGACCTTAGCCTGTTCTCAGTTTATGGTCATTATGAATTATTCTTTTCGATAAATATTGAATTTAATTTTCTATCTTGTTCATCAGTTCATACATCATCGTGGTATTGGTACATGTATCTTTATATATTTTTCTCTGATTGGAGACTTGGGGCACCTTATGAAGGATTACGTACAGACAATATTATAATGCTCGTACCATCGGATGAAGCAAATGAATATTAAGTGGTCAATACACTTAACTACAGTCCAGAGTGATGTATAGTGATAGTTTATTTTAAGGAAATGTTGCCTCCCATACCTTTGTGTAGTTCATGTATGCAATAAACAAATATTCATAATTGCTGAGTATCTGTACAACCTCAGACAAACTACACGGAAAACAATACAACAAACGAAACAAATGTAATTTCTTACATTTAAAATGGAATATCAATTTTATGATTGTAAACATGTATTTGGGTAAAAGCTGAGAAATTTCTTCGCAAGAAATACGGTCATGACACACAGTCAATACTGCATGCACTATAACTGTGGGTCAAACTAAGTACATTAAGTCTAGTTGGGAGAGATTGCATTATTTTCGGCAGCAGTAATAATGCTTTGAAATGTTCGTTACGATTTTGAGTATTGCAGAATTTTTTTGGTGTGGATCCTTTGCGGATGTTTGCGATCTGTAATCGCTCTTGTTACTTTGGTATTATTGAATTATTATGCTCTGGTTATAAATCCGCTATCTCACTACATACTATATGGATGCAAAATGTTTCATATTAGATCCTCGCAGATCCCCTCTTTTCCCCCTTCCACTTCAATTTGATATTCAGTATGCAATACATACTGTTTTTCACATTACATCCCAAATTATTATATGTGCGATCTGATATCGGATGCACACGTTTTTATTCCATCTTCGTCCCGGGCTTCCAGCTTGATATATGTAGTAGAAAATTGACAATCAATTTCTATGTAATACATAAATAATGTATTCATGTTATTATGCCATTTCGGTTTTCCTTTTGATATTGTGTGTTGTGTTTTAAGAAGTACCCGGGGAAAACAGTGCTTGCACTACCCAAGTTATCTTTAATAAAGTATTATCGGGTGCACGGGATTTTTACATTCCTCGTCCAAAGTGCTCGGTCCGATATCGAGTGCAGTTGTTTTAATTTTTATTGCAACTCTCATTCCGAGTACTCGGTCTAATATCGGTTGCATGAGTTATGGGGTGTATGCAAAGTGAAAGGCTATGAATTAATGCATGTATTTATTTACCATTAGGAAATACACGCTGCATTTTGATTATTTTCTGCTATGGGTCCATCACATTTAAGAAAGATTTAAACTCTTCCAGAATGTGAGATTGAGCCTGTCAGGCGAAGACCTCTATCACTACGAATTATTTAGTCACTCCGTAAATTTAAAGAATCGATAATTTGTCTAGAAAACTAGCGTTTACGGAAAGCGCATGTAAATTTTTATGATGCTGGCGCATTCAATAATTTCATGATACGAGTTCTTTTGATGAAAAGTGTGTTTTTTCTTAGATGTCATATTAGTATCTCGTGCATCTATTTTTCAATCTCGGTCCCATGATACAAAAGCTAATGATGTGGTAGGATTTTTTTTATAACTCATGAAAAACCTAAACTTTGATCACTGTTCATGAATTGGACATGGCGAGCAGTCACACTGTTATGTCGAGATGAAGCACTTGGATTTCAGTCCTTGAGGCTGTGGTTTAATTTCCAATTTCTTTTCACAAAAATATTCTCACCTGCCACAGACATCAGATAGAGACTCGTGGTCAGTTTCCTCCCCCACATCTAAATATACATGGGAAGGTATGGTACGAGTGTGGTGTCTGTGTGTGTTACTTAATCAATTTGGCATATGGAAGTTCAACATTGGCCCACAATGCAATCTTAACACAAAAGAGTGTATACTGGTGTTTCCATATGGAAGGTTGACAGAAGAGTGGTTACTTCAGATTTAAATTGTATATTTATTGTATTATTATAACATACTGAACTTTCCATATGCAAAATGAAATAAATTTTGAATATGTCTCAGTATATACACTGAAAAAAATGTAATACGTTGAGGTGCACCAAAATTTTAATGCACTTTGAATTTTCCTTTTTACAGGGGGCATTTTTTTTTTCCGAAATGGATTGTGAAGAAGTAAGTTAATATAGGCAAATCTATCTGGCAAAAAAAAAATCTATATCACGAGACTTTTTCCACAGTATAAATCAAACATAAACACACAATGTAGATTAATTTCATAGGAATATATAGGGTTTTTTTGGGGGTGGGGGTGGGGGGTGGGGGGGGGGGGGGGGGTCGGGGTGTTATTCTATTTTATTGAATTTGAATATGTAAGTAAAGACCCAACTTAATTTAGAATGCAAGACGTATGAATGCAGGAGAAATATTTAGCAATAATTAAACTTGTACAAACTATTTAACAAATTTCTACAAATTCATGGGGTCCCTCGCGCATTTTCCTTAACGAGTATACTGGGGGCCATTCCCAGCTCGGATCGGTCTGCATCTTGCATTGCTAATGTCATAATTATTTTAATGCGGTTTTGCATTCGCTCGAAGATTCTCAGAATTTGTTGTCAGTTATAGCGTATTATTTGTTTTATTTCTTCTACCTGTAAACATAATCGCAAAATTCATTAGCTTTATTTCTATTCTCATGCTAATTAATTAGAATAAAATTTCAATGTGGTGTAGCACGTCGGGGGACTGACCAATCTACAGCACGGTGGTTTGTTTTCTTTGTTTTGAATGTCTCACAACGTTGAAGTGTAGTGAATGCGTTTAATTTGAATTCAAGTGTTATTTTTAAAAGTTTTAAATAAATATATTTTATGTAGTTTGTTTTCCCCAAAACAAATCTGTAGAAGAAATATACAATTTATCATGACACCAAACGTTTATTAATGAAAAATATAGAAGGAACATACAACGTTTTGTGCAGTTTTGTAATCATTATTAAAACGTGCCTTTGCGATATAACTTTTTTATATCAACTAATCAACCATACATACATCTGAAAACTTTGACGCACGTTATCATTCAGGATATCAGCCAATCTTTAAAGTAAAAGAGCAATGAAAATTTAATTCAGGGGATTCAAGCACTAGCAAAACATGACCGGAAAGTGAGTTAATTTCTATAGAATTTTTGGACGAAAATCTAGGGGTGAAAAATATCAGATTATTTTGGGATATTTGAATGGAAAAGATCGTGCTGCCCAGGGTTCAGTTTCATTTTGAAATATCTATAATGTTTATGGACAAGTTGCAGAACATGTCCAAGAACTGGGTGAAAATTCATACTATATCACAGAATTTATATATAAAAATCTAGAAAACAATTCAAGGTTTCAGAAATTGATCTGCCGGAATTAATTACTGTTAGGAGAAAACATAGATTGCTTTGTCATAATTTTTGACAGAGTTAATATTTAAATAAACTGGCTGGAATGATAATCAGCCCCAGATTTATGACTGGTTCAGCCACTGTTGACATGCTCCCTTATTATAGAAACAAAAGGCGGAAACGTTTTCACATTAATGCACGGGGTCGCGAGCCTGATGAAAATTTTGGAGACTGAAGACATTTTCATCAGTTTAAACGGGTATATGTTTTAAGATCTTGTTAATTCCCAAAACGTGGGGGAAAAACATATATGTGGACTATTAATAACAAAATTTAGACTGAAAACTCCTAGGAAAATATATTTTTCAAAACACTTATATTCCAAAACGTTACAAATGTAATTACAGCTATATATATATATAGTTTAAAATAAAAATTACTCGATATTACGAATAAGAAAAACTTGCTCATTAAATTTTGTTATTACATGTAATTACACGTGAGAGAGAGAGAGAGGGAGAGAGAGAGAGAGAGAGAGAGAGAGAGAGAGTGCTGCCCTTTATGAAGATGTAAAAAAAACAAAAAACCACACAAATGCATATTTTGATATGAAACCAAGGAAACAATCTCGTATTAATCTGATCACTAACAGATCTAAAATCATAAGTTGATTGTTTTTAGTTTTACGTTATGTTTGAAAATTTTTCACACATACCGAGATGTCATCTGCCACAAAGTGCTGACGTGCCCGCATCTAGCATAGAGAATTCACTAGTGTGTCCCTAAGAATACCGGAGAAAGGACCAAGGTTTGTAAGGTTCTGTCCAAAAGACCTGCGACTTTTTTTGTCGATCACGAGGGAATGACATTTTATCATACTGTGAACAAAATGGTACATTAATGACTGTTTCTGTTTTGTTTCATTTTATGTTTTCAATAGCGAGGCGTCTGCACTGTTTGGGTATTTCTGCATCACCGCTAAGTTGAAATTAAGCAGTTTACCTGTAGATCTCTTATTATAAACACACAGTTCGTATAGCATGTTTTTTTTTTATCTCGCTCCCCACCACCCCCAGTTCAGCTTCCACTCTAAACATAGACGGGCACGTGATTTCACTTTTTAGATGAATTTTTTTTCTGACAATTTAAAAGAGGTGGAGTATTTTTTTTTTCAAAATTGCCTAAAATTGGGTAAAGTTATTGCCCATATGTCCCTGTATGCTGTAGAGCGGCAGTCATACCTCACGTGCGATTATGAATATTACAGACACTCAAACCTTCCCACAGGTTACAAACACACGGTAGCAATAAAACTGATTATATATGATTCAAATTTCGCCACGGTAGGGTGATATGCAAATCACTCCACTGAAGTTGGGAGAGATAGCATCTTAATTCACTGAAATGCAGACCTCACAACATGCAAAGCTGTCTCAAGTTTTCAAATTTTTTGCAAAAATGTTATGGTTTTTTTTTTTTGCCGTAAATCAAGAACTAATGGCCGCGCTATCAAATTGTTGTCACACTCCATCGATTTCTTCTACAAACATTAAAAGCTAACACGATATTGACAGTATTCATTCACTCAATCTATAAACTATTGACAGAAAGGAACGATTTCTTATTTTCGTATTAATACCAGGGCAATAAAATAACATTGGAAGGCTAAACATACTCCTTGCAGTATTGTATTTAGTATAAATGAGTGGAGTTAGATCTCCCGAAGGTTCAATATTTCATTCAATTATAAATCATTCCTCCATATATACATGTATAGGTGTGTGTGTGTGTGTGTGTGTGTGTGTGTGTGTGTGTGTGTGATTCGGAAAATATTGACAATAAATCATACATAATTGGTTTTTTTTTTTAAAACCTTTTGGAAAAATAAAATAAATTCTTGAAAATGGAAATTATCCATACGAATATGAGTCTCTCTCTTTCTCTCTCTCTCTCCGTCCAAACTTGTAAAGTAAGGACGTCCTCACAATGTGTAGAAGAGAATACACACAAATGTTACTATAAGTACTTTGTTAAGTATAGCTATAGGGACACCTATGGAAATTTATCTTATACTCTCTTTCGAATTATGAAAAAATAGTTTTGAGAGAGAATTTTAGTAAGGACATGTCCTCACACCGCTTGTTCTCACTAATCTAATATTTTGTATCTACATCTTTCACATGCTGTAGGTCACTTTTATGAGGACGTAACTGGGAGGACAGGATTTTTGTCTTCATAGTGCACTTCTGTCCCCACACCTTCTGCCAAATGGTTAAAATTTGTCCTCACTTTACACGTTTTACTATCCCCTCTCTCATTTGCAGCACTAAAATGACTCCATATTTTCAATATTTCAAGGATGGTTGACACATCTAGATAAATATGAGAAATGAGGAACATCTTTTATATGTAGACAGACTGTATATTTTGTGTAGGGTAGGCGAAAAGTAAAAAGTTTAATAAATTTCCTTTATTTAAATATTAATTATCAACACATATTCAACAACGCTTCTGAGATGTTTTCTAGTTTGTTTGGTGTATTTTGTTAATGTACAAAATTGGAAATTGATTTACGCTGTTGAGTTAACAAATATTAGAAATTCCATAGAAATTTCATTATATCTATCTATCTATCTACCTATATATATATATATATATATATATATATATATATATATATATATATATATATAACACGACATGTGCTATACATATAAATCCATGGATTGAATTTTTGCTTTAAACCGTCAGATTTATTTATTGTTTGATAGTATTACATAACATTATCAGATCATGACAGTAATTTGGGGAGGGACATTTTTCTTGGCATTGCTTCTGTTTATTACATAACTATTAGTAACAGAGACACGGTATTCCTGGTCGCTGACTCTTCCAATTTTCTACTCAATCATTTCCTCATTATGGTCTGACATTTTCATCTGTGGGGGAGCGAGGGACTGATGTCCAGTTTTCCCTGGGTATGTCAAATAAAACATGGTCATCCCGTTCTCATCATTAAATTGCAATAGGAGAGTATGCCACGGACCTATGTTTGTTGTCGGAAGACATTTTCATATACGGCAAATATTTCCACATAATTGTAAAATGTACTTGTAGTGACCTAGTACCTCGGGAGAAGGTTAGATGGGTCTTTCCTACTGATTAATCCTATTGTATTATACACATAAGAAAATATATTTAAATTTAATTCTTTTTCAAAGATTGCGAAATTAATACCACAATCCAGCTGACCCTTTCAGAAAATTCAAACGTTTCCTTGCAATTTTTCTGAAATTTTGAATGCATTACTGTGAAAAGACAGGAAGCATTTATAATAACTTGTGTGTATAATTATGGATAGATAATATATATGTACTTTACAGTAATTAGAACTAAGGGATTACGATAACTAACTTCATTATTACTTGTTAATTAACAGTTGGATATTGCAATTTTAACCCACTGAAGACTGGGAAAAAAGTTGACAAGAGTTTGAGAAATGGTTGCCAAATGATTAATTTAATGCAACATTCCTCCCACGTGTCCAGAGCAGGTTTATTTACGAGACATAATGCCTAGTAACGGTCTACGATTTGAATTTCAAATCAAACGTCAGGAAAGCCATTTGTAGGCCGCTTACATTTTATGTAAATTTATTCAAATTCTGATGTAATTGAAAAATGTATTTCTATAAATTGTATATTTAGATATTATAATTATCATTGTGAAACATTTATTATGTGAGCGCGACCCTTGATGTTTTTATGGAATCTGTTTGAAAAATCGTTTTATTATACGGAGTTTGCAATGCAGGTAATTTGTCAAGAAATAAACATATACAAATCATGTTAAGATTCAACCACAATTATTATAATGGAAAGAAGATATAACGCATGTGTCGGTTCCTTTTGGAAATTCAAAATTTATGCAGAATATTATTTTTATATCATAAACACGTGCATATAAAATATTTTTAAAATGTCATAGTTTTTGAAACGAAAAATATTCTGAAACAAACTCTGTGTGGTATTTTTGAATTTAAAAAAAATTCTTTTTCCATAGTTTTGTTGTCTTCGATTTTGCATTATTCTAAGGGAACATTCTTGGATGAAATTATCCGTAAAAACTCTCACCAGGCATTGTAATCCAATTTGAATGTTTTGTATCTTGTTTCTAGATTCCCGTTAACTTGATTAACACCGCGCCGGACAATGAGGGCAGATCAATGTCCGAGGCTCCACGGGAGTCGGGGCGCCACCTGGACGCCTCATTTACCATGAAAGCGCGACCACTTTTCGACTACTTGTCCGGCTGACATCAACACGTTGTAAGGGAATATCTCGCCATCATGCAAATTAATACATTTTTTTTGGTAAACATTTTGAAACAATTTCTTGGACTGAAAATATTTTCTGCACTTTAAATAATGAAATCAATAAATTTTAATGAATTTTATTTTGTAATTCATACTTACAGAAATTAGCAATGCAACAGATCCAAGAAAAAACATTGGGTTTCGAGAAATAAACCAAGAAGCATATCGCTCACTAAATGTCAAGTGTAAAACAAATATCGGTTTTGACAGCTCGTGATAAAACACATGTATCCATCGGACTTTTGACATGTAATGCATCCAATAGGTTTGAAGCCAAGGCAAGAAAAACATTGAAAATGTCGAATGACAACGAACAGGAATTTTTAAAATCCCACAATCTGGAATGGTTTTGATTTTTTGCCACTGCACGCGAGGCAGGTTTGCGTCGGTGATCCTGGTCGTTATTGAACTATTTTCCTTCATTGTTGACATGTTCGCTAAAGGAATGATTTACGGCTTGTCACAAAGATCTCTGACAGGTCAGAAATAATAATTGTAGTATAGCTACTGACATGCATTCGTCCCTAAAACCCCCTTAAAAACTGGCTTATAGGGATCATGAAACACTCGAGAATTTATCTATTGTCCCGGTAATTACCTCCATGTAGGTTAGAATAAATGATTTACCTATTGATAGAGAAAGGATTTATGCAAATTTTGCAGTTTTTCAAGTTGCTACAGATACCTCATTGATGCATTCTATATTCCCACCGTTAGCTGTCAAGTTTACCTTCTGGCGAAATTGATTGGCTAAGGTAGGTCACATGACCTCTCGATATTTGAATATTCTAAGAGAGACGTTCATCGTACTTATACAAAGTTTGTGTGTCACCTGAGTAATAGAATATACGACACAATTATAGTATATACATAACATGGGATGTAAAACGAGTCTCTGATTGTCTCTCATCTTCATTTGTTCTGCAGATGACCATGGATGAACCGAGAGAGAGCGGATTTATAAACAGTCAACCATGCATTGCAGAATTTATGACTTCGCTCCCGCTTATCAATGAAACTTTACAGCCTCCATCAATCACGTCTGATGGCACCACAAGATCATACTGTCAGTCGTTCACGCCAAATCACCCCTCTCTTGCACAACATGCTGACCCCCGGGGGTCGGGGATGGGCGACCCCAGGGGCCGGGATTCTAACAACGCAGGAAAATATCCTGAATTTGCGTGGATGAAAGAAAAGAAGAATATGAGGAAGAATTCCAATTCAGCGGTGCCGGTTTCCACGGGATCCGATATAGGTAATTATTCAGTTACTTCTCTATTTACTGAAATTTAAACGAATCGGGGAATTTTCTATGCCATTCCTCTTGAAATACGATCCCCGGCGAGGGAAGGTTATTTGATTAGACATAAAACATTAGGATCTGTGTCGAGTCTGACCCGTGATTTACTAGTGAAAGACGGGCCCTGTTTTTTCTGCCGATACTACACAGATAGGTACATATTGAATCCCGACCCATATTCAATTTAAGAAGCAGTGACCGTGAAGGGGTCGCCTCTATAAACAAAATGTACCCGGCTCAGTTTACACTCGGAATAATGGCTGGGTTCTATTTGATCCGAGGGGTCGCGGGTAGAAGGTGCATTTATGTCTGGCTGATTTAACCAAATTAAACTTTTGATGCCTCCCGAAGACTGTGGCACATAACAAAACAGATAGCTCAGATCACTAGTTAGTAATCTGTCAAATTGCTCTTCTTTTTTTTTTTTTTTATCTCAGTCTTGATTTGTGTTCAGAGATCTATACAATTATAAATAACAATCCAATTTGTAAATAATCTTTTAATTTTTACCGTTTTTCATGTAGTGATTCCTCTCTTTATATAGAAATACTCTTTTGTTTAAAAATATTTTTTTAATCAATATTTTGAAAACTTCACTTGATGTTATTTATGTATTTGAAATAAAGTTTTACTTTTTTGAAATATTGTAAACGTTGACTTTTCTCGTGGGTCTGTAAGAAAGGACAGGAGATTTTCTGCACCATTTGTAGAATATTAACAAGTAAACCTCAATGATTTGAATAGTTTAGATGGTCATGTCCGTTTTCACGCTTTACTCTCCTAACAATAGTGGGGCGTAGGAATCCTTAAAGCTGGGCCTGAACTATGGTCAGGACTGCAATGCCATGGATTAAGGCTTTATGTTTCCCCTCTTACAGATTTTATAATTGACGTTAGTTTGAAGGATGGTTACAATGTATTGAATTCATCAGAAACTTCGTACACATTCAAGCATGATCAATTCCTGAATATTTCATTTACATTGCCCTTAAATCGAAGAAAATTAAAATCTTAAAAATCTCATATCAGGAATTTGATTTTAGCCGCCTTTTCACAAAATATTTTTTTTTACACATTTGTGTGTTGAGATAAAATTGAATGACGAAAATGGGGCATCATGATATCTGATTTTACATGATTTTCACGAATTTGCTAATGGGCAAAATTTTAACAAAATAAATCAACTAACTGTACAAATCAACAGAAAATAAAGTGACATAGAAACATACGCGGAAGTCGGATTTATATGTACATTGCGGTTCGTGTTGCTTATTAGGAGGAATCATTTTTAGGTCACAATGCTAATAAAAGAAAGTTTTCTGGAAACGAATCCGAAACACACATGTACGAGATTAATACCAACAGGATAACTCATTATTTAACAGAATATACTTGAAACATAACAAAATTAATTTTCATAACAAAAAGCGCAATACTGCATCTTTCCCACTATATACTGTTGCGTGCAAAAATATAAGAAAATATTATCATTTCCTCCATAGTAAACAAGGGTTTGAAAAATTCATTTAGAACACGAAAATGTTAGGAAGCCCGGGCTTGTTGATTTATAGCCTGTTGTACGTCTACCTAAACAGATTATGGTGGTCGTTATTTAGAAGCCATTTATAAAGCGGAGAAGAAGGGGACCTAATATTTAGTATATAACCCGCTTCGTTGGAGATGGACTCCCCGCATCGAGCTGTTGTTGTGGTTACTTAAAAAAGGAGAATTAAACTTAAATACATATACATGTATATACATCAAACTCAACATTTTAATAAAATAGATGCATGGTCTTTTACTTTTAAAAATAGAACGCCCCAAACTGGGTTAAAAATGGGACTGATTGTGATATGAATTGATAAATGACAAAGGAGTGATCTAGAAATTGCCTTTATAAATCAATACATTTTTTTGATTTTTTTTTTGTACATGATATAAACGATGAAAGGCTAGGGCGTTTGTTTCTTCGGCTAAATGCTACAGAAATATGATAAAAAAATTATATTGCTTGAAGTCTGTGTGAGATTTTTCCCTCGTATCTCAGAGGCCTATAGTTGGTGATCATATCTAAGTTATTTTGTTTTTATCTTGAACGGAATACTATAAAAACAGATCGGATTGTTTTCAGTCATAAATGAAAAATAATAATATAAAAACACTTCCTGGATTATCTGGCACTGAATTTGAAATGTATAAAATAGTATTTTAAATATTTTGCATGTACATAGTCAAACAGACCTACTGCATAACGCGGATAACGTGCCTTTATATATATATATATATATAAATTTTTTCTAACAGTTTATGCTCTCCAAGTTCATTGCCCCAAAAATTATAAAACACATGCACTTCGCTTTAAAAATAAATATCGATTCACATTGATTGCAATTAAACGAGTCTTTCTCCAGTTCTGTTTAATTTACATTTTATCTTAAAATACTTACTACACAGATTTACAAAATCAGCGTGAACTCATTAGGCATTCTGGCATGTATATAACATGTACATCAAAGTGAAATAAAATATCTCGCGTGAGTTTCAGTGAAAAAGAAATCTATAGACTATACAACATCGAGTAGAAAATATAAAAAATGGATCATAAGATAGGTTAGAAATCTATCAAATGCATATCATCAATGCAAAAACTTATATCTATAAACTTCATAACATCTATTACGAAATTCATATACTGCATAATATTAATTTGAAAATGTACATACTGCATAAAATCTATTAGAAAATTTATATACTACAAAATATCTCTTAGAAAATTTATATATTTTCTACAAAATATCTATTAGAAAATTTATATACTACGTAGCACTATTAGAAAATCTGTAAACTACGTAGCACTGTTAGAAAATCTATAAACTGAAGAATATCGATTAATCAATTCTCGAACCTAGAACGACATAAGTGTCATAACCATTACGTAACAGAGCGTTCTCCTGGTCTGTGGAGTCCGTTCCAGTTTATAGTTGCTATGTTTTAAATTCACAAGCCTGACAGTAGTATCTGATGGTTATACGTTAAAAACCAAGAACGTCTTCATTTAGTTATAGAACTGTCTAATGAAATAAACATATACGTTGGACACTAGCAGTAAACACGGCTATATAACTGTATTGCGAATCACCGCTGCTTTTTCCCTGTAATACAGATACTATACGGATTTATATATTCTATTGCTCGTGCTACAGACTAGGAAATATTATATATAAATGTAAGGGAAAATATAATAATGTGCATTGTAATTACAAACGTTTTTCTATAAAACCAGAAAAGTTTGATCACAAACATGTACGGAACTACAGAACACTGCAACAACACGTGTTTTGACTCCATTGTATGTCCATATCATTTGTTTGTTTTGTTGTAAGTAATGCGTATTTACACATTTTAGGTAACAGTAAATATGTATATTAATAAGCTAACAGAATTATTCATTATTGTAAACATTTAGATATCAGATAATTTACCTACTACAAGCAGAGGTCCAAAATAATAAAATATAAATTTCACTCACTGTAAAATAAACCTCCATCCATACTCTTCTGAATGTTGACAAAACTACCGGTATATAACAAATTTAGAAATTTACTGATATCAAAATACTACCCAATCCAGACTTTATTAAATTTCGAAAGAGGTAGAAAATTATTATACATACAAATTGTAGACAGATGTACAAAACAAATAAAATGCTACCCAGTCCAGATTTTTTCTTAATGTAGAAAGGGGTAAAAATAAATTAAATGTACATTATTTAAAATCCACTTAATACCGTCCAATACAAAGTTGTATAACAAGCAAACAGCGGTACAAAATGACATATCCAAATTCCGTTGTATGTATAAAATATAAATAATATTAGTAATGATAATGATGATGATGATAATAATAATAATGATAACAAATAAATTAAAAACCCAGTTTAGAATTTATTCACTGCTGATATTTTTAATACTAGATTTAAAATTCACTATTATGTTGAATGAAAAGAACGTTTGAAATAATTCGATTGGAGTTATTTGCATCTTGGCACTCCGCTTACCTGACCAAGACAGGGCTCATGGCGGGTGTGACAGGGAATGCTTATTCCTCCTAAGCATCTGATTCTATCTCTGGTATGTCCAGGGGTCCGTGTTTACCCATCTCTGTAATTTGTATTTTCGATAGGAATTAAGAAATTGAGTACTGTTCGTTATCTTCCCTTTTTCATTCACTAAAGTCGTTTACTGATTTTAGAATCGGGAACTCAACGATATTTCCAGCAATATTGAAATATCTCCATTTCTACATTAGTAAATGATCTTTTCAACAGTGTCGTTCATAGATTCATATATATGGAAGTTAATTCTTCATTATAAATATTTCCTTGACTTGTCTGAACCGAATTTATGAACATGAACATCCCTACATTCCTTTCATACAATATGATTTTGCGGGTTTTTATTCTTCTGCTGTGGCTTGAATTGTATTGAGTGTCTATTTGATGTTTTCACGCTATATACAGATTGTGTATGATTATTGACGAATATCGCATAAACAAAGCGTTAGGTGCATGATAAATCCTTGTCATATTGAAATTGCTGCATGCAGGTACATTTAATACGAAACGATGACATCGTATTTCTACATGTATTTATTCACGTTCTCTCCAATAATTACAAATTTACTATACAATATCATAAGATACATGGGCCGAGGTTTAACAGCGATATCCACCCTTGCATTTGAATGCTAGATAAGTGTGGCCTTAGCGCGTCTCCTTGTCAGAGCCCGTAGCTGTCACACTGTGATTAACGTTTCACAAAAATATTGTTTGCGTGCTGAATTAATTCAAAATTCAATTCATTTGAATAAACATCATAAATAATAACTGTCTCCTAAACAATAATGTTTGGTAAAGGACTAAATATAACACTTATTTACCGAGTAAATTATGTCATACATATTTCCTACTGGACATTTTGAATCTGGCAACGTAACGATGAATGCAAGAAGGGTCATAGTAGACAGGCAGATGAAATCTTTCTCCTATGTGAACATAGTGAAAACAGAAAACAAGACATAATGATATTCTATAACCTAAAAATTAAGTCATTAACATGAATAGCCTCATTGTTTACGAGGTCGAAGATATTTAAATGTTCTTTCTCAAAAACGTAAAAAAAAAAATAAATAATAATAATAATAAAAAATAATTGACATATTTTATTCTTCTAAAAAGTATTTTCCATGAAACATGTATCTATTTCTCTTCAGATTATGTTTTGTAATAAATTAATAAAGTAAAAACAATTGAAATCGTGATTAAACATTCGTTACTGGTGAACTCATTTGACAGTATTTTCCCCCATTTTAAAGTTGCTTGTGTTATACAGAGAACCAATACTCGTTAGAGAATGGTCAACTTTAAATCGTTTTGTTTGACATCTGATGCGGTTGTAAAAGAAATGATAATATGAAAGGCAAAGTCATTGGTCAAACGACGAGAAGTGTCATGAAGTTGGAAAAGTGAACAATTCATCATTTTGTACTGCAATGAACGATATTCTACCAAACAAACGCAGAAGTAAGCAATGTATTGCCCTCGAAATAAGTTTGTTACATTTACCCATCTGCAGAAACATAGTGTATTGATAACAACTTGGTTGCAAATGTAAATTTGGATCTATTTTAAGAAAGACTCTCCAGGGGATTTCTTCTTCCTTCGTGCAGTTACTTTAACTTTACCAAATATATGGTTAATTAAAATCAGCATTTGAATATTTATACGACTAATTTATTGTCATGTCAATTGAGGCAGCTGTCAGGAGAACATGTCGTGGTTTATCATTACTCATTTATTCATAACAATTTAACACTATTTTAAATTCATAACGATTTTGGAATGGAGAAGTCGACTGTGGAATATGCAACCTTTAATCATCGAATGTAAATTGCGACTAGAAGGTCTCAGTGCATACTGACAGGCCACACGTGCTAATGCTATTGCGCAATATAAAATCTTTATAAACTTGTCAATCTTTGAACGAGAACGACCTCAACCAGAAATCCTACAAACCTAATGGGTCAGGATTCAAAATATTGTTTTAAATCATCATTCAAAAACTATGTTCAAAAGAAGCGAGAAATCCCTAACCCTTTATGTTTGTCGGTAGGTTAGATTAATATAAGCATTTAGTTTGCTCTGACTTGCTATAAAATATGTCTAAATGATTGAGTATAATTGTTTAATTTCACAGCTATAATATTTAACACGTATTGCGAGTCACCGGGTTCACATAATACCATAGATTTAGGTTGGTGCAGAGAGGGGATATTTTTTTGAATAAAGCAACAAAGATATATACCAGTACTTCGTTTTGTACTTTGCAGTCGACATCATTATTAGTGCTTGCATAGATTTACTGTTTCAGGAATTACAAATAACAGGTTTGTAACCAGCACTGGGATTGTGTAACAAAGCCATATCTGCAATACCCAGCGCCACAGCTTCCGGTTTCACAGCTTCCTGTTACACGAGCAGGCCCCTTAGTCACAACAATATTATTTACCACCTTTTGATCCTATTCACGATACACATGTAATATCCCTTTATTGTATGTAAAAAGTACATTTTTATTTTTCTGTGGCCCTGTTAAAATCAAGGTTTCGTTTATTATCTCAACACACAAGTCACTCAGTAAAATTATCAATGATTTTTGTACGGCTAGAATGACATTAAACTATAAATAAGAGTACAACATCAATATATCTATTTATGAAAAGGTGTGCACTGTGTTTTAAATCAGATTTGGGTTTAATTTAGGTGTGGTTTGCTCTTTAGCTTATCATTGGTGTAATAAACAAAATAAAAAAAAGCCCCACAGTAAACGTCCGTTGTAATGAGATAGTTACAGGTGATCGGTGGTCACCTGCCGTGATACCTCCACAGGTACAAAATAACAAGTCAACATGTCTTTCTGCTTCACTTTCCTAAAGTTCATCCCTGTAGTTTATCAATTAAAATCTCCAATGTCTTACACAAATACTGAACTAAGATTTGAATGCTTCCTTAGCTGTCGTCTGCTACCCTCATACTTTTTTTCAGGAATATATGCATCCTGAACAATAGCCGAACTTTCAGTAATTCACCACAAAATGAAAGAAAAAATATTTTCAAAGACACGTATATCATATGACGAAATCAATATCTAAAATGCCATTATACAAAATGGAACATGTTTTTTTTTACACTTTAGACAAATTTTGTAGCAGAAAGTGTGATATCTAAATGACAGACTTAAAGATGGTGGTAGAAAAGCATCTGTGAAATTTGATTAGAAAGCGTCGTTCTCCTCTGGAACACCTGTCCGACTGTGTAGAAATGCCTGGAGGATTGCATGTTTAGAAAACCCCTTTACAACTACAACGTTTCTCATTCCGTGATTACATTTTGGGGTCGTCTATTCGATTTGTTTTGACGAACTTATTAAACCGTATAAAATATTGATACTACACTACAATCTAATCCATTCTATTGTCTCTGTAGTATTCAATGCTGAAACAATCAACCATTCCCTTTTTTATCCAGTTACACCAGAAAAAAATATACTAGCTTCACAAAGCAATCTCCCTAACTACAGAACCACGTTACACAAATACACTACATTTTTTTTTATACTGATATAGGATTTTTACGTTAATCTGATAATCAGGAAGTATACAAGTCTTACAGATCACCTAAGCAATATACAAAGACTATCTTAAATTGGAAATGTTTCATGTTGATGGAGCAATGAATATACCTATAAATTACTAAGAGTATGTGTTATTTTGTAATCAAAAGTCGCGTAAATTCCTTATAATGAAAACTGATTTCACAAACTGTAATATATATATATATATATATATATATATATATATATATATATATATATGACCTTGATCTTTGTCAAAGGTAGGGGCTTCTGTAGCCGAGTGATTAGAGCATTTCGCTCAAAATCACAAGGCCTCTCACCTCCAGTCAGCGCGGGTTCGATTCTCGTTCGCGCCGATATATGTGAAAAAGTTTGCCAGTTTACAGTTAAGGTCGGTGGTCTTTTCCCGGGTACATTGTATCTGGGCTTTCGCTTCCACCTACAAAAAACTGGACGCCACCAGATAACTGAAAAATTGTTGAGTGTGGCGGAAAACAACAAACAATCAATCATTTGCCAAAGGTTACAATAAATGTCTGATTATGGACAACTGTGTCCAAGTAATGAGAAAGTGAAGAACAAACAGTGGTCAGTCTGATAATTCCTATTAAGAATACAAAATTAAGAATAGGCAAACACTGACCCCTGCATATATCAGAGGTAGGATTGGGTGCCTAGGAGGAGTAAGAATCCCTTGTTGACCGGTCACACCTGCAGTAAGCCCTTTAATTTGATCAGGTAAACGGTGTAATCCGTAGTTAAAATTTATATGATTATTAAATAAATCACAATTATACTTGTGACCATGACCTGTTAAATTGACCTAAACCCAAGGACACTTCGGTTTTACGTAACCTTTGTCCCAAGTACCATACAAATGTATATTATATTTAATCTAAAGAAATGTAATTTTTTTTTATTTTCTTGCCCATGGACTTTAAACTTAGTCAAACGAAAGTGGACCACAATACACGGACCAAGTATAATTTGCTATATGGTCCCTCTTGTTTCTTAGTACGTTGTTTCACGTTCCATTCACGTCCCATTCAAAATTTCTTTCATTCGTGTAGAGACGGGACCAGCTGTAGGTGAAGAGCCACAAAATTTATTCATGACACGTACGGCCTTAGCAATGAGGGTTCTTAATAGTGACAATGACTAATATGACATGAAACCTCCGGTTTTAGCTCACCTGAACTGAAAGCTCGGGTGAGCTTTTCTGATCACTCGTTGTCCGTCTGGTTGTCAACTTTTCATATTTTAGATTTCCTTTCCAGAACTATTGGGCCAATTTCAACCAAACTTGGCACAAATCATCCTTTGGTCACGGGAATTCACTTTTGTTCAAATGAATGGCAACGCCCTTCTCCGAGAGGATATATTAGCGAAAAAGCAAAACTATATTGACAATTTAAAAAAAAAAAGTTTTCCAGAACCTGGCCCCCACCCAATTTCAATGCAATTTGGTACAAATCTTCCTTGGGTGAAGGGAATTCACGTTTGTTCAAATAAAGGACCATGTCCACTTCAGTGGGGATGCAAAAAAGGATGAGATAATTTTAAAATCTTCTTAAAAACCACTGGACCAGAAAAGTTCAAATTCCCGACAGCTTCCTGACATAGTGCAGATTAACGTTTGTTAAAATCATGGCTTCCAGGAGTAGAGTGGGGCCATAATAGATCAAAGTTTTACATGCGAAAATATAGAAACAATCTTTAAAACTCTTCATTTCAAGAATCACTGAGCCAGAAAAATTCAAATTGACATGGCTGATTTCTGACATAGTGCAGATTCAAGTTTTAAAATTATGGCCCCGGAGGGTAGGGTGGGGCCACAACAGGGGGTTAAAGTTTTACATGAGAATATATAAGGAAAATCTTTAGATATTTTCCAAGGCAACTCAGTTGAGAGATGTGTCCCATGATCCTCTTGTTTAAAGACACATCCGAAAGACCTTTAATGTTTGGTACATGCCAATGAACGGTCAATCATATGTTAAATGTCTTAGGTTCGACACTACCTCGTGATCGAACCTTGAGAGCACCTAAACTACTTTATTAGTCACTGCGAGACTGGTTTATCCCTTTTCTTTTCTAATGACCTTGCCCTTGCTGATATGAACTTGGTTGAATCAAAGTCATGAACAGGGGAAAAAACAGGAGCGGATCGTTATAGGTGTAACCGGAACGAAGTGATTTAGGTGACGTAAATAACTGCATCAGTCGGACTTTTCCGTCTAGACGAGAAACAACCTCGGATGCAATACATCACCCATATACTTATTATCATACCCTTTGGGGTCACGTGAGGAAAATAATGGCGTCGTCCGTAGTTTATACGTTTTGTGGCTGACCGCAAAGACATTTATACTGAGATTCCGGTACCATAGGCCAAGCTGCCATTGATTATTGTTTTTAAGGTAAACCGTTAATGTACACTTGATGTTTTCGTATAAATTTGACATCCTCTTCCAACATAATGTTTTACATGTTTTTCTCTAATTGTAATTAAAATCTAAACAGTTTTCAAGCGTTTCCACGTTTTGTTTTCGTTTGCAAATTATGATACCACTTGTAAGATTGAAACAGCTATATCTTGTTAACTATGGAAAAAAAACCCTTTTCATTACATGTACACTAAAATTGTATGCACACATATAAATTAGACCCCCATTAAGATATTAAAAAGACGAACAGAAATAATAGTCAATAGTTTTTGTCGCATTTGATCGCGTAGTTCGTAATACGCTGGGGGTGATGCACATTTTCATCATGAAAATCCTTGTATCTGGGGCTTATATTACTAGGAAGGTTCTCCACTTGACGGTAAAGGCCGAGCGATGTCCCGATTGTAACTTAATAGTAATATAATTTGAATTAGTGACAGATTACAGATTCTATTAGTTATCATTGAATCTGATTAAATGTTTGGTCTAAAATTTCATGACGTCATTAAAATTGGACAACGACGTAATATACTCCATTGTAATGGTCTGTTTAAGTACTCAGTGCAAAAAGTGCGCGGTATCACCTTGTTAAGGTTGGCCTTAAATAAATCTGACATGAATTATCCAGAAAGATAGGCATTATGATAGGGGAGCCCGCTTTTTATTTCGTTTGTCAACGTGACATGTTTTGTCATGAATAGTAATGAGTCTTATTATGAGAGTAGTTCCTGCTTTATGTGATCCTTTACTGTCTGTTGAAATATCGCCAACACGACGTAAAACAGCATACAACTGATATAGTTTTGTTGTTTATGTATTCTGAAATGACCGGTAACTCTACGAAGTTTATTTTTCCCTGACCATGTACACCTTACATACGACTATTAATCACTGAAAAGAAAACAGGTAATACATATCGTAGAGGCATGATGACAATGGCCGTGGTATATTTATATTATTCTCCAGCGTATTGTCATTTTATCACTGAGAGAATCAAACACTGTTAATACACACAAAAGTAGTTTAAAAAAAACAAGCTCCGCGTCCTGTATTCACGCGATGTATCTACCAAATACTTTTACTTAAGAAAAGGGCGTTTTTACGTATGCGAGAAGCAAATCTTCATTCACGCATGTATTTCTGCAAAACGTGCACTTTATTTCCGCCAACAAAACTGTAGAAATGTCGTATTATCTGTGGCCATATATATGATTTGAATTCCTCAAATACACGATTTATATTCGCCTCAACTCGCGAAGAACATTTATCTTGAACTCAAGTCTCGCTTTTATTTATGTAGTAACTTACGTTCCCGCGAATTAATTTTGAACAACGGTTTCGCCAAATCAAGAACTCGCGTAAATCTTTCAACACATGGAATCTGCAATATTAACCCCGATGTTAGAGGATTTTATCTGTGAATAATGAAATAATATGACGGCTGGGCTGTTACTTCAAGACTGAGTGGATTATTCAACAATTTCTTAATCAATGTAAAGTCTGTACAGTTTTCTATAAAAGAGTGGTAGAAAACATGACGTCAAAGGGTTTACTGGAAATTTACACCTACGGCTTCCTTTGATGTTATTGATAAGGTCTGTAGAATAATTCATAGACTTTTATTTGCGATTAAGGTCAAATCTTAGCGATGCTAAGACACTGGGAGCAGTTGTTACGTTATGACAGTTCTGATATGTATTATCAATTAAACAGTAAAGATGATAAACAGTGATCAATCTCATATATCCTACAAAGAGTGTACAATTGATAGTAGGACAAACATTGATCCTAGGAGGAGTATGCACCTCATGTTGACAGGTCACACCCGCTGTGAGCCATATATTTTGATCAGGTAAACGGAGTAATCCGTAGTCAAAAAAAACCAAACGATCTAAGAATTGGTATGAAACACATCAAGCAGCATTCGACCCAATGATAGGTTTTATTTCCATGTATATATCATGATAATAGAATAGCTCATCACCCAGAAAAGTTTCTTGTATCATGATAGTTCCATTGCAAGACTGGATCTTATCTGTAGATCTTCAATGATTCCATATGGTATGAAGCTGTTAGAGATAGAAAACACTGTTTTAAGTACAATGGTGTCAAATCTGGTGATACAATTTATCAAATAATAAAGAACGGGGTAAATGAAATGTACATCTATCTTTTATGAAATCAGCAATACTCCGCGGAAAAACGATATCACTGCATCAAAACAATTCAGTCTTACATCTAATCCATTTGTTGTCAACGTGCCTCATGCATAGAGATACAGATGACATATTTATGTTTAATGTGAATTACTGAAGGGTCACGAATCTTTTGTATGATCGTTACTCAAGCGAAATGGTTCTTCAGATTCAAAAGACGTGTATGTCAAAATCCGAATTCTACTATCAAATATAATGTACTCTGCATTTTAATTGATCTATTTATAGATTTTCCAAGCCCGACAGCTGCTGGTACAAACACCCAACCGCAAACACAAGAACCGCGGAGTAATTCAAGTTCCCATAGCAACGGGGGTGGAGGAACACGGAGACTGCGTACTGCGTATACCAATACTCAACTTTTGGAATTGGAGAAAGAGTTCCATTTCAATAAATACCTATGCCGACCGAGGAGAATCGAAATTGCTGCCTCCTTAGATCTCACAGAACGACAGGTAGACCCCTTGACGATTACATTCATAGACATTTATATGCAGACTTAAATTTCGGTAGACTGTTCATAATTCTTTGATGTTCAGTCAATTTCGCTTTTCTTCTAAAATTGGGTATTGTTTCATCGGTATGTGTAAAACATGACTTCTAATACGATTAAATTCATTATTATATAAGGTTGCCCTTGTAGGTTAGTATAGATTCAAATTTATGTAATAAAATGGGGGGGGGGGGGTCAAAATAGGGATCTAACCTATTAAATAGAAAAACCGGGACATTTAAAGGAAGAAAATATGAAGTTTATTCGTGAATGATGCAAGCCCCTTTCATTAAGTGTACATGCAAGCTATTCAGACCTTGTTCACCGGGGCCAAGGGTATTCCACTGTATTAAGATTAAATTACAACGCTGTAATGAAATTGATCTACAAGTGTACTTATTTAGATGAACATCAAATATTGTTCAAACTGTTGCGTTGACTTGTGTCTAGAAGATTAGGGATATCAATGTAGGTTCAAAGTGTAAAGAAAGCGTCCATAGAAACTCTAACGAGAACAATACCGTTACAATTCGTGAAATGAACTTACATATGTACAACCATTCTTATGCAGTTTATAGTCGGGAGCTGAACATGTCACGTGGCTGTCTTTTTAAAGACTTTGTAAACAGAGCTACATCAATGTAACGCTGTCAATTATGAATCCTGCCGTCGTATGAGGCGATGGCTGCTCAAGTGAACTCTCTTCTGTTGGCAATTTGTCCATCGTCTGTAAGATATTCACAATTTACTTCTTAAAAACACAGAAGTTAATTCAATCAAACTTGACACAATCATCATTGGGTGAAGGGGATTCAAGTTTGTTAAATAAACGACCATGCCCTCTTTCAAGGGAAGTTACTTAAGAGATAGTAAAAATAGGATGGGTGTTTAAATCATACCTTCTTAAGAACCACCACATAAGAAGGCATAGAAGCTTTTCTTGTGTAATGAATTGTAAACGTTTGTTCAAATCGTCATTCTTGAAGCTAGGTTGTGAGGACATATTCTAACCCGGAACCCCACGATTTAATTTGCAAATACAACCTATCATAAGACTGAATGATATTTAACATGTTTGAAACCAACTGTTAGGTCCTCCTTAACATTCTGATTTTGATTACTGATTACTCTGTATACCGTATCAAGATATAGGACCCACAACAGATGTGCAGCCAACAAAGGATTTCTACTCCTCATAGGCACCCGAGCCCAGCTCTGGCATATCCAGGGGTCTATGTTACCCTACTCTTATTTTTTGTACACTTTATAATATTTATAAGCTAGATTGGTCAATGTTCGGTATCTTCACCATTTCCACTAATTTTCCTTTGATTTTGGCAGGGTCACGAATGGGGTTAAAGGTTTAACGTAGGAATATACAGGAAGAATAGGTTATGAAATATGTCAAATCGATATTCAAACTTTAAGCAATAGTGTTGATGAAAATGTTTTGATATCATGAGCTATGGAATCACAGTTAGACCATAAAAGGGAACTTCTAGATTTTCAAAACGCAAATGGGAGCAATATACCAAATAAATATGAAAATATCTTCGAGACGTAGTGTAAAATTCATGTTTGTTCACAATATGACTTCAGAATGGGGTGAAATGTTTAGAACCACATGGTAACAACATATGGTGTAGATGTAAACTTGTTCACGATTGATTGATCGATTGCATATTGTTTAGCGTTTCTCTGGAGAATCTTTCACTGTTATAGAGACGTCACCATTGCCGGTGAAGGGCTGCAAAATTTAAAATTTAAGCCTAAGCTGGGCGCTTAGGGCCTTTGAGCAGGAAGGGATTTTTATCGTGCTACACCTGCTATGATACGGGGCCTCGGTTTCTGCAGTCGCATCCGAAGGACCGCCCCATTTAGTCGCCTCTTGCGACAAGCTAGGGGTACTGAGGACCTATTCTAACCCGGATCCCCACGGGGTAACTCGTTTGCTACATCGTCCCGTGGGCAGGAAGGGTTAGATATGAACATTCAAAATTTTTATTTGAAACAAGAGAATGGGAAACGGTACATATTTAAGCCATGAGTCGTAAAACTCTTCTTAGGGTAGAACCAGCCATCATCAAACTGTGATATACTTTATTTTACATCGTATGAATAAAACGTCCCAGCTTCAAAACTGTGACAGGAGTACATGTAAGTATATTAAACAAAGCCTGTAATTTGTTTTTCGAGTATCAAAGAAATTTGTTAGGAGTCAAAATCCTTGCAAAACGAACATGCAACTTCAAGTTGTTCACAAGACCTTAGTTTGAAAACTGTTAGAGGAGTTAAACGGAGAAAGCATGTACATGCTTTGTAATATTTCCTCAAAACGACTAAGTTCAGCAACTAATATCCTCTCAAAAATTTAAGAAAATGAAAATCTTTGCCACATGTACATTTTCAATACCTATACACTACGTGAAATAAAAAGGCCTTCACTTGCAAAATATGAGAGTTGATAGATGGACAGATCATGTACCTTCCATATGACATTACATTTCAAACAAAGGGGTAAAATTCCTGCTAGGGAGATCGACATAGATCAAAACTACGACATGATCGAGAGTGACCCACAAAGAAGCTACACTGCAAGTTTCAGCTTGGTATGTGACAAGGGAAATGAAAATAGAAACGGAAAACTCCGGACGGACGTAAAAAACCCCATCGCTGTGTCATAATACTTCTCGTCTAAAGACTGGCGTATAAAAAGAAATCTTCCATTGGAACTCCAAGTGTACAATATTTCAACTTCGGTTATGCAGATTCAAGTTTCTTCACACCTGTGTGAAAAGGATGGGGTTTCAACTGGGATTTAATGATTTAATGTTTAGAAAATGTAACAACTCAAGTAAACGTCCACTGTTCTTTTATCTTTTCTAACTAAGGAAGCATCTCAGTGCATGAACCTTTCATTTTATGGAGAGTTTGAATTTTCTGTTCTTCCGCTTGTTTGATTGTTATTGTGTAGCAATGTTTAGGAATCAATGTTCGTGGGTAACCAACTTTTACTGGTTCGTGGGGGACATAATTTCGAGGGTAAGTTCAAAACTCAATCCACGCTTACTGGTTAATTGGTACTCGCAGGAAAATGGCATAGAAAACTGATAAATTGACACTTACTGGAAAATCGTACAGAAAACTGGCACAATTAAAAGCACTTTCCGTCGTGTGGGCCTGTAATTTGATTATAAATGTGACTGCAATTACAACGTCCTACGATTGGTATTGTCACTGTGAATATGTTAAAATTTATATAAAGTTATTTTTTCTGTACCATACAACTTAATTATTGTCTTTTTAAAATCAATAGTGTAACAAATAAAATATGTTGTCTATAAATACCTAATCGGATATTTTTTTTCTAGTTCTAAACAAGAAACTAAAATTGTGTATAAATGTTCGTGGAAATGTAAATTCGTGGTTAAGGGTGAACCACGGAATCCACGAACATTTAACACCCACGGACATTTATCATCCACGAACATTTATCATCCACGAACAATAAAGATTCCACAGCATTACGTTTCAGTTAAAACTTCATTTTTTTTCCTGTTCAATACAACAATTATAAATGCTTAGGACATAAATTCTTTTCTTGAAATATCCAAGAAAGGTATATAAGGCTTGCGGTTTTTTTTATTCCAGAAAGTATCACCGACTGACAATGCAAGTAACGATAGCTGCTTTCAATATTTATTTTGATATCAATAAAACGATGTCTGACATACCGACTCTTGATATGTGGATGTGGAGGTTTTAAGTAATCTCCTGTTTTTTAGGGAACTTTGGCATTTTTCTACTTAATTGCTTACGCCAACACTAGAGTAGAGTCATAGTGGTTGTTGTAATGCCATTCTTTGCGAGACGAAAAATATTTTGATAGAAAGTATGGCATATACTGACTAAATCAATGAGTTGAAGGTCATTCTAAAAGAACCAAGTCAGTTGGACTTCGATAGAACTTTTCAACTATTTGTAAGATGCTTATCAAATATTTAACATTCTGCTTATGTAATCACATAAAGGAATGATTTGTTTTTATTCTATGAAAACCGATGCATTACTCAATGTGACTTTTATTGTTTCCCGTTTTGAGCGGACACTCAACTTTGTAATTTCTGAATCTTAAAATACAATTTTTCATAATCTGCCTTACTCTTGTCGTACAAGTTGATTTTAAAAGATACAGTTTAAAAAAAAACCTGTACATCATCAACGAATCTTCGGACACAGAGTATCATGTTCTTCAACGTTGATTTAACAAATGTCATATGGGAAAAATGATAAATTCCTTGTACTTTCTTTCAGTATCATTTTTACGAAATGGTACCTTTTGAAATGTTAGCAATTTATATTGGTGAAAATGTTTTAAAACGCAAAATTCTAAACTTTTCAATTACACTGAAATTTCATCGAGTTTCCATATTTTCAAATTGCCTTCATTTTATGAGATGCTTGTGTTATAATTAGACATTTTGAAGTGAATTCCAAGGTTGTCAATATTTGATAATGGTTTATCATTTCCATTTTTGCTTGAAGGTGAAAGTGTGGTTTCAAAATCGGAGAATGAAATACAAACGACAAACTCAATCTCAACGGCAGAAGGCGGAGTCAGATTTCAAAGCGATGACGTTCGACGGAAATCTAGACAGTCCAACGTCATCGGATGAAAGCTGTGATCGAATGGAGAGACAGGAAAGTTATGAAAGTTGTAGCGACAATCGGGAGGATACTTGTAATTCTGCCGACAAGTCTTCACAGGATGGAATGAATACCGGCATGGAATGTGATAACGAGCAACACAGACGGCCTCTCAGCGCGGACAGGCTTATGGTGAAACCAGAAGGATCCGATATTGTGGAACTCACGATGCTATCTGGACGGGATAGATTTTCTGATGCACGACGGTCAAATGTGTCAGATCTGTCTGATTATCAACAGCGATCCCCCATAGGAAGTGTTCAAAGTATCAATAGCCCCCTGTCGGCTACTTCAAACATGCTGCCGACACCACCAATTGCGTCATCACCTTTGGGTTCTGCTGACGTCAGATCTGTGGATTTAGTGGATAAAATTATCAGTGAAAGCGAGGCTGTGTCTAAATCTAGTCTTAATTGTCCGTCAACCGGAATAATGTCGAAAAGTATGTGTGGAAAGATGACCGAAGTCGAGAGTTCGTGTATGGACACACTGAACTCAAACAAAGGTTCACACCCAACCATGCGATCGCCCGAGTGTACTTCGCCCGTGACTAAAGACCCGGGACACGCCATGCACGCTAATAATACGTCTGTCATGGAAGGAAACTATGTCTTTCAAAGCTACAATGGTCATGATTCAAACCCTTCGTCTTATCAGCCATCATACCCAAATAACTTGAGTTACCTACAGAAACAGCCAACTGTCTACAATCAGCATAGTTCCACCGAGAACTTCTATGATAGTCCTGAAGATTCTGGTCACAGAGCGGGGAGATTTGGCGGAAATGGATTTAACTCGTGGACTTACGACGGTGCAAATCCGCTCAATTCTCCCAATACCAATTATCACAATAACAGAATTGGCTTTGGTATGAATGGAAATCATTTGTATTCGCCTAACTTTTCTAGAGTCAATAATTTCAATCCTCGGGAGAGCGAGATGCCTGGTCTTCCAAACCGCCATTTTAATTCTAGGTATATGACCAAATCTTCGGTTTATCCCCAACAGATGCCCGGAATAGACCAACACTCATCAACTTCGCTTTATGGAATCAATTACAGGGAAAGCCTTTCGGAAGGTGTCAATCAAGTCGTAAATTCTTCAATATGTCAGTCGCCTTCTCGTCCACTACACCGCTCTAGCGATTCTATAGGTCGGGCCCCGGCCGGACATGGCATTGAGCCCCATTATAGTTCTGATCAATACCCTCTCGCCAACAGTTACAATGAGGCCAGCTCGTCCAGCGATTTTACGAGTATTTTTAGTGAGTATTTTAATTCACAACAACCGGAGTACCAGGCGATATAGCCAATTAAAACCTTGTACGAGCCTTGAATACAACAGTTGTCGATGCGGTATGGTTTCAGATGCCGGGATTTTTATTGTTGTAAGACGTTGTTGTTATCTTGTTTTACATCTCTTTTCATTCCTTTCTCTTTTTTATGGTGAGCTGGGAGAGCGGGTAATAATAAGCTAACTTCTCTGGTCTGAAGGGGCCATGATTGTTAACGTTAATTATTGCCGACAACTCTTCGTAGCCTATTTATTATTTGCATTCAACAGAAGTGTTCAGATTTTGTTTAGTTTAAAACTACACATGTCATAAAAACAATAACTTGTTTCAAATAGTGTTATCGATATGTTTCATCATAATAACTCATGCATTGCTAGATCTGCTGTTCAAAAGAAGGGTATGATTTTTTCAAAATAAAATGCTCTTTTATAATTTCCCCCTGCTACGTATACAAATCGAGACCACAGTAATAGAAAATGCGAGGGGTATTTGTACAATGAAGTCTTTAAATCGCTGAATTGAGACGAAATGTTTTTTTTTATCTTGATCTGTGCGTAAAATAAAGGGTACCAGCTCCGCCGGCTCACTGTCCGCGACCCATGCGATTCAGAGGCCGTGATTAGATCTCGCGTTTCCTAATCCTAGGTTAGCTATTGGGAAATCGTGCTTCTTAAGCCACACAAGTATTATTTATATCTATGAATTGTACAGCTGAGAATTATTGCTTATTAAATTTCATCACATGACACGCAAATTTGCATAATTAATATCATTTAACGCCAAAGATATTCCTTGAACCTCATTTTTTGTTAGATGTTTTTTTTTCGTCGAGTTAATGGCTTTAAATACCCTTTTCTTATCAGTTTTGCCTTTCTGTTTTGTTCCCAGGTATTCCCAGACAGGTCCTCAATTTCTGTATGCCAATCAATTCTAGGCGAATTTTTAGGTGCTAGATAAAGCCTTCATATTATATCCTTAGTTGCGATTGGTTGTTCAACTGGAGTGTAACGAACTTGATTTCAGAATACCAGAGGTTCCCCACGGGAGAAAAATTCGAATATTTATCTTGCAATAGTTACATTGTTTTCCGTGTCAATTTTTACATTTTTGTTGATTGTTCATAAGTATTATACCGGTTTGATATTATGTAGAACTTTTTGTTAATGTTTGCATCTCTGTTATTTTTGTTCTTGCTCAATGAGTTTGTCTTCGGCTATATTTCCTTTCAATATTTCACTTATGTCTCGGAGAACACAAATGATTTTTATTTAAATACTTACGAAATAATAAAAATACCAAAAAACGCAACTTCCTTGGTTTTTATTTATTAAATCAAATTTTTGCATGATGAGATAGTGACTGATTATATATGTATTTAAAATATTTATTGCAATAATGGTTGAACAATATTTTCTATTTATCTTCTCTTCAGTAATGCAAGGTCAAAATATCTCCATACTAATGGAATAAACGAAGTCATTACGTATCTGTTAGAACACAGAACTTCATCTGCAAGAAATAAAAATACTGAACCATTTTAGCAGTGTTTTAGAATTTAATTTACGTTTTTAATTAAAATAAAATACACAGTATGCAAAAGAACAAACATAACGTAGAGAAACATATTTAGATATACATGTAGCTAAAATTATGAAAAAAATACAAACTGTTATATATAGAAATTATTTGCAACACAAAACAATCCAGTTGTCTTCTAACAATATAAAAGGTGTTCCTTATATTTTATTGTTGGCTATCAAAGTGTATCTCAATAAATTGTGAACATACCTAATGTACATATTTACTTATGTTTGAATTTTTGTTCGTAATAATTCTAAAAAAAATGAAATCCCAGAATCAAAATACATGAATACCATCCACTATATGATTTACAGTATTGAATGAATTGAATCTTTGTAAATACAATTTAAGATGCCCAAGTTTTGTCAGTTTTACAAAATGTTGTATTATAATTAATTGTGTCGTAGGAAATAGAGAAAACCACGACCATAAATTTCATGATCAGTGGACAATTCTGAAAGCAAAAACATCAACAATTAATGCCAGTAGTTTAAGAATGCGTTAATAAGCAGAATAGGAACGATAGATAACAAATGAAATGAAATAGTAATAGTCAAGCACTCGATCTTCCTTTCTACCCTCAATGATTTACCGGTATGTATAATAATTCTATAAATTGTGCTTCTAAATTTCTTCACTTTCCCTGTTCTTAAGCAGCTGTCACAATTTGAGGCTGGAAATAATATAGGATATCTTGGTTGATAAAACTTTTCATTCAGTCGTCTTGTACACACCACACGAAATACACCAAATTAAAACCTTGCTTATTTTATCATACATTAAGGCCGATTAGACTTTTTAATAATTGTTATTTTTTAATAACAAGTAATCCACTTTTCAAAAGTTAAAGAATTCCAAAGAAACTGAAGTTCTTCTAGTGTTTAAGTTATGTGGAAACAAAAACGGTTCGTAATGCTAAATAGCTGTATAATAAAAAAAATATTTATCGTTCTTGCTAAATAGCGGTTTATATATATATTTATATATTATTTCGAACGATTTGCGTCCTGTGCTCTCTAAAACATCAAATGTGTCCTAAAGTTAGGAAAATATTTGACTGAAATGAAAAAAAAAATTAATTGAAGAAAAAATTATAAAACCGAAAATTAATTGAAGAAAAAATTATAAAACCGAAGATTCACTTCCTATTAAATTTGTTTTAACTTATAAGAATCAATGTGAAAGCAAATATATATATATATATATATATATATATATATATATATATATATATATATCTTTTGGAATACAATGACAATTAAGTTTATCTTATTAGTACTAATTAATGACAATGCATTCTACCGGTAGATGATAAAAACATTCTTTAACACATTAACACAAAATGAACATCACTCATAGTATTCAGAATTTGATCGGTAATATTGGCCAAACAAAGTTTACGAAAAAAGTTCACGAAAAGCTTTTTTTATGTACATGATGGAAAATTGTTTACTGTATCACCTTTTCCTGAGTGTTTGAGCAGCTGGGTTCAGGAATCCCATCTGGACGTGTTTGAAACTGACGAGTCCCAGGAAACAATGTATGCTTCGGCTTGAGAGGATTGGAATGACAGCGCGCTGACGGAGCAAGGAACCTCACTTCTACGTTCACCTCCCGTTTATGTAAGCAAAAAGAACATCTCATTGGTTTTCTCATAGTTTTTACAAGTATGCATACTTCAAAAAACGTCTTGAGGGTTATTTTTTCTTTTTACTTGGTTGGGATATTGCTTTCTAGAAAAGCAAACAAGATAATTGAAGAAGCATATGTATATGTTTTGGTTGAGGCACTGATATAGCAAGCTCCAGCGGATCGAGTGAGTTCCTGCAGATTTGTTTGTTTGCTTTGTATCAAGATCTTGACGTGCGGGGCTTGCAATTGTTGCAATGGAAATTGCTGTCTAAACAAAAACGATATTCCACAAGTAGAACACATTCCGCAACCAGTAGAACTTTGAACCAAGGGAAAGCTAAAAGTAGAATGCAGCTTTATTAAAATACTTATATGTATTAAAGAAATGTAAATTTCGTAATATTACAGCGTATTATATTGAGGTACCCCATAGTGTAGTGATACACGGGTATTGATACTTTATCATCACTTTGGGTATTGCAGACAATTCACTTTGAAATTGCTTTATTACCAACAAAACAGAATCTCATATCTTTACACCAAATCCCATACAATCAAATTATACGGCTATTCTGTACAATAAACGCATAGTTATCTAACGCGCAGGTGGTGTCAAGAAATAAAATAAGATTGTATTCAAATTAGCTCATGGTTAAATCTGTGAAAAACAGGAACGCAATCCAATGAACTACATAGCTTCTTTCTAGATGTGTTGCCACGTATTGATGACTGCAAACAGAATAAATTGATTTAAATTGTAGAGCTGTTACCACCGTGGCCTGCTGTTGGATATATTTAAGATACTGTAGTTAGATCACGTGATATTCCTGTACGGGTATCCAGCAGATGCTCTCGCCGTACCTCAGTCTGCCATTTACTATTATCATTAGATTGTATATATCAATTTAATATTTTTATCCTAAAAAGTTAAAGTATTTTTAATTACTTTAACTTCAAGAAATCATGAAGAAATTAAAAATAATTCTATCGGACGAAAAGTTTCAATATTGTTTTTTTTTTTAGTAAAAGCCATTGGTCCGCCAACTCGCTGAAAACACACACACACACACTCACACACACACACACCCTCTCTCTCTCTCTCTCTCTCTCTCTCTCTCTCTCTCTCACACACACACACACACACACACACAAGAAAGTTGATTTTACGCAGTTGCAATACTTCACAAATCCCAAACAAATTTCTTGATATTTAACATCCATCTTCAAGTGTACGTGAGTATGATATGAACAATGTGTACACCTATATATCCACAAAGTGCTTTGGGATTTTAGAATTATGAAAATATATTTCAGATTTTAAACTACATATATAATACAATTTTCTCTCTCTCACACACACACACACACACACACACACACACACACACACACACATATATATATATATATACATATATATATATCTGTGTGTATGTGTTGGTGTGTGTGTATACGCGCGCTCACCAAATTCGATGGTGTGACCATTCTCTTTATCTCATAACTTTCTCCGCCTACCTGTGAATATGGAAGTGGAGATAGCGAACAGTGAGCAAATGTTACTAAGAACAGGAAATAGATTGGAATCATATCCTGATTTTCGTGTTCGGATTTTCACATTTTTTTTATTTATGGATTTAAACAATATTTCAATTGTTTGTATTTTCTAGTGTTTCTATTTCTGTATATAGAAAATTAAAAATCTTCCTCTGTAGGTGCTCCTTAGTTTAGCTCATCTTGTATCAATCAATTACAAAAGAGATTTAAATCAAATTTGATGAAAACTTTTCAGTCATTTCATATTTGCATTCCCCCGTGTACAAGGGTAGACAACTTGTATTGTGTGAAAATCAAATTTATTATTTTTTGATCAGTCAGAAAAAAATATAATCGCGTCATAAAACTATTCCAACAATTGATTTTTTTCTGTGAAAATCTAAAGCACAATATATGACGGGAGATAAATATTGCCTAATTCAAGAAATTTCTAGATCATCGTATTTTAGTTTATCGGTGCATTCTCTAACAAAAACTAATAGTTCTGCAGTGTTCAGCACGTGCTGTACCATAAAACACCTCACACCTGTTTTAAAAGGCAATATATCATAGTTTATCATCAGTCCCTATTCTTAAACATTCGTACAAAAAGCCCCAAAAACTGATGTATTTGACAAGCATGCATGGAATACTAATTGTCGGCAGAATAAAATGAAGTTGCAGATTTTTAGAATGCACGTGTATGTGTGTGAGTAACAATAGTACTTGATATGTATAAGATGGCATGATATTATATTTTAAAAAAAGTAAAACAGGACGGGACTAACATAAAGAAAACCCACAAATTTTCAATTCTATTTGGCCATAATGTTCTCAGTGAACAAGAAAATGGCGAAATAGGTCACATGAAACCCATGTAAAACATTCCACTCTATCCGTTCCTACTTCTATCTACCTTCTACTTCCGTTTTTTTCCCCCACGTACTTCATCATGCTGTTATACTCAATTTTCCAGAAATGTTATATGTGTATACCTCTTTTTACAGGAGAGGGTGTTAATATATCTGCAGTAATTTCTGGCCAATTCCATTTCTATCGCTTAATCTAAACAAGAGGATAATGGGATTGATGGGCACGTAAAACGGCATATTTTTAATGCATTTCATATCTATGAATCGAATATTCAGAGGTATATAGTTTCTGACTTGCCCCTTTGTATGTATGAGGCAACAAACTTTAACCTTGGTCATATCATTTATACCATAAGAGGTAGTGTTTTCATATTTGGGATCAAAATCTTTGAACTGGTGACCTCAACATTGTCCTTTGATCCACTTTTAGAATATTCGAATATAAGCCATATCTTTCAAATCGTAACAGGTACTAAATTATTTTTAGCATGTGCATTTCCTGTGAGAAAACTTTCCAACGATACCAGAGTTGTCGACCTTGTAATCTTGACCTGTGTTTGGAAATTAAAAAAAATATATAAATAAATAAATAATAAAAATAAGAACAAAACAACAAAGGAACAACAACAAAAAAATAATAAAAAATACAAACAAACAAACAAATCAAAATGACAACAAAACAAGACAACAAATTAACAATCCCCAGAAACAGGAAAATTAGGAAAAAAATACATACACACACACACACCCAACCCAACCCCCCCCCCCCTTAAAAAAAAGTCCAAAACAAAAGTAAAAAAAAACAAAAAAACAAAAAAAAAACAAAACAAAAAAAAACAAAAAAAAAACAAAAAACAAAACAAAACAAAGAAAAAACAAAACACACGCACACACAAGAAAAGAAAAACAACAACAAACAAACAAAAAAAACCCCACCCAAACAAAAACTTAAAAACCAAACAAACAAAAAAACTTAAAAACAAAACAAAACAACAACACCTTCCCCCCACCCCCACCCCCACCCCCCAAAAAAAACAAAACCCAAAAAACTACAATGTCTTACAGTTCCACTTTGCTGTAATCCGGGAGCATCAGTATTTCACAAACACATCTTGTTGATCTTTAAAAAAAATGATTTTGCTACCTGTGTGTGTGTGTGTGTGTGTGTGTGTGTGTGTGTGTGTGTGTGTGTGTGATTGTGTGTGTTTTTTATAGTTCTACATTTTTATACTTTATACGAGATGATAGATACATTGGTAGAGCTATAATATATAATTGATGATTTTGAATTCTTTTACAGGGGAGCAAGTCTTATCGCATCACAGCGAAATGTGATTTTCTGTTAGAGTTCTGAAAAGGTATATGGATTTTTAGGGTTTTCAAAGTGGCCTCATTTCTCATTATAACCACTGAAGCAATTTGCCTGCTTGATAATTTTCTTTAATATATTGCATTTTCAACATATGATCAACTAAGCCCTTCATTCTGGGACTTGAACCCAGGGGTCATCAATTTCACATTGCTTATTATAATCACACGAACTGTTTGTTTGCTTGATGTCCAGCAATCAAGAAGAATTTCTATCATATTTTTATTACATAATGTATATGACAAATTTGACTCCACCTTGGTGCATGAACGCTAGTGTCATAACAATTTTGATAACGGCCGAATGCTCATTATAATAATGCAAACATTTGCCTCCTTGATTCCAGAATTATGGATTCTTTAAGATATAATGTATCAGATATACTGCAATTTTAACTCATTGACATTATCTTCGTAATCTTTGGTGATCAGGTCTTCCAACAGTCTGTTGAAATTTCCATGGGCACGAATAGTGCTCCTTCGTTATCTGAACTATTTTTATATTCTTATGGGGCAACATTTAACCAGAAGCTTCTATATGAGAAGAAAAAATCTCTTGCTGTTGAATTCATCTCGATATATCGACGACGTTTTATCTATTAACAATATGTTCATTTATATGTTGATGCGATATTTTCAGTGAACTCAAAATAATAGACTCCAAAGAATTTTCCACGTCTGCTTTGCACTTACATATTTTATTGAACATAGATGTTAACAGAAACTAATAATTCAGCTTTATGACAAACGGCACGATTTGATCTTCTCCATCGTCAACTTCCCATATTTATGTAGCAATATTCATTATTCCACTGCATACTTACATATAATGCGCTTTAGGGTAATTGTTTTAATTAGATAAAGCACTATATAAATGTAGAATAATAACAATATGGTGTTTATATATTCTCAACTGTTTCGATACGCAAGAAGTTGTTCTGCGAATAATAAGTTTATAAATCGAGACACACTACTAACAAACAAGTTGATGTTACAGGGTTTGCAACAGTCTCGTTTAAAGTCAGCATTTCGCACATTTTATGCTCGTTAAAACTACCTAGTTTGACAATGCAACCTGACACTGGTTCAAATGCTGTCTGACGTGTTTCATATCAATTGTTAGGCTGTTCTTTATAACTTATTTTGACTATGGACTACTCCGTTTACCTGATCAAGATAAAGGGCTCACGGCGGGTGTAACCGGTCGACAGGGGATGCTTACTCTTCCTAGGCACCTGATCCTACCTCTGGCATATCGAGAAGTACGTGTTCGCTCAAATCTTAATTATAAATTCCTTATAGGAGTTATGAGATTGATCACTGCTCGATATCTTCATCTTTTCATTTATGACCAACTTAGGTCCACCCTAAGCCATGAACCCATGATTCATAAATTTTACAGTTTTGGTAAAGGGTTAATTAATTGTTGTAATCATGCCTGCAGTTTGATTGCTTTATGCCCAGAAGTAAACACCAGGATTTTCTAACATGTAATGTGTTTTCCATATTTTATCAACTTAGACCCACCATGTGGCATGAACCCAGGGGTCATGAACTTCATAGTTGTTTGTTTATGTCCCCTCGAGAATTGTTACTCATTTTGAAACGTCACCAGCTGTTGATGACGACCCACATATGCATAATGCTTGAACGTGCCAACGCGATAGGGGATCTCTATTTTAAAGATCACACCCGAAAGGCAAGTGGTTCTCACTTTTAAATGCCGAGCGTTTGGAAGATTTTCTGAACTCGTATGTCATGAATGTTATAATTTTGGTAGAGGGCTGCATGCTTATGGTAATCATGCAAACACTTTTGCGTCGTTCATGTCCAGAAGTAACGAAGACGATTTTCTAAGATGAAAAGGTAAAGATAACGAACAGTGATTTATCCAGTATAATGCATTTTTGATACGTACCTAACTTAGCTCCGATCAGGGGCATGAGCTCTGAATCCAGGAGTCATCAATATCAGTTTTTGTATAGAGAGCTCAATGGCATAAGCATGCAAGCATTTTACCTCCTTGATTGATTGATTGTTTTACGTCCTGTTGAGAATGTTTCAATCATATTGAGAATTCACACATTGTAGGTGAAGCACAACAATTTCAGACATATGCTTAACGCTGAGGGCCGTAACAGTGAGGGTTCTTTACCGTACCTACGCCTGCCGTGACACCGGACCTCCGTTTTTAACGTCTTATCCGAAAGACCTGTGATTCTGACTTCTAAATGCCGAGTGTTTTGTGCAAAGAAGCGAACACTACCTATGTTTACGTCTTAGGTTTCACGCAGCCATGCCACGAGCGGGGCTCGAACTCACGAGCTCCCGGTTACAAAGCGAACGCTCTACCACTGAGCCACCGAGACCCGTCGCCTCCTCGATGTGCAGAAGTAAAGAATAGGATTTTCTAGGAAATAATGCCTTTTTGATATATGACCAATTTAACTCCAACCTGGGAAATGAACCCAGGGGAAATGAATTTCAGTTTTGCTATTAGTTTGACTGTTTGATGTCCAAGAAAAAAAGAAATTCTATATCAAAATAAGCGTTGCAATATTATATCCAAATTGAGTCATTTGGAAATTGCAAATTTTTAAAAATGCTTACCATCGATCATTCTGTGTTTAGTAAACCAGAGGTGATAAAAGAATTAGATAGGTTACATGAGGAATATGTTTTTGTTCCAGCTGACAATGCTTGTAACAACATTGTATTTGTTTGTAAGGATCATTATTACTACTGCATTCTAAACGGACTTGGCATTAATTCCACATTTCGTAATCGCACGTATACTCCAACTGCCCTTTCAAAAGATGAAATTCTTCAAAATCGTGCTTCAGTTTTAAATACATTTGATATCCTAGTCAATGGAGCGGATGAATACGAGTTTCCATACCTATACTGGATCCCAAACTCCATCAAAACCCTTACAAACAAAGATGCATTGCTGGGTCTAGTAAATGTTCTACCAAGCCCCTATCTCTGCTCCTCACGAAAATATTAACTACTTTGAAGGAAAAACTTCAAATGTACTGTGTAACTACATATGCCAGAAGTGGTGTAAATCAAATGTTGATTCTTAAAAATTCTAACGAACTTTTAATGAATTTGAAATCACAAAACTTTTCTCAAATTAATAGCATTAAAACGTATGATTTTACAACACTTTACACGACCATACCTCACAATAAATTAAAGACTAGACTATTTGATATCATAGACAGTTGCTCCGTCAACAAAATGGCAAAAGGAAATATTCAAATCTAATGATCGGTCATCCCCAAAATTATTTTGCTAACCACCACTCTGACTCTGACAGGTACTCTGAAGTTGATATTAAAAGATGCTAGAGTCCCTCATTGACAATATCATCGTAGTCTTTGGTGATCGGGTCTTCCAACAGTCTGTTGGAATTACCATGGGCATGAATTGTGCTCCTTTGTTAGCTGATCTGTTTTTATATTCTTATGCAGTGGCATTTATTCAAAATCTCTTGCTGTGGCCTTCAATTTGACATTTAGGTATATCGATGACGTTTTGTCTATTAACAATAATCATTTTCATTCATATGTCGATTCGATATATCCCAGTGAATTTGATGTAAAAGACACCACAGGGTATTCCACATCTGCTTCGTACTTAGATATTTTACTGAAAATAGATACTGGCGGCAAACTAACAACTCAACTTTATGACAAACGTGATGGTTTCAATTTCTCCATCGTCAACTTTCCTTATCTAAGTGGAAACATTCCATCATCACCTGCATATGGTGTTTATATTTCCCAACCAATTCGATACGCTAGAGATAGTTCTTCAGTTTTCAAATAGAGGCAGGCTACTAAAAAGAGGGGTTTGTACAATCTTGTCTAAAGTCAGCGTTTCGCAGATTTTAATAATAATGATAATGAAAATGTCCTTTAGTTTACCGGGGTAGCACAAAACATTTATATATTACGATTTTATGATCGTTATAACGATCTAGTTTGCCAGTACAACTTTACATTAGGTCAAATGCTGTCTCACGTGTTTCATACCAATTTTTAGACCGTTCTTGGCACACTTATTCTGATTACAGATTACTTCGTTTACCTGATCGGGATGTGGGTTCACGGCGGGTGTGATCGGTCTACAGGGGATGCTTACTCCTCCTAGGCACATGATCCTGATCTACTTCTGGTATGTCCAGGGGTCAGTGTTTGCCAATCTCTCTGATTTGTATTTGTTACAGGACTTACGAGATTGAATACTGTTAGTTATCTTCACCTTATATCTCATTATAGTATTATATCAATATTACTATAATGAGATCATGTATCAGTTACGACGTTATCCATTGTATTAGTATCACAATAACGAGATCATATATCCATGTGTCACAGTGTTATATTGATATCGCTATAAAGATGTCACATAACGAGGCCTGATTGATATGTTGTGGTAATCTACCATCAGAATACCTTCAACATCCCAGAAAACCGAGGCCATAACCTTTCCAGCTGATGGAACTGTTTTTACTTTCTTTGGCGTGGGTAAACCAGGGTGCTGTTGTTTGGCCTCTGGGGTAAAATGATGGGTCCACGTTTCATCCATAGTAACAAATCTCTGAAGATAGTTGGCAGGATCTACTTCTAAAAGCTTTAGGTTAACATGCAACAAAGTACGTCCGGTGTGCTTCTGATCAGCTGTCAGAAGTCTTAGTACCCAAAGTGCAGAAAGCTTTCTCATTGCAAGATCCTCTATCAGAATGAAGTGTATTCTCTCCTGTGAAATGCCAACTGTACTGTCTATATATCTTTCTGTGGCTTGCCTGTCAGTCATAACAATATCATGAAATTTATTGACCATTTCTGAGGTTGCAACGATGCTAACCTCCTTCAATACAAGGTTCACAATATATCAATCGACTCTCGTATGTCAGTTTTATACAGTATTATATTAATATCTCCATAACGCGAGCATAGACCTGTGTCATTCGATATTGTGTGTTGCGGTAATTTACTAATACATGTTTCATTATAACGAGTCCAGTGTGTTACTTCTTATACCACACCACAATATATCGACTAATATCGCTATAACCAGATTATATATATATGCTTTTAGGCATTATATTGGTGTTTTAACAGCCTTCCAGTGAAAATAGCGGCATGTTGGTTTGTATATGGTGGTTGCCTACTCAACATCTCAGAATTCTTCATTTGACAGAAATCAACCTTGCAATACCAGATTCCCCTAAAGAGTAGATGATTCCGTTTGATTTTGAAATGAAACGTCAATATACACCGGACATATGAATATATTATCCGCTTGATATGTTGAGAACCCTTTGCTTGACAGATATCAAACTTGGTACACTGATACTCATTAAGGCTATTTCTTTCAACAGTGTCGTTTTGGGTCGACATATCGTAATCTCTGTTGTTGTTATATTGCCCTAATTCAAATCACAACCTGTCATTAGGTCGGATGTTGTATGGCGTATTTCGTACCAATTGTTAGGCCGTTCTTTACATACTGATTATGACTATGAATTATTATGTTTACCTGATCAAATGTATAGGGCTTACAGCGAGTGCGACCGGTCAGCAGGGAATGCTTACTCCATCTACATACATCTCTGTATTTAATACCACCCTTGTGTTTCCAGGGGTCTGTGCTTGTCCTGTTCTCGTTTCGTATTCTTTATACGAATTGCTTGTTACCTTCACTTTTTCATAATTTTGTCCCTTGTTGTTCACCACTTAATAGTTTATAATACTTTATATCATATGAAAAAACACACTAAAAACAAAAAAACAACCCCTCCCGAAAAAAAAGAAAGAAAAAGAAAGAAAGAAAAAAAAAGAAAATAAAGAAACAACAACAAAAAAATAGATGATGCTGTGTTGGAAAGCGGGTAGGGGCAAATCATCCAAAAGAAATTCAAAACAATGAAACAAAATATAGCTGAAGCAATAAATAGAATGTAAAATGGAGAAAGGTAGAACACGTTTATTGTCTTAGTGTTTGTAAGTTTACTTTGTCTTTAAGAAAATTAAAGTAGTGTTATGTCTTGATCCCTCTCTAATCACTATTATAATAGCCTCCTATGAACACTATATAGTCTCCATTAAACAATCGGAGGTTACACTATACCAGTGTGTTAGGGATTGAGCATGGATAATTCTTGTAATTTAAAGACATTAAACATAGTTAGTGGTTATTCGTGAAAGTCACGGGTCTTTTTGGATATGACCTTCAGACCGGAGGTTTTGTGTCAAGATAGGTGTTGACACGATAAAAATGTCATAGCCCTGAGCGCCATGCACACATGTAGGTCTAAATTTAAAGCTGGTGGCGTCTCTACAGGAGTGAAAAAATCTCGAGTGGGACTTGGAACAATATACAAGCAACAATTACATTACTTCAAAGAATTATCTAGGGTCAAATTATAGTTAAATTTTCTACCATTAACAAGACAAATATAATCAGTTTTTCCGGTCTTAGTGGCTTCATTTTTTCCGGAACAGCCATACATATATTTCTCTGTAAGAAATAACACTCAAGGTTTTTTGTTTTTTGTTCCACTCTTACAAGTAATTATAAAAGGAAATGGAATGCTAAAAGTTGATGTTAAAGTTTCAGTAGTCATAATTCTACTGGTCAAAGTTTAAATTCATTAATAGACATTTTTATAATGGTTGCTCTTTAGATTTCATAGTTATCAGAACAAAAAATATTCGGGATGATTTTTCAAACCATGAAATACCGGTATATAGCGTACAACAGGAAGGTCGTCTTATTTATGGCACTGCGCTGTATATGGATATAGCGGCTAATCACGGGCACCAATCGATCTATTGCACAATCGAAAGTTGTGAAAGAAATATCGCATGATCGACACGTGTAGTAGACCCCCTACATTCAATTTCGTCGGGGTAAATTAAATTGGGTCATAAATCGAAAAAAAAAAAGAGATGTGACGCTGTGGGCAGTTTAATATCCTACGATTTTATAGTAAGCAATGTACTCCGATGGCTCGTTTGACGCTTGAATTTGTTTTGGCGTGCGAGTCGGTTGTGAATTTTTACCAGTGAAGTTTAAACTTTTGCATATTGAACAAAACACAACAAACAAAGCAAAAAACAAAATAAAAATTAAAAATATTAAACAAAAGCAAAACCCATTAGCATCTTATTATATAGAAAATTGAAAATAAAATGTACTCAACATCGCCCTTTGCTTGTGAAATGTGACAGGAATTGTCATGCATAGGTAAATGATAATGAAGGAGATCGTCCATTTGCTCAGGGGATTTTGGGTTGTGCAGTAGATCGATGAAATTAAAACAATGAGAGTAATGTTAAAAAATTATATTCCACCGAGTATTGGAAATTGATAGTCTGTCAATTCCACAGAATTTGGAATTTATATATTTTGTAAGAATTTTTGCTGAAATTGCACATCATATCATCGAGAAATTATGTTATTGGGTATTTTGGTATGCGCGTTTTATCAATATTATATTCTGCAAGCTAGAACACAGTTAAACAGCAGATATGCATTTTGATATGCATGTTGATATTGTGGAGTTAGTGTCAAATTTATAGTGTTTAAGTTTAATTTCAACGTTTTAAAAATGTAACATTTTTATTACTTTAATTTATAGATATTCTTATTCGTCACCTGAGACGGTCAAGATATTGACTAAAAAAGAGTTTGTTTATCAAAAACGACCGCGACTATTTACACAAAGCAGATATCTGTAAATAATGCATGCTTCATGAAAGGTGTGCATATACGTGTAAGTTCATTTTGATCTTTCGTAAAACGTGTATTGTTTTATCATTAAATATCTATTTTAATAATTAAAGCGAATTTGATCGACTAGAAAATTAAGTAATTTTAAAAAATGACATAAAGTTACATTATGTAAAATGTAATAAAAATGATACTTTTTTGAAAAGTTAAAATTAATTTATATACGAGAAATTCGACACTATGTATCAAAACACATCCCCTTGGACACTAAAATACCTTCATCATGAATATCTGCTGTTTAACTGCGTTCTCAATGAATTTTATATTGTTAAAATGAGCATACAAAACACTCAGTGAGATGACTTCTCGATCATATGATAGTATGATGTGCAATTTTAATTCTAAAAAATCCTTTAAAAACATAAATTCCAAATACAGTGGGCATTAGGACTATCGATTTCCAATATCCAGTAGAATATAATTTTTTCACATTACTCTCGATGTTTAATTTTGTCGATCTACTGATCACCTTTGCAAACGGGCGATCTCCTGCACAATCGTTTTATTTATATCAAATTTCTTGAAAAAAAAAATTAGATGATTCTAGTTACCCTTTATAACACACGGCAGCAAAGGGTGGTTTTAAGTACATTCTATCTGCAATTGTATATAGAGTACGAATCCCTTTCTACAGGTTCAATAGGTTACAGGTGATAGGTCACGGCTGAATATAAATCGTATACAAGACTTAAGCAACTTATACATTTTTTCATCCAAATTTGTCAGACTTACGTAAGTCCATAATTAGTTCTCGTTGCTTTTCATGTTTACAAATGACAGGTGAAGATCACTGGGAGGAAAATCCCATCACTTTCCCTGGATAAGATTTAAAATACTGTTTTAATCCGATTTAATATCAAACATTCAGTATTACTACTTCAACAACGCCTCTACGAAATAATTGTTTTTTGAGGTTATACGTTAAAACTGAAGGCCTCTGAAATTACTTTAAAAAAAAATGTTTGATTTTCAAGTTTAAATATAAAACGTGAGTCCATGGAATGGGAATCAAAGTTGCTTGTATTACTGATTTTAACATAACTTGCAGGAATTCTCTCTTACGGTTACGAGGAAAAAACCGTTTTGCAAAGCTCTACAATGCCCACTATGGGAAATCTAACCTAACCCCACTCCTACAAGAGCCTCCGTTAATGTTCCTACGCTCCTTGTATACTTTGGACTCTTACATCCGAGCGCCATATTTCAACGACACTGAGCTCGTTCCAACTGAATTGTAGTCGGGAGGATTTCTAAGCAAAAATTTACAAAGGTACTGAAATGTTCCATTATTGTTGAATAATTCTTATCCAATCGACTGAATCCCAGCATCGATTCTACATGTACGTAATTGTTGATATTTTATGTATCTGATCTCATTCGAACGGTACGCAAGATGAAAAGGTGAATATGACGAACAATGATCAAACTCATAACTCCTATAAAGAATACAAAATTAAGAATAGGGCAAACACGAAGCCCCGGACATACCAGAGGTGAGAGCAGGTGCCTAGGAAGAGTAAGCGCCCTCTGTTCACCGGTCACACCCGCCGTGAGCTCTATACCTTGATCTGGTAATCAGAGTAATTCGTAGTCAAAATCAGTGTACAAAAAAAACCGGCCTCAATTGGTATGACATATGTCAGACAACATTTTATCCAATGACAGATTGTATTGGTAAATTTTGCGAAATACAGACTTTAAACGTAACTGTTGAAAACCTATATATTTGTCAGTAACCTGCTTCGATTGAAAAAATTCCAATATGCAGAACAAGGTCTTGCATATGGAATTAGTTGCGATACATAAACACCAAAGGTACAGGTGATATTGAAATATTGCTACATAAGTATTGGTAATTTAGGATGGAAAAGCTGAAATAATCCTGTTTGTCATAAAGTTGAGTTGTTAGTTGTCGTTATCCATTTCAATAAAATATCTAAATATGAAGCAGGTGTGGAAGACTGTGATGTCTTTTATTTCGAGTTCACGGGACTTTTTTCAAATAGACATTTGAATGAAAATGATTAGGGCCTCAAGAGCCGTGAGACCGAAGCTCTCCCTATAGGTAACACGTATATAATAGTTAAAAGGAAAATGTAGATAACTAATGAAAAAATAAACCATACCCTTGGAACATGAACATTTTGGTCAAAATGGCGTCAATTCAAACACGAGTACACGGACATATATTTCGCCAATTTGAATCTCGTCTACCCAAGTTCACGTCGTTCTGAGGTGTTACATAAAATCCGTAAAACAAGTAAACCATATTTTCTCAATCATAAAATCACTCCTAATTTGTACAAGGATTCCTATATTTCTTAAATTGCTTACACCGACGCCAAATATTAATATGACGTCACAATGCATGTTTACATCTCCCGCGTTCAATGATTATTTAAAGATGTTTTTACAGACGTCCTTACACATCTACATAACTTGGGATTTCCTTTATTCTATGTATCTGTTATGGATATAAATACTAATACCTATACGTTTTGTTTCACCACAAATTGTCACGACATAAGATATATTATTAATAGATAAAACGATGCCGATATATTTAAATGTCGAATTGAAGGCCACAGCAAGAGATTTTTTCATATGTTACAAATATCATTTGATGTAAAATAATTTTTTGAAACGTTTTTCTTAGAAACGAAAGAGGGTGTAGCACAGAAGCGGTACCTTGCCCTAATCGGGGCTCCGTGAATGGTATTTAAACTCTCGTGACTTAGAACAAACCTTCATCTATATTTAAACTCTTATTACGTACCCGTAGGATTCCCCAGTATTAAGGGCAAACCTAAACATTTTATGTGTCAATACATTGGAGTCTAAACATAATTTTGAAATCGTGAAAATTATATTGTTTTATTGTTTTCTGAATGCCAGACGGTTATGAATCAAATATTTAATATTCTATACTATACTTCCACATCTAAAAGTCCTTATATTCGTATATATTAATTCCTTCAAGCCTCTGTACATGACTCTGACAACAAAACAAAATATGAAAGGTTTAATACGCATTAATGAAGTTCAACAAAATTTGAAGTACATGCACCTGAAAACATTGATTAACCATAGCAGTTAGTTACTGTAATATATATTACATGTATCTTACCCACTCAGACTGTTTAACAGTTTATTTTCTTTGTTTGGCCGTTTTCTTTCAAATCTTTGCAAAGTTCACAACGGTGTTTTCGTAACAGATACCCTTTTTTATCACCTTTCACTCAGAAAAATATGCAAGTTCTCGTTAGCAGCCTGGGCTAATAAAACACAGATATTGTGCTGTATTCGGTGTGTTTGCTGTGAGTCCCTTTCATAAACAAACTATACAGTGCCCAGGTTGGAAATTTATTTCAAGCTCGGACACAAATTTGACATGATACATTTTAAAGACTAGGAGTACGTTTCAAATAAGAAAAAAAATCTTAATGGAAAATGTAATATGACAAAATATCTTGTGTACGTGAGGGATTCAAACCATGTTGTTTAAAAAATAAACAAAACATTTTTACATTTAAAAGTTGTCGACCCTACCCACTGAGCTACGCGGTAGTCAATAAATGACTTTGAAAAATTAACGTAAAGGTGAAGCTGAAAATAATATCAGTGAAATCGTTTTCAGTTTTGAAATTTACAAAAAAAAAAAAAAAATGACCCCGTGAAACATTTCTTTTAGTGGAAAAGTCGAAGAACATTTTCATGCTAAATTTATATTGTTTCAGGGAGACTGTCTTTCTGGAAATTCGGGGATACCCCTCTATTTTAACGCAAAAAATCATATAAATCGCTAATTGCTTTAAAGACAAATTATTTTGGCTTATTCTTGTCAATACATGTCTTCTAATCTTATTTTCAAATATGTTTGAAACAAAAAAAGAAGTTCCAATTGGTTTTATAATATATTTTAATAACTTTATTTTAAGCATCTTTCGCGCAATACCTTCAGGAAAATGACCATGGGACGTGCAATGTCTTCATTTCTGCACAGAGTATTTCGAAACTATATAAAAGGTTGTTTTACATGTTTGGAAATTCAAATATCTATTTAGCATGTTTTAACTTTCTAGAAATGTTATCCTGTCTCTGCTGAGAAATGGTATAATTATGTCAATTGATCCATAAAGGATATGACTAAAAGACAGGAATCAGTGGATACAATAGACAGGAAGCAGTGGATATATATAGGACATGAACACGAGGCATGAATCAATGAATATATAGGATATAGGAATCAGTGGATATATAAAGGGCATGGACAAAAGACAGCAATCGGTGGATACACAAGTCGGTTGGTGTTATATTAACGTCCCGCTTGAGAATTTTTCACTGCTATGTCATCGTTGCTGGTGATGAAGGGCTGCAAAAGGTCTAAGCTCGTCGCTTACGGCCTTTACGCAAGGAGGGATTTTTATCGTGCCACTACACCTGCTGTGACACGAGGCCTCGGTTTTTGCGGTCTCATCCGAAGGACCACCTCCATTTAGTCGCCTCTTACGACAAGCAAGATACTAAGGAACAATTCTATTCTAACCTGAATTCCCACGGAAGGTGGATATATAAGACATGAACTATATAAGATATGAACACGAGGCAGGGATTAATGGATATATATATATATATATATATATATATATATATATATATATATATATATATATAACACCCCCTTACCTACCGATCACGGTGGCTCAGTGGTAGAGCTCTCGCCTCGTGAACGGGCTCGGGCCGGCCGCGTCAAACCTAAGACGTTAAAATAGGTAGTGATTGCTCCTTCGCCAAGAGCTCGGCATTACGAAGTGAGAGTCACGGGTCTTTCGGATGGGACCTTATAAACGGAGGTCCCGTGTCGCAGCAGGTGTGGCACGTAAAAGAACCCTCACTGCTAAAAGCCATTAGTGCTAAGCATAGGTCTAAATTTGCAGCCCCGTCACCGGTAATAGTGACAGTCGCCGGATAGCTGAAAAATTGCTCAGGCGACTATAAATAAAAAAAACCCAAACAAAAACACCCCCTTACCCTTAAACTAAATTTGATGAATATTGAAAATAATAATCAGGTATGAAAATCGATGTCGGATGACAAAAACTTACAGGAGTTTGTAACCCCCTCCCTCTAACTATTTATATTGATCATATGATCTCTCCCTCAAAAGATTAAAATATACTACTATCCTCCCCCCTCTCGCTCTCTCCAAAGTCAAGGGAGGGTTGCAACCCCCGTAACGGTATTAACCCCCTCTAAATCCGCCAATGAACATGAACACGAAGCAGGAAACCATATATCTATAAGACATGAACACGAAGCAGGAATCAATGGATCTATAAGACATTAACAAGAGACTGGAATCAATGGATATATAGGACATGAATACGAGACTGGAATCAATGGATATATAGGACATGAACACGAGACTGGAATCAATGGATATATAGGACATGAAGACGAGACTGGATTCAATGGATATATAGGACATGAACACGAGACTGAAATCAATGGATATATAGGACATTAACAAGAGACAGGAATCAATGGATATATAGGACATGAACACGAGACTGAAATCAATGGATATATAGGACATTAACAAGAGACAGGAATCAATGGATATATAGGACATTAACAAGAGACAGGAATCAATGGATATATAGGACATGAACACGAGACAGGAATCAATGAATCTATGAGACATTAACAATGGACAGGAATCAGTGGATCTACAAGACATGAACACGAGACAGGAATCATTGTATATATAGGACATGAACAAGAGACAGGAATCAATGGATATATAGGACATTAACAAGAGACAGGAATCAATGGATATATAGGACATGAACACGAGACTGAAATCAATGGATATATAGGACATTAACAAGAGACAGGAATCAATGGATATATAGGACATTAACAAGAGACAGGAATCAATGGATATATAGGACATGAACACGAGACAGGAATCAATGAATCTATGAGACATTAACAATGGACAGGAATCAGTGGATCTACAAGACATGAACACGAGACAGGAATCATTGTATATATAGGACATGAACACGAGGCAGGAATCATTGGATATATACGAGGTAGGTAGGACATGAACACGAGGCAGGAATCATTGGATATATAAGACATGAACATGAGGCAGGTAAGACATGAATATGAGGCAGGAATCGTTGTATATATATAGGACATGAACACGAGGCAGGTAAGACATGAACACGAGGCAGGTAAGACATGAACACGAGGCAGGAATCGTTGTATATAGGACATGAACACGAGGCAGGTAAGACATGAACACGAGGCAGGAATCGTTGTATATAGGACATGAACACGAGGCAGGTAAGACATGAACACGAGGCAGGGATCTATGGACATTAGATATGAACAGTACCCCGTAACGTTATGAAAGAAATTACATCACGAATTCGGTGAAAATTAAAATCAGGTCCGAAACATTTACATAAATATTAACTTACTTTTATTACAGGAGGATATTAATTTATGAAACTTTATTTTCTATGGAGTGACAGTAATAGGCAAAATAAACAATCTGTTTTGTTAAATTGATTTTTTATAATCGTCCTTAAGTATCGTGTATAATGAAGATTATTGTGTGTAGGGTTTACTAAATTCAAAGTTACGATTAAATGGACAAAATGATGGATAGGATTTTAAATTGTGGTCTTTACAAATTTAATTAAATTTGGACAGTATTTTCAATGACGATTACAACTCCAGCAGCAATTATGAAAATGTATTCTCCCTGTGACAAGTTATTACTTAAAAACGCGTTGAAATTTTCACCATCATGGCAGTTTATAAGAATAATTCACCCAACCTAAACTTTGAGGAGATTCTCTCTGACAAATTTGATAAAAATAAAATCTAAATACATAGGTAGTAAACTGTCATCTCTTGAGCGGTCGTTAACTTTTTCTGTCGAAAAACGCGAAATATCGCATTAGGGGAGGGCTGGCCTAATCATGTCAAGGCTTGGTTGTCAGAATGCAGTGAGGTGGTTATAACGCTGTTTGTAAAGCTGGCATAATTGTGATGTCAAGACTGAAGTTTTACAGAAAAGTGCAACTCACAGCTATGGTAAATGTGTCCCTGGAAAGCCATCAGTCACGCACCGTGCAGACAGGGCTGTATAGTCGATATGTTGAGGCCCGGGGTTGCCACAGGTGCCGTGTGCTATTTCTGGATCTACTTATGACATAATGATTAGTCTTTAACATGTAAATTCATCATAGCAAGAGTCACATTGGTTCGTCTTGCCGGAAAAGTATACACATTTACATGAACATTTGAAATGTCCTTCCATCAGTTTGAAACTTTGGTCAAAGATTCAGCTTGCACGTAACGAGACCTAAGCACAGACACTGTTCTACATGTGGCGTTTACGGCGGGTTTCCATCTACTATCATTATATTACATATAACATTACTCTTTTGTTTTTTAAAATTATCGATTCCTGTGGTTATATCTGTTGTGTCTTTACGACGAAGTGATAAAAAATGCTGCAGTTCTTTAATGTGTTTTTAACTTGGTTAAATTCCATGATAATTCTTTGATACCATTTAATCATTACGTGACAAAACATATTTGCATTTCTATACAGAAGGAAATTGTATATGACTCATATATAATAACTTGAATTATACAAATGAGAAACACACAGGAGCATTAAGATGTACATTTCATTGTGTGATATATGGCTGAATGGAAAACCTTGCAGTGCAAATAAGCGACTGTCTATTTTGTTTGGCATTTCTATTTATTTTAAGCATTCTATTTATTTAGCATATATATATAACTATAACAGAAATAAGTATAGAAAATCTACATATAGAAAATCAACATAAGAAGTAATGGAATAAAAATATCACAAATCCGATTGAATATCTACTCGACTAGTTTCGTCAGACGTATACCCTCCTATACCATACACTTGTATACTGTGTACATTAGTAACTAAGTAATAGTCAGTATACTCCTGACGAATTGAAAAAAACTAGTCGCCACTCAACCGACTTGGATACACACACAGATATATATATATATATATATATATATATATATATATATATATATATATATATATACATGTATATATATATATTCGTGTGTGTGTGTGTGTGTGTGTGTGTGTGTGTGTGTGTTTTACACTCATCATCCAAAGTGTCGAATCTGAATATAGCTACGAGATATCACACACACACACACAGAGAGAGAGAGAGAGAGAGAGAGAGAGAGAGAGAGAGAGAGAGAGAGAGAGAGAGAGAGAGAGAGAGAGAGCTGCCTGACATGTTTCAGACCAAATTTCTTTTACCAGATCGAGATACAGAGTTCACGGCCGGTGTGACCGGTCGATAGGGGATGCTTACTCCTAGACACCTAATCCTACCTCTGCTATATCCAGGGGTTCCTGGTTGTCCTTCTCTGAATTTTGTATTCTTTATAGGAGATATGGGATTATCTTAACCTTTTCATATATAAAGCGCTAAAAATGAGCAACGATACTACCAATATGACATTTACAAATTTCCCGACAGGACGACAGAATATTTACATAGAAATGATAATCCAATAGATAAAATAAATATACAGACTAGCACTGAAACTCAACTACAAAGGCTTACCCCCCCCCCCCCCCCAAAAAAAAACCCCAACCCCAAAACGCCTACATATAGAGTTGAGTTATCGAGTGTCATATGGAGTAATAAAAAAGTTCAAGGGCTGATATTGGTCGAAGGCTGAGGGTGTGATATTGAAAAGGGCATCTAATATTATATTTGTTGTATCACAGTAATAAAATTCAGAACACATTTCTGTTGAATCAAGAAACTTATTGAATTTTCATAAAACAACTACAACTTTGATATAAATTTGATATTTGTCATATAAAATACAGTAACAACAATTTAGTGAATGGCAGACTTAAGATAATAACCACTGTTATTGTTATACATTGATCACAAATAAGATTTGACAATGATACATGAATGATATAATTTTTGACAAATAAAACTTTTGTCTTTTTTGTTGTCGTTGTTGGTCTTTTTGTTAGGGGGGGGGGGGGTGTTATTTTTTTTAAATTTGATTTTGGGTGCTCTTACAATCTGTGCTTTTTGTTAGGGGGGGGTTATTTTTTTTTAATTTGATTTTGGGTGCTCTTACAATCTGTGCTTAGTTGATACAGGGTATCGGTCCTTCAGAATCCGTAGCAACATTTAAGTGCTGATACGACTGTTGAAGATTGAAAATAAATCTGCTTTGTACATACATACATACATACAGATCGTACTATGATAAAAATATCAGATAGATTGACTGTTTAGCATTTTACGCTGTGTTGACAATATTTCCGCCATTTTACAGCAGTTAACAAACTGCAATATGTTTGGTTGACAGTTGGAGTTTCCTTGACGACCTCCAGTGACCCTACACTTGTTCAAACATCAGGAAAATGATTTTTTGCGTATTAATGGGGTTGTGATCCTTGACAAGGGACACCCTTTAACGTCCCATCCGCCGGACAATAAAAGTTAGAAATACGCAAACAGATAAATATATATATCATTTGGTGTATATAAATAGTTATATCATAAAAATATTTAATTCTTTCCGAAAAAAATGCATTCTTGTAAATATTGTGTAATAATATCATTGTCACTATTTGTAAACAGTTCTTGCATTGAATGAACATTACTAAAACGTATATTTCGTAAAATCACTACATTCTAAAAGAATGTGATCTATAGTTAAAGGACAGTCACAAGATATACATTGAGGTTGAAGTTCTCTGTTAAGTAAATAAGAATGTGTCAATTTGAATTTCTGCTGCATATTCTTGGAATAATAACTTCGTCCTGGCGCTTCATCACGATGTTAAAGGGTTTGTATACGTTTGAATAAAATAAAGTTTATTTGTGTCACAGAAATCCCAATATATTTGCCAAAGACCACTTACTTATAGTTTTATGATACGCTTTTTAAATCTGTGCAAGGACTTTTAAAGTGTACAGTGTATCCTTTGCCGCTTTGTTGTTGCCATAGATACCAATAGGACTTCGAATCCAGCAGAACTCAGCTAATTTACTTTGTTTAGTGACACGATAGTACCGCTTAAAATGTCTAAACCGTATGGATGATCAATACTCATGTTACTGATTGACTGTAGGCAAGATAGGCAGTCTGCCAACATAGTGAAATATTTGTCATTAGACATTTTAATGTACTCAAACGCAAGTTGAAGATAGATAGATAAATATATATTATTATAGTGCTTTATCTAATTAAGACAATTACCCTAAATCGCTTTACATTTAAGACAATAGAACAAAGAACAACAAATATATACAAAATAAGACACATTGATTGATTTGTTTTACGTCCCGTCAAGAATTTGTCACTCATATTGAGGCGTCACCAGCTGTTGGTGAAGTACTACAAATTTAGACCTATGCTTAGTGCTCAGGGCTGTAGGGGTTCTTTAACGTGCAAACGCCTGCCATGACACGGGACCTCCGTTTCTAAGGTCATATCCGAAAGACCCGTGATTCTCACTTCTAAATACCGAGCGTTTAGAGAAGGAGCAATCACTACCTATGTTTACGTCTTAAGTTTGACGCGGTCATGTTACGAGTGGGGCTCGAACTCACGACCTTCCGGTTTTGAAGCGAACACTATAACCACTGAGCTTCCGCGAACGATCTAGCTTAATACTAAACTGACTACTAAACTGACTTTAGAATAGAAACAAAGAGTAGGCGAAACTATATACAAATGTAAGTGTCGTATAAATTTGTTTTTGTTTATAGATAGATAAAGACATGATAGATGGATAGATAGGGTATCCTTCTAATTTGCTTTTTAAAAAGATAATTACTTTGCCTTTAACTCTTGAAGACGCAACGAGAAATGACATGAAACATTGTCCTTAAAAATACATTAATACTGTGAAATAGAGTTTTCATTCATTAGACTATTTTCAAAAAATCAAATATTTGCTCCATATGAGTGACAAATTCTCGAGCGGGACGTTAAACAATATATAATCAAATATTTGCATTACCGTCACAAGGATTGAAGGATATGTGCTACAGTTGTCAGTCAGTCTGTTCCTCCTTTCCGGACCATAACTTTGTAATTGAGAAACATTCATGAAAGCTCATTTTGATATAAATGTTGCTTAATGGAAAACTGTTTCATGACCTTGATACAAAGTTATTAGGTCATGGTGAAAGTGCCGGACTGCAGGTTTAGTTTCATAACATATCTTATTGCAAGAAATATTGTGTTTAAGACATACTGTTGCATGTGTATAACCCTTTACTTACCATGTAAAGCGTGTGAGCTGGTCAACAAGTGAGGTTTTACAGAAAGTACATGTAAGTCTGAAAATACCGTAAGCTAATGACTGCAACATAAATCTCAGAAATAATCTTACACACCAAATTACGCATTACCCGAGTGTATGCTTCCAGCATAAATCTTTCTGCCATGGTTGGGCATCTGTGCCAAAAATAACCAGACAGAAATTTATGGTCTCCGAATCATGGAAATTGTAAGGAAATATCTTGGTGTGATTGTCACTAATTGCAGGTCTTGTTAAATAAACAAACTTGTTTGCACATATCAGGTAGCAACCAGACATTTGAAGGTCGTCAGTTTAAGGTGCTATAGCTTGTCTAAATGCACGTCAAAAAACTTCTCATAATGAAGAAATATTCTTAGTGACTGAATTCTCTTTGTGTCTGCTAAAACATTTCTACGGAACTGTGGCCTATGTTTTCATAAAATGAGAGGGAAATGCACGATGGGTGTGCTCGTGTCTTGACTCTTGCCGCTTTGTCAAACTATTCCCCACAATAGCAGTGAGCAGGCGATCTGTAGACATTTCCTTAAGAGCTGTCGCTAGAAGATAATAAATGGTCCATATATCACGATTACTAAAAGACGTGTTGTTAACCCTAATGTTACAGAAGAATTACTTTGTCTTTCGTACCTTTGCTATCCAAGACAGTTATGCAAGTTTTTATTTTCAAAAAAACCCCATAAGGTTATTCTTAACAATGCTACGGATGACAGCCGTAGAAATGATTTGAGTATTGTGAAATGAAAGCAGGAAATTTGATCAAATTAAGCCTATATGCCACAACGCTCACCAGAGTCACCTTACAAAGAGACGAGACCCGCACGATTAATGCTGCAACCTAGGAAGAGGTCAATCGTGCCAATAGGTAGCTATATAAGCTGTGAAGACCCACATTTATATTCTAAAAGCTGAAAGTCCACTCTGACCTACGCACGAGGCCCTACTTCAACCAAACGTGAATATTATTTACCCGATTGTTCAGCCTTGTTGTTAATGAAAAACTTCTAAGTAACTTCTATTTAAACTTCTATGTTACAATCTTGCTATTAATCCAAGGCAACAGTGCAGGCCCGTTTGTTTCCATGTAAGACATAACGGGAAAACCTGGTATGGTGTAAAAACTTGTCATTTATTTAAAATGATGAAAAAAGGTAAGTCCTAAAATAAAGTACAGAAACAAACGGCTGGGAGAAATACCCGCACCGGGACTAGAAATGCAAAATATTACAACATTACACAACAATGTTCTCCCAGTCACAATTCTGATACAAAGCACAAATGCAATAATCCGATAACAAACAATATTAACCTTTACTGGAAACAAAAGTGGTGCATAAAAAGGGCCAAGAAACCCGGAGATTAAAACACGGCCAAGAAATAAGGCAACGAAACCCCAGTTTAAAATTAGATGTTCGATCCGCTTGCTTTCATAACATTGATGCTATGTATGCGAGCGGATCTAACATCAAATTTTAATTAAAGTGGATGCTCAGCCCTTCACGTGACACAGCCTGGGGTGTTAGAATGCGTACTTAACGTCCAAAAAGACTTGCAAAAATCTTTCCTAAATATTAATTCTGATTGCCTGTCTCAGAGAGTCCAAGTTCAAAGTTCAGAACGAATTTTACCATATAAGCTGATGTAATTGTTTTAATTGAAATAGTTTTTAGGGAGGAAGCTTTCATTATCCGCATCATCCATTAGAAGTCAGCAAACGTTGCTGTCCCAATCCTAGCAGTCATGGTTTGAGTAAATATGAACTATTCTACTCGAATTTCCTTTTTTGGTCACTTTGTGTTTGGTAAGTTGTTTTTTCATGAATTTAAAATGATTATTTGATAATCTATTTTCAAAGTAATGGAGAATTATCTTATTTAATTATTTCAACCATTTTAAATTAAATTATACAATGTAAAAGATTTATGCAGAAAGTCAGAAATCGTGATCTGTACTGTTAACTACAGCTCAAAGTTGAGTTACATTAAACATCGAGGCTTGTTTCCAGAAAACTGTTCGAGTTTTTTTTCTTCTTGTGAATAAAATTAATCTTCATAGAATTTGGTTTGATGTATTAAATCTGGGAAAAGGTAATGTTTCTTAAAAATCTGTTAATTCTAGTCAAATTGTTCCGCATTTTGCTTTTAAATGTCATTTCATTCTAGTTCAGGTGTTCAACACCACGAATTAACCTATCCTTGGTACACAAGAAATGACATATGGAATGTTAACGTCTATTTTAAACTTTGGTCGACAAGAGCTTTGACCAGTGTGGGAATATGTTAATGTTTTGCGGTTTGCAATATTTCCGATATTCTACATGAAAAACCTTTAGAGAAACCACCATATCTAAGTACCAGCTCGTGCACAGGTTACCCTAAGATTCCCATGGCGATAGTTACATGCTACAGGTACATACAGGTACGTCACTTCCACATGAAGTCCCTGACAGTGTTACTTATTACACATTCTAATATAAAATTGACTGATTGAATGTTTGTTTGCTTTACGTCCCGTCAGGAATTTTTCACTCATATTGAGACGTCACCAGCTGTAAGTGAAGTACCACAAATTTAGACCTATGATTAGCGCTCAGGGCCGTAGCACTGGGGTTCTTTAACATGCAAACGCCTACCGTGACACGGGACCCACCGTTTTTAAGGTCATATCTGAAAGACCCGTGATTCTCACTTCTAATGCCGAGCGTTTGGCGAAGGAGCAATCTCTACCTATGTTTACGTCTTAGGTTTAACGCGGCCATGACACGAGCGGGGCTCGAACTCACGATCTCCCGGTAAATGGTACCAATTCTGATGAACCAGATGTGCATTTCGACAAATAATGTCTCTTCAGTGATGCTCAAGTCAAAGCTGTTAGAAATTCGAAATAAGAACAAACTTGGAAGAGCTGAAAGAAACACAATATACCAAATACTGGAACCAAATACGGCTAAAGATCAGAGATATGCATGAGGGAGATAATCTTTAATTTTGAAATGAAGATCTTAATTTTATCACAGCAATTTTTTCCGTATTTTCATGATAATATTAAAGTACTTAGCTACTGGGCTGATGAAACCCTCGGGGACTAACAGTCCACCAGTAATGTGAAACCGCAAAACACTATTCTGCGCATATCCTGACTCCAGCCGTCATGACATGAACACATTTCGAATGTACAGAACATTAGGATATATGACAAACTGCACCGAGGTGGTTACTTAAGAAAAGATTGTCAAAAGAATGTTTCAATAAATTCTAAAGCAACACTTTGTAAACTTTTTGTTATGACCCAACCCTAGTCATCAGGATCACGGTCTGAATAGACATAATTCTACAATAGATGAGGATGCTTACCATTTTGGTAGAACTCTAGACGTCTAGTTCATGAGAAGGTTTGAATTTTTTTGTTAAATCTGTATAGGAATGCTTAATTTTCATTCTGGTCAACATACATCTACAATACATAAGACAACACAGAAAAAATCACAGTATCGGGTAGTTCACTTACCGGTCGCAGTAGTTCAGTGGTAGAACGTTCGCGTCGTACTCGGGAGCAATTACTACCTATGTTTACGTCTTTGGCTTGACACGGCCATAACACGAGAGGGGCTCGAACTCACGACCTCCCGGGTACGAAGCGAACGCTCTAACCACTGAGCTACCGCGGCCGGATTTTAAAAATGAACCATATTTTCTGATTATCATCTTTTGTGAAGGAACTTCATTTGTTTGGTTCTTCATTTCTTCACCAAGTTGTGAGGAATGCTTTGTGCAAACTTTGATTAAAATTAGACCAATGGTTCTTCAGGCGTTGAACATGAAAAAGAAGATAACGAATGGTGATCAATCATGAATCCTATATATAATATAAAGCTGAGAGTTGAGTAAACGTGGGACCCTGGAAACACCAGATGTAAGATCAGGTACCTAGGGGGCGTATCGATAAGCATCCCATGTTTACCAATCACATCCGCTGTGAACCCTTGATCAGCTAAACGGCGAAATTCATAGTAAAACTCAGTATGTAAAGAACGACTTTAATAATTGGTGATCAGGTCTTTCAACAGTCTGTTGCAATTCCCACGGACACAAATAGTGATCCATGATGAGCTGATCTGTTTTTGTTTATTCTTATAAGACATTATTCAATTAAAAGCTTTTACCTGGGAAGAAAGTATTGATGTGGTCTTCTACTCGACATTTATATATGTTTTATCTATTAACAATACTCATTTTCATTCATATGTCAATCAAATCGATATATCCCAGTGAACTCAAAAGACACCACATCGTCTTTCACATCTGCTTCGTATTTGGAGATTTTATTGAATATATATGTCAGCGGCAAACTAATCACGAACTTTACGACAAACGAGACGACATGAATATATCAATCGTCAATTCCCATATCTGTTTAGCAAGTTTTTTCATTATCAACTATAGTATGTCTCTGAACTGATTCGATATGCAAGAGCCTGTTTTGCGTATGATCAAGTTTTAAATCGAGACAGGCTACTGACAAATAAGTTGATGTTACAGGAGTTTCAACAGTCTCGTTTAAAGACAGCATTTCTAAGGTCGTTATAATAATCTAAATTGCAAATACAGGCTACCACTGGGTCGAATGTGGTTTGGCGTGTTTCATACCAAGATTTTGTTTCTACAATGGATTACTTCCTTTACATGATTAAGATACAGGGCTCACGGCAGGTTTGATTGGTCCATAGGGGATGTTTACTTCTTCTAAGCACCTGGTCTTACCTCCGGCGTGTCCAGAGGTCCGTGTTTGCCCTTCTCTTAATTTAGTAGGATCTGAGATTGGTTGCTGTTCGTTGTCTTAGCTTGAAGTGGTGATGAGACATCGGTTAATTTTCATAATCAATCATCGGTTGAAATCGGTTGCTGCTTCCGATGCGATTTTACCAATCATAATCGGAAAACGTTTTTAATTTTAAAAGCATAATCTTATAAAGTATTACATGATTTTTTTATTGACATATGTATATTTACATATTCACACACTTACATAATTACATATAAAGATATGTTTGTTCCAAAGTTCATTGTAATCTTTGTGCTTTATATAAAATATTTCAAATGCAGCATGAATTAAAATTTACGTCAAATATCCATTCTCAATGATCATGCAGTGAGTGACAATGTGGCAAGAATATTACATCATCCTCAAAAGCAAGTTTATATTATTTGCTTAGATGGTTTAGTGGTCTATCGAGAGATTTGGTTCTGCAGGTTGTGAGTTCAACACCGGGCAGGGGCAGAAGTGGGTAACTAAATCTAGTGAATTTGGCTGTGCTTTATATCAAATATTTCTTTACATAGGGCAATTATGTATGTTTAGGAGTTCATATTGCAATATTTGTGTTTGTGAAAATCGGCTAATTTCAGAATACGTTCAGTAATGAGTGCATATACATCCGATGATCGATTATGGAAAAAAAAATAATCGATCATCAAAACCAGTAGATTTTTTCGTCAACAATCGATGTTTTCTTTTCTTATTATCGGTACAACATTAGCTTCCAGTACTTTATTGTGAAAAGAGTTTTGATAAAAAACAACAACAACCCTCCAGGTGAGCTAGAAGAGAATGAGCGAAATTAACGAATTAAAGTATGCATATTTTGAATCGTAGACGATCGTTTTTCCCCCAGAAGACGCCAGGAACAGACCCTGTTTCTTAATTACCAACAAAGATCCTCGGTGTTAAACGTCCTTCCCTTGGGCAAATACGTATGGATTATATCACTGTCAAATAATATGTGATATTGAAACCTACAAATACCGATCCAACCACACCTTTAAAAGCTGCAAATATGTTTTTATTTATGTTTCTAGGTGGGTGGTATTAATTTCATGGTATTTTATTTGAAATTATTACTTTTATTTCAATTTTACCTAAAATGAGTTAAAGATATGACATTTACGAGGTTTGTAAGATAATTAATTTTGCTTTGAACTGTAAACATATAATCTTGGTGCAGAAGAGTCATCAGGTAGAGCTTTTTGTGCTTTTTATAAACATGTTCCTGAAACTGTTTTAGTTTGCTCTTTCATAAATTTAAATCATTATCGATCTTATTTTAATTCTCTACCGCGAAAGATACATCCACATACATGTAGGACAAAAACACTATGCGTAAGGGTGAAAAGAATTTTACGGATGTTCAATACAAATGAATTTGTATTATTAATCATTTACACGAAGAAAAAATATGACTACACTCTACATTTTCATAAATTTAAATCATTATCGATCTTATTTCAATTCTCTACCGCGAAAAACACACCTACAAACATGTAGGCAAGCTAGAAATCAAAAACTAAGTACATTAAGCCCCATTTTCGCCTCAAAATGTGGGTAATCTTGTGATCATGCACTAGAATAAATGTGGAAATTGATGACGTCACATGCTGCCGTCGTTTGTTTTTTTTATTCGAAAATTATTCATTCTGCCAACTTCATCCTTGTTTTCTCCCTTGCTTTAAATTTCTTCTGCACCCAACCCTCACCATAACCAAAGTTAGAAATGATCATATGATCAAGATATACTTAGAAAAGGGTAAGAATTGTGGATTTCATTTCTCTCTCTATTTTATCAAAGTCAATATACGCGTGTACTATATATATATATATATATATATATATATATATATATATATATATATATATATTGATTGATTGATTGATTATATATTGTTTAACGTCCTGCTCGAGAATCTTTCACACATATGGGACGTCACAATCGCCGGCGAAGGGCTGCAAAATTTAGGCCTATGCTCGGCACTTTTGGCCTTTGAGCAGGGAGGGATCTTTAACGTGCCACACCTGCTGTGACACGGGGCCTCGGATTTTGTGGTCTCATCGCTTCTTATGCCAAAAAGGAGGTACTGGGGACCTATTCTCACCAGAATCACCAAAAAGACTCAAAGACCCTGCGCGCCGAGCATAGGCCTAATGTCTCCGTATGAGTGAAAAATTCTCGAGGAGGACTTTAAACAATATATAATCAATCAATCAATAGTGTTTTTCCCGCCTTAGAGTAGGTATTGAAGACCTAATTTGCAAAGCATTACATAACCACTTTCCGGAAATAACCTGTGCTGCACCTCTTTTTTATCAAACCAGTTCGTAATCAAAGAAAATGCTCATGCGACAGATAAACCTCATTGCTTTTAAATCAATTCAGTGAAATAACATGTATGTTTTAGATTCTCTTCGATAAGTACAGATTAAGTTTGAGTTTCGTTACGCTTGATCTACTTTTAATTGAATTATTCCCCTTGATAAATTGCAAGAATCAGTTTTCCGGACATTTGATGAAGATATTCAATTGAAATTTGATATGCGGCTTTGTCTTGGAGAGCTATAAATCAAGTTTGAGTTTCATTACGCTTGACTTACTTTTGAATGAATTATGCTCCTTAATGAATTGTAAGAGTCAGTTTTCCGAACTTTTCTTCGAATTGGATGACGATAGCCAGTTGACATTTTATGCATGGCTTTGTCTAGCAAAGTTACTGATCAAGTTTGAGTTTCGTTACGCTTGAATTACTTTTGACTGATTTATGCCCCTTGATGATTTGCAAGACGGTTTTTCGAAATTTTCTCCGCATTGGACGAAGATATTCGTGTGGCTTTGTCTTGGATAGCTACAGATCAAGTTTGAGTTTTGTTACGCTTGACCTACTTTTTAATGAATTATCCTACCGATAAGGGATTTTTATTGTCTGCAATACACTCAGAATGCTTGATTACATTACATTCTACTAAAATTACATTTTTTAAAAAACTGATAAGGTAAATGTGAAAATTTTATCGAACATATTCTCCACTTTCCATCCATATCAGATAAAGCACCACAGAGATTGCAAAATATTTAATATCAAACAGAGAAAATTTCACTAGTGGAATAGCTACTTCCGCATCTACCCAGGGTTGAACTCATAACCTGCGGAACCAAATCTAGCGTGTAACCAGCCAGGCCGCTCGACCATCTAGGTAAGTTATAAAAGATTTACTTTCGATGACGTTCGAATTCTTGTCACGCCCCTATGCGCTACACGGTCATTGATATTTTAAAATGGGATAGTTATCTGATGTAAATTTAAGAGGATCCTTTATAAGTTTTGTAATTGATTAATATTATATCACATGCCATTGTATAAAAACGACAAACTTTATAATAAACTGGTGGATGTCGGCTTCTTCATTATTTACTTCTATATTCATATAATAAAATTCCATTATCACTTGCATATGGTGTTTGTACCTCCATGTCTCTCAATTCGATAAACGAGAGTATGTTCTGCGTATGATCAGTGTTTAAACTGAGGCAGCTACTGGTAAATAAATTGATGTTACACGTGTTTCAACAGTTTCGTTTAAAGTATGCAAAATCTATGGTCGGTATAATGATCTTATTTGCAAATAAAGCCTGTAATAAGGTCGAATGTTGTCTGACATGTTTCATAGTAATTGTTAGACTGTTCTTTTATCCTAGTTTTGACTACGAATTACTCCGATTGTCTGATCAAGATAAAGGATTCACGATGGGTGTGAAGGTCAACAGAGGATGAGGAGTTCTCATTGGCACCTGATCTTTTTTTTTTCAGGCATCCGTGTTTGCTTAGCTCCTAATTTTGTACTCTCTGTAGGATTCATGAGATCGACCACTGTTATCTTCATCTTCTTCATTAGATTATTTTATAAGGGGAAGGTTTATACATTGGAAAATGGTGCCGACTTAGCTTGTTGTTATAAAAACAGTCTACGTTTTCGACAAATTCTACACGATGTTGATAAACAATCATTTCCACTGATGACAGTTTGTTGATTTAAATACATCTTCCTTATGAAGTTGTCATTCAAAACAAAACCCCTAGTGTTTAACGAGCAATAGGTTGTTTCCTTCCGGGTTAATTAAGGAAGTGATGAGTACATAACAAACATGACAATGTTCATACTGATTTATCAGTTACTGCAGTGAACGGTGGCGATCAACATAGAACAGTAAGGTCGCTGTAATATGAAGATGTATGAAATTTTAATTACAATGTCTATTAAATTTGTGATTAGTTACATCTTATGAATGCCTTATTTATGGTGTTTGTATTATGGGGTTGGATTTGATTTTATATGAACAATGGTATCAGGGATTGTATGTTTTGATAGTATGTTTGTTTTCCGCAATTTTTCAGTTATCTGGTGGCGTCCAGTTTTTGTAGGTGGAGGAGAGAACCCAGATACAATGTACCCGGGAAGACCTTCGACCTTCCGAAAGTAAACTGGCAAACTTTCTCACATATATCGGCGCGAGCGGGATTCGAACCCGCGCCGACTAGAGGTGAGAGGCCTTGTGATTTTGAGCGCAATGCTTTAGGCCCCCTGTGGTATCAGGGATTTGTATAATTATATACTCTCATAATGCTAACAATCTATCGATTTGTTCCTTGTATTTGTATCATATACTGCATATTGTTATGTCTCAACGACAAGTCAGTGATTTTATCGAGAAATTAAATTACATTTCAATATAGGGGCTCAATATTATTATGATATAGGGGTCACGGCGGATCGGTCAATATTTTTATGATATGGGGGTCACGGCGAGCCGTCAATATTGTTATGATATGGGGGTCACTGCGGGGCGGTCAATATTTTTATGATATGGGCGTCACAACGGGCCGGTCGATATTTTTATGATATGGGGGTCACAGCGGGTCGTCAATATTTTTATGATATGGGCGTCACAACGGGCCGGTCAATATTTTTATGATATGGGCGTCACAACGGGCCGGTCAATATTTTTATGATATGGGCGTCACGGCAGGCCGGTTAACTGGGGATACATGCTCTTCTTGGACACCTGATATTGATATCATTTAATGTGTCCACGGGTCCTTGTTTGCCCGGCTCTTAATTTTGTATGAGATTGATCACTGCTTGTCATCGTCGCCTTTTCATTTCTTACTGACAAAACATTGGTCACTGTAAGTATTAAAGAATGAACTGCCTTTGAAGAGATCTTTTCTGATCTATTACCTTTACCAAAAACACAAATACAATTATACAGTAATTCAGAAGTATGTATATATATATATATATATATATATATATATATATATATATATATATATATACCAGTACTCTCTTTAGCTCGAATAAATGGGGATTATATGGCAGCGTTCATGAACACCAATATCATTTGATAAGAAGCATTATTGTATGTTCAAATGCAATGATATTTAGTATATGTGTGTTAGCAATCGTCATAGTCAATATCAGAGATGAACATTAGATAATATTTTATATACTATATAGGGTTTTGACCGTTGGTGTTGATCAGATAAGTCTTTCTATGGGTATTTGTGATATATTGATAACGTGCGTGTATTATTTTCGCCGGGTTGAAATGAACTTATATCGTCCTTTTAAATTGAGTTTGACGAGTGATGAAGGCCCTTTAGAAGCTGCTGGATGGAACAACTGTCTTTCCCTAAGTAGTTTAAAGAGGTTAGCGAGGGTGTTACAAGACAAAAGGAGAGAGGTTCTAATAGGGCACTTCAGTCGTCAGCACCCCCTTAGATCAGGCAGAATATCCCGGTACTGTATTGCACTCCCTAAATATCTGTGTATCCAGCTATAGCATTGGACACTTATCCGTCTTTTTTCTCTTTAACACTACTGAAGCACTAAAGCCCCCTTGCTGACGTAGGTTTCAAATCAAAATTCACTAATTTTGCTACACCATGATACTTCTGAAAACAATTGACGTAAATTTTTGTTGAAAATGAAGTCCTGGGTATAGTATAAGACACATTGCTGGACCCAGTAAATGTTCTACCAAGCCCCAATCTTTGCTCTAAACGAAAATATTAACTGCTAAGAAGGTGAAACATCAAAGTCTGTGCTACTACATATTTCAGAAGTGATGTAACTCAAATGTGGAAAGTACAAAATTCTTAAAAAAAAACCCAAAAAAACAAAAAAAACAAAACAAAAAAAAACATTAAGTAGATTTAATTTATTGATTGTTTGTTTTACGTCCCATTGGGAATTTTTCACACTTTAAGACGTCACACTTTGTAGGTGAAGTACTAAAAATTTTGACCTATGCTTAGCACTCTGGGCCATAGCAGTGAGGGTTCTTTAAAGTGTCAACTATTGTGACACGGGACCTCCGTTTTTAAGGTCATATCCGAAAGACCCGTGATTCTCATTTCTAAATGCCGAGCGTTTGGCGAAGGAGCAATCACTGCCTATGTTAGCGTCTTAGATTTGACGCAGCCAGGTTACGAGCGGGGCTCGAACTCACGACCTCCCGGATAACTACCGAGCTACCGCGACCGGTATATTTGATATCGCAGAACTCATATCAACAAAAATAAAACGTATGACTTTACAGCATTTTACACGACCATGCCTCTCGATATATTAAAGACTACATTTTTTAACATCATAGACAGTCACTTCTTCAACAAAAACGGTAAAAAGAAATATTCATATCTAGTGATCAGTCATCCAAAAATTATTTTGTTAAACACCATTCTGACTCCACGGACAAGTACTCTGAAATTAATATTAAAACGAAGTTAAGAGTTCCTCATTGACAATATCGTCATGGTCTTTGTTATCGGGTTTTCCAACAGTCTGTTGGAATTCCCATGGGCATGAATTATACATCTTTGTTAGCTGACCTGCTTTTATTTTCATATGAAGCAGAATTCATTGAAAAGCATGAAAAGAATAAATCTCTTATTGTGGCTTTTAATTCGACACTTAGATATATCAACGACGTTTTATCTATTATCAACGAACATTTGCATTCATATATCGATTCGATATATCCTAATGAACTTGAAATAAAAGACACCACAAACAAAGTCTTCCACATCTGTTTCGTACTTCGATATTTTATTGAAAATAGATGTTGACGGCAAACTATCAACTTAACTTTATGACAAACGGGATGATTTCAATTTCTCTATTGTCAGCTTCCCTAATCTATGCAGCAATATGCACCTACATATGGTGTTTACATCTCTCAAATGAGTCGATACGCAAGAGCTTGTTCTGCATCTGATCAGTTTTTAAATCGAGGTACGCTGACAAACAAGATGATGTTACAGGGGTTTCTACAGTCTCGTCGCAAATTCTATGGTCGTTATAACTATCTAGTTTGCCAGTACAACCTTCATTAGGTCAAGTGCTGTTTGACGTGTTTCATAGCAATCATTAGACCGTTCTTGGCACACTGAGTCTGACTGCCTATTACTCCATATTCCTGATCAAGATATAGGACTCACGGTGGGTGTGACCGGTCGAGATGGGGTGCTTACTCCTCCTAGGCACCTGATCTCACCTCTAGTATATCCAGCGGTCTGTGTTTGCTTTCTCTCTGATTGGTATTTTCTATAGAAATTACGAGATTACGAGTACTGTTCGTTATCTTAGTCTTTTCACTATATTACAATGTACACAACAATATGAACTTGAAAATTGTTAATGGTGCATGCAAGTCAAATTGAGTCTCATACGTATATGTACCAACACTATTGAAAATGACCCAAATGACAACCCAAAATAGTTTTACTTTAACGGGGATGGTCGGACAGGATTTGACCTAATAACAGGTTGTATTGGCAAACTAGATAGTTATAACGACCATAGAAGTTGTGAAAAGCTTACTTTAAACAAGACTGTTGAAACCTCTGTAACATCAACTTGTTAGTAAGTAGCCTGTCTCGATTTAAAAACTGATCATATGCAGAACAAGCTCTTGCGCATCGAATACATTGGCAGATGATAATGGAATATGCATACATAAATATGTGAGGTTGACGATGGAGAAGCTGAAGTCATCCAATTTGTCATAAAGGTGAGTTGTTAGTTTGTGGCTAAGATATATGTTGAATAAATATCTAAGTACGAAGGAGATGTGGAAGACTCTTTGATTTCATTTATTTCGAGTTCATTGGTATATATTGAATTGAAATATGAATGACTATTGTTAATAAATGAAAACTCCGTCGATGTATCTAAATGCCAAGTTGACGGCCACTGCAAGAGATTTTTTTTCTTGTCATGCAGAAGCTTGCAAATAAATTCTGCCTCATAAAAATATAAACACAGGTCAAATAATAAAGAAGCAGAATCCGTGCCCATGGGATATATATATATATATATATATATATATATATATATATATATATATATATATACCTTTTTTAGAGGACTAGGTGGTAAACCAGCCAATATCTTATCCCATGATTCGGACACAGCATTACAAAATGGATGCCATTCAGGGCTATCATTGATGCCTTCGCGCTCGGCTCACGTAAGCGTCCGTAACCTAATGATTATACCAAAGAAATGTAGTTATATTATTGCAGAGACATTTCTGACAACTGAAGTTTTGTTTAGTTTATCTTTAATGATAGGACAATTTTAAAATTTCCTTTCAATTTGCTAACGAGTATTTCTATGTGCGATTTAGTAGCAAGAATAGCCTCGTAAAAGTTACATTTACTGTCTTGCATGTTTCCAGATTCGGATTACTTACTGGATGCAATTGACGACGTGGTTGGTTACTAATATTGTCATTTTCAGAATTCCATCTACCTGTCCAACAACACGGAATGCAAAATATATTTGACATTGGAATCTTTTTCTCTAGATAAGTTCATGATACTGCATATAACTATCTCGCTATACCAGTCCCATCATTCACAGAGAAAATTGTCTGAGGGCAACATGTATCAACTAATGAGTTCCTGACTTGTCTTTTCCTATATGACAATTTGTAACCATATATAACTGATATATTATCTTACATTACTATCTACTCGTATAAATTAAATATTAATCATTATAAAACCATGTGGAATGGAATATTACAAACTATATGAATGGCATGTGTACTTTATATAACTTATTTATTAGACTTTTAAATACCTCCACTATTATTTACATGTTCATTTCTCATTACTTAAGTATCTACATTTTACTGTCTCTCTCGCGGTCTAAATACATGTACTTACATTTTACTGTATTTCTCACTGTCTAAATACTTATATTTTACTGTATTTCTCACTGTCTAAGTACTTATATTTTACTGTCTTTCTCACTGTTTAAGTACTTAAATCTTACTGTCTTTTTCACTGTTTAAGTACATATATTTTCCTGTCTTTCTCACGGTTTAAGTACTTATATTTTATTGTCTTTCTTGCTGTTTAAATACTTACATTATACTGTCTTTCTCGCTGTCAAGGTACATATATTTTACTGTCTTTCTCACTGTTTAAGTACTTATATTTTCTGTCTTTCTTGCTGTTTGAATACTTATATTCTATTTCTCACTGTCTAAGTACTTATATTTTACTGTCTTTCTCACTGTTTAAGTACTTATATATTGCTGTGTTTCTCACTGTCTAAGTACTTACCTTTTACTGTCTTTGTCACTGGTTAAGTACTTACATTTTATTATCTTTCTCGCTGTCTAATTACTTACATTGTACTGTCTTTCTCGCTGGCTAAGTACTTACATTTAATTGTCTTTCTCGCTGTCTAAGTACTTACATTTTACTGTCTTTGTCACTCTTTAAGTACTTACATTTTATTGTCTTTCTCGCTGGCTAAGTACTTACATTTTATTGTCTTTCTCGCTGTCTAAGTACTTACATTTTACTGTCTTTGTCACTGTTTAAGTACTTACATTTTATTGTCTTTCTCGCTGTCTAAGTACTTACATTATACAATCTTTCTCGCTGGCTAAGTACTTACATTTTATTGTCTTTCTCGCTGGCTAAGTACTTACATTTTATTGTCTTTCTCGCTGTCTAAGTACTTACATTTTACTGTCTTTGTCACTGTCTAAGTACTTACATTTTACTGTCTTTGTCGCTGGCTAAGTACTTACATTTTATTATCTTTCTCGCTGTCTAAGTACTTACATTTTACTATCTTTCTCGCTGGCTAAGTACTTACATTTTATTATCTTTCTCGCTGTCTAAGTACTTACATTTTACTATCTTTCTCGCTGGCTAAGTACTTACATTTAATTGTCTTTCTCGCTGTCTAAGTACTTACATTTTACTGTCTTTGTCACTGTTTAAGTACTTACATTTTATTGTCTTTCTCGCTGGCTAAGTACTTACATTTTATTGTCTTTCTCGCTGTCTAAGTACTTACATTTTACTGTCTTTGTCACTGTTTAAGTACTTACATTTTATTGTCTTTCTCGCTGTCTAAGTACTTACATTCTACTGTCTTTGTCACTGTTTAAGTACTTACATTTTATTGTCTTTCTCGCTGTCTAAGTACTTTACTGTCTTTTTCACGGTCTAATTACTTACATTACACTGCTTGGTGTATAGGATTTTGAATTATCCCTCCATCACTCAAACATTGCAAGAACAATTTCAAATAAAGGCTATTATGTAAAGGCTATTATGTAATGGCTATTATGAAGTAATCTTCAGCTTCTTGAACAATACACTGAACCTAATGAAATAATTGAGCAATGATCTATATATAATTTATAATTATTATAAATTGTAGAGATTTGTGATGCAAGAGCCAAAATGAAAAAGAACAGAAATATCACAACACATTTCCAGAGCAAATATTTGGAGAAAAAAGTAGAAAGGCCGAAAGCTTAATGGGACTGATTTTAATTCCACCCCCCCCCCCCCCCAACCCACCCCCCCCCCCCCCCCCCCCAGCCCCATTGTCTTAACTGAGAAATAATGATGAAAAAGTTATGAGTCAAACTTTCAATAATGCTATGAAATTATATATATATATATATATATATATATATATATATATATATAGTTTGCTACTTACACGTGTGAAGAAGTATGTATTACACTCATTTAAACAATCATCAGCTAATGCAATTGTCAAAGTTCATTGTAATTTTTGTTTTTACCTCTTTACTACTAGGCACCCACTCCCACCTCTAGTATGTCTAGGGGTCCGTGTTTGGCTTACTTTGAATTTTATATTCTTAATAGGAGTTATGAGATCGATCATTTCGTTATCACCACATTTTTCTTTAAATTTTAAATTTTTTTATTGAATTGAGGGTACCCAGTTTAGTAATGCTCTTTGAAAATAAGTACAAATTGAGTTCATGTTTACTTATATTTTAAGTATTTTTTTTTTCTCATTGTCTGTGACAAAATACCATTATGATAATTATGTAGACAACCCTTTTATTACTCCAAATTTCACCATAAACTCATGATACAAACAAGAACATAGATTAAAATAAAACAATAGTATTCAATTTCTGGAATTATACCACATTTTCTGTTTAACAGATTGTTTATCTACAATTAGTTTTATTTAAAGCCTTCATCATTGTTTTCTTCCATGTTTTGTAAATCATCATTTATCATTTGTTTTTAAATAAAATTATTTCATAATTTTCCAGGAAAGGAATTTGGCCTAAAAGTTGGCTAAATCATACATTACTTCAATAACCTCTGAGACACAAACTTATGAGTAATTGCGTAGATTAACTTGTTTTAAGCATGCAGTACAGAATTTAAAAACATAACTGGAAAATAAACTGCTATTAATGATTGCGGTAAATACATAAAATTACCAGACTGTTGATACAATGATGATAATATACACATTGTATTTTTACATTCGGAGAAAAAAAATATGGAACACAACCGTGATATCTTCAATTACTCCCTCCCCCATAATACCTTTGCGTTTTTCGAAGAATGTATTCACAACCAAATTTTGTTTTGTAAAGAATGCTAGTTACTCCACGATTCGAGGGAATTTTTTGTTAATCTTAATGAATTCGAACTCAGAATGAAAACTGTGTCATTTGTTTTCGTCTTTTGCTGAAATGAAATGTTCATTCATATTAAGCTTCGCCGTCTCCACCGAACCACAAGATATGATAGAATCGCACGAGTTGTCGCTCCTATATCACTGACAGATTTCGGCGACAGAATGATTTCGTATATTATTCGTTGAACATAAATTTCGCTGTTGCTGTGGTTAAACAAGGAGCTCAAAAGATGAATAAAGTACTTTTCTATCGTTATGGAATATCTTTCTAGAAAGGATGGAAGATTGAAATGACCTACATTATGTCGAGATGACGTTGACCTCAACGATAATTTTACTGTTCTACCTTTCATTGTATACCTGGGGACTAATAAGCTTTTAAAGTTTTATTAATGTGTTGTATACCGATATGAGACCATTGCTGAGGAGCATGGCTTACACAAAAATCTGGGAAAACCTTTGACATAAGCTTAGCAAGGCACGCGTTAAAGAGAAATTGGATTTGATTTGTTTGTTTGTTTGTTTCAGCTATCCGGCGGCTGTCACCATTACCGGTGACAGGGCTGCAAATTTAGGCCTATGCTCGGCACTCAGGGCCTTTGAGCAGGGAGGGATCTTTATCGTGCCACACCTACTGCGACACGGGACCTCGGTTTATACGGTCTCATCCGGAAGACCGGCACTCACGTCCCACTGTGGGATTCGAACCCCCGACTCAAGGATCATCAGATCTTTGAGCCCGACGCTCTAACCACTGCGCCACGCGGGCGGCGAAATTGGATTTGAATGTAAAGTGGAAGGTATCTACAGTAGTATTTTGAAATTGAAAACTTTTAAAACTTATTTAGCGGAAAATAAGAAATGCAGTTTTATAAGAAAGTAATCTGCAAAAAAATGAAAACCTATGCTGGAATTCAACTCGCGATCAACAGGTTTGCAGTCGACATGCTAAAAACGAGTTACGCAGCTAGTAAATTAATGTAAATGTAATAAATAAATATTTCTGATATTTATATTTTCATTCATGTTCTAAAAGGCAATCAGCCATTATGACGATATAGTATATCTCCTTAAATGGTCCACTATCGCGAATATGGCATATATCAAGTACTAGGTATTACCAATGTTTGACAACTATCTGTGTAAATCAAAATTTGGAATTAGAACAAATCACAAACCTTCTGAAGTACTCTTTATTCTCCGCTATGTAGAAAGGTCCACTAAAGTGCTAGGATGTAGACAAATCTAATTACAATTGTAACATCGAATGATTGATTGATTATATATTGTTTAACGTTCCTCTCGAGAATCTTTCACTGATATGGGGACGTCACCATTGTCGGTGAAGGACTGCAAAATTTATGCGTATGATCGGCATTTAAGACCGTTGAGAAAGGATGGATCTTTATTGTAACAAACCTGCCGTGACACGGAGCCTCGGTTTTGCAGTCTCATCCGAAGGACCGCTCATTAATTTAGTCTCGTCTTACGACAAGCAAGGGGTACTGAGGACCTATTCTAACGCGGATCCCCACGGTGCTGAATAGTTGCACAAGAGTCTTGTCCAGAAAACTACGGTGAATTCAATAAACTGATGTGTAGAGTAAGAGAACGACGATGAGCTGCATAGCAATGACAATTTCTATTTTTTTTAAACAAAGGTAAACACATTGAACACATTCAAATACACCTGCCTTGGATAACGGTTTGCAAAATGCACCATCGATCTAATGATACCATTCAGAGGCTTACAAAATGGAATGAACACTTATATAAAATGACAATAAAATTAAGATACTTCTACAAATACATAATATACAGAAGGCTTAGTGGTTAGAACGGTAGATTTGCAACCTGGAGACAAGGGTTTGATTCTTGATCACGGCGCCGCATCAAATCTACAAATTCGTTTAACATATATAGTGACTGTTCTCTCGTCAGTATCCGGCATGAGAAGAGAAAGTCGTTGGTCTTTCGGATATGATATTATAAATGGAGGTCGCGTATCATGATCAAGGACCCTCATTACTACGGTCATAAGCGCCATTCATACATCAAAGTTTTGACACTTCACCTACAACTGATGTCGTCTCTACACAAGAGAAAAAAAATCGAATGGGATGTAAAACAACATACAAACAAAACAAAAAGCATTCCTAAGAACCATTATACAGGAAAAGATTGATGACCTTTTCCCAAAATTCACGAGAGTACAAATTTTCAAACTAAGGTGTAAATATGTTTAGATCATAAAATTTCCTTGCAGATCTAAAAGCCACAAGGATGCATTGTGGCAAATCAATAATGCACTTGTCATTGGGATTCAAATTCTAAACACAATCAATAGGGGCTGTGAAGAAGACATAAAAAGGGTTGCGGTTTTGCATGGGAATATGCATTGCTAATTAAGGCAAGTGATACGGCCCTTTATGTTGCTCTCTCCTGGTATCATGACATGACTGAATTTGTTCATTTAGTTTAACAGTTCAGAAGATTGGCAATGATGATACGATAAAAGGCAGACATGGAGAAGACAGTACGCCAACCACAAACTTAGATGAATGGAATCAAAGAACATGAAAATCTTCAAAGAAGGGAAATGAACCCATCTACTTCACGAACGTCCTCTGAAAATGAACAATCATCTGTTTTTATGTGGTGAGCGTCTTGTATACGTTTTTAAAGACGCAGAAAAACAATATACAGATGATGCCAACAGTAAACAAAACACCGACCTTGAAGAAATGGAGAAATTCAATGTAGCTGCTGCTAGACGCTATGTCACCCTGTATTGTTAAACAGTTCAATCACAATTTAAATACTACGAGAAGTGGCAAAATTACTTAAAAATTAAATATCCCTTTATAACAAAAAGTTATTCATCTTCGGAGAAATACGTTGCAAAAGTTTGTTTTTATAGCGCTCAAACTATTAGATAGACTTGCAGAGCTCTATCTCTATCTCTATTGCCTCTAAATCTGACAGAACATGCAGGTCTTAGAATATCTAGAATAAACTTACCTTGTCCTGAAATTTTGTGATTTGATAAAGAATGCTAAGAGAAGGACAAGCACGGGCTCCTGAACACACCAGAGGTGGGATCAAATGCCTAGGAGGAGTAAGCATTCCATGTTGACTGATTACATCCGCTGTGAGCTCTGTATCTCGATCAGGTAAACGGAGCTATTCGTGGTCAAAATCAAGCATGCAAAAGAAAGGTCTAACAATTGGATGAAATATATCAAACGTTATCATAAATCCACACAAACGACAGAGAGGAAATCAGACACATTGAAAAAGGAACAAGCAGCATTTTGTCTTATTTTGTACACGATAACAAAATTAAAGTGATAGAAACCTAAGTACCCCCGCAACACAGGCTGAGAGAATTTAATGACTTTGTATTTCGACGTTTGGGGACTAAGCCATTTTAAATATGCATTTATTTGACGTTAAATTAAAAGAATGGATATGACATTTAAGGTGAAAGAGTCGAAGATACACGATCCAGGGGACACCCAGCTATTCTCAGAGTTTAAAAGCTGAACTTTTGCACCATCAACTGTAGTACTTCTAATTCAAGTTCTTTGTTGTGCAATACTCGGATGACTGTTCAGACGCATGAACCTTTTACTTATACTTTCTAAACAAACCTACATGCTATCTTTAGTTTCAGTTTTTGTAGATGCAGTGCGTTGAATTTAGCTTTGTCAAGGAAGTAAATTGAACAAGCAAAACCACAAATACACATATGCATTGTATACATCACTTATGATGGCATACAGTTATCAAATTTGAAGGTAGTATAATTAATCATTATATCGTACGATCCAAGACCAAAAATGATATTGACTTTAGAGAAATGCAGTATAAATGTTCCCAATCGGACAAGTGAAAAATGTCACCATAGTTGCTCAGTCGGACAAGTCAGTTTCGGTTGTTAAATTATTTTATGATTTATTTGCCTATATTTATAAAAAGCACTTTCCTGATTATTAACTTCGCACGTTGATAATTGAAATTAAGACAAGGAACGACAACTCTGGGTAGAGATTGATGGTCGCGTTCGTAAAAAATATTACTTATTAGGTTTGTTGCTGACTATCTACAGAAATATGTCGGGTTGTTCAATTCCATAGAATGCGAGGCGAAGCCGAGCCTTCTATGGACTTGCACAACCCAACAAATTTCTGTAGACAGTCGGTAACAAATCTAATAAGTGATTTGTTTTGTCGAGGACCAAACATATTTTTGTATGTTAATAAACATAAGAAAGAAATGCAATGAATTCATTTATTAAAAGTCAACAAGAAAAGAACAGTGATTAAGCGGCCGCCATATTGCCATCTAAATTTTGTTACTCGCCGTCTAAAGAAATTTAGACGGCAGTCACGTGAAGTGTTTCAGTCAATAATTTAACGTCATTCTAGTTCGAGGCAAAACAAATGCAAATTACAGCATTTTTAATACTGTGAGAAATTTATTTAACTTAGTAACTTCACCAAAATCCGTACAAAGATACATTGCTGGATCTAGTAAAACCCAAACCCTTATCTTTGCTGCTTACGAAAATATTATCAGTGAAGGAGAAACTTCAAACGTACAACATATGCCAGAAGTGGTATAAATCAGTAGAGATTCAAGTTTGATAAAATAATGGCTACCGGGGGTAGGGTGGTGCCACGATAGGGAATCAAAGTTTGAGGTGGAAATATAGAGAAAATTTTAAACATCTTCTCCAGAACCACTGTGCCATTTTCAATTAAACTTGGTACAAATCAGACTTGGGTCAGGGGATCAAGTTTGTTCGAATGAAGGGTCATACCTCTTTCAAAGGGGAGATAATCAAAAAATGAAAATATAGGATAGGGTCATCTCAAGTACCACTTGGCCAGAAACGATCGAATTTACATGGGAGCTTCCTGATATAGAGCAGATTCCTGATACAGTGCAGATTAAAGTTCAATAAAACCATGCCCCCCCCCCCTCGGGATAGGGTGGGGCCGCAATAGGGAATCAAATTTTTACATGCGAAAAATGTAGGGAAAAAATCTTTAAAAATTTTCTTCCCAAGAACCACTATCCAGTAAAGTTCAAGTTTACATGGCAGCTTTATGACATAATGCCTATTCAATTTTGTTAGAATCATGGCCCAAGGAGTAAAGTGGAGCCGCAGTAAGTTTTATATGCAAATATATGGGGAAATTCTTTAGACATGGGTCAAGGTAACTCAGGTGAGCGATGTGTCCCACGGGTCTCTTGTTTGAATCGGTCATCCAAGAGAATATAAACATTTTTGTTGAAGACAGGTTATTTTGATGAAAATACATCTTGACTACACTGTAAGTAAATATGACTGCCTTTTAAGTTTTTTATGATCATCTACTAATCAAAGAAAATGTGTTTACAATGAAATGATGTATTTGCTGAATATCTAGATTTCATACATTTTGTATGATAGTGATTAGATAAAGGTAATTATATGGATTTTGATTTTATTTTCAAGTCATTAATTGTAAATAGAGAGTGAAATGTACAATGCGTATGTCAGTGTAATTGTATATGAAAACTGTAAATTATGATAGATTCAAATGCAGCAGTTTAAATGTATTATGTGTGAATGTCGTAGTGTTCGAGTAGTATTGAACTATTTTACATCTTATGATTTCCTTGTGTGGTTAAGTAATGTAACAAAAGTTGTCACTGGAGTATTTGATATCGAGATTACACATATTGTAGGTATACAATGCATTGTTTATTTTGTTGCATTATGATAAGTTTCTGAACATTCGTGTCAAGTAAAGTTTATTCAGTCTATGATGATTATAGTAAAAGTCACTAGTCACGTAAGGTAAATCTATTTATTAATAATACCATGCGAAAATAGTGGGGTATTGGATATTGACAAGCTAACAGAAGTATGATAATCATTAATAATATCATTCAGTAAATCAAAAGTCAAATGTAAAGTCATTATGGATCAGTTTTAAGAACTGTGTTAAGGGGAATAACTCTTGATTGTAAAATGTGTTTCTGTTGAAATTAGTTGAATATTGTTTAAGGAGGTACTCTAGATCGTTATAATGGCTGACTTCCCTTAAAAGCATGAATGAAAATATAAATATCACCAATATATGTCTATTCATTTCAAAGTTCATTGCCTAGATGAATAGATTGATAGGTAGCACATCAACTGCTGGGCTGTACGTCGCGGGTTTGAGTCCAGCAGGGAAGTTTTATTTTCAGATTGCTTTCTACATCGGTGAAGGGCTGCAAAATTTAGACCTATGCTCGGCTTACGGCCTTTGAACAGGGAGAGATCTTTCTCATGCCACACTGGCTGTGACACGGGGCCTCGGTGTTCACGGTGTGATCCGACGGACCGCCTCAATTAGTTACCTCTTACGACAAGCAAGGGGTAATGAGGACCTATTCTAACCCGGATCCCCACGAGATCAGTTTTCAAGATAAGACCTTTGTATAGAAATTGAAGCATATTACAAGGATTTTGATCCCTAAATATTTTCTAATTTTACCTGATGTTTGACAAAATTACCGATTGCTGAACTTGTCAATTTTGAGAAAATATTTTACACGCAGTTTATGAACTAGGACCTTTTATTCACACGTTGCTCCATGTAGCCATATATGGCTGCAGTTACGAGCATGCTCTAGTTTTATGGAGATGTTTGATATCAGAGATCATCAGGTAATTTGTCTGAAGGGGACTATAAATTTGTGTATCTTCTGTGCTTTCTGACTTTGAAAAACACTGAGTGATGCTGTGAATATTTCTAATTCATTTTTTGTCACCAATTATGTTTGTGACGTTACACAAATAGTTACATATTGAAGACGTATCGCTTTTTAAAAAAGCGACAGTACTCATTTCATATGTCTGCAACATTCGAAAATATGTCGCCTCTTTCCATAGATAAGATTACAAGGTTACACGGTTTCATGGTTATGAAATCTTTGCGAACATGTGATCACCCTCTAAATAAAAACTACATATAACGATGTTGCACGAGTTGCTCCTCTTGTGACACTGAGGTGGGAAGAAACGCCTGGACGTCTGAAGAAGTATTGGACATATGCATTCACAACACTGTTCCAACTGTATAATTTTGAAAGTAATATCGGCTTGAAACGTCACCCAAATTAGAAATCTGACTAACTTTAACTTTTAAATCACACGACAGGAAACTTGAGTGTGATATTTTCAGTTGTTTTGGGTTTTAGAATTTGGCATGGCGAAATATGTGAAGAATCATCTGTGATCATAAATATTATGGTAGAAGATTTTCTCTTCCCTAGTATAAATATGTTTAACACGATTTTAAAATATCTCGTAACAAGGTTTCTTCGTATAGACTTGATGCAGCATTTGGTGTTTGATTATGATGATTTCACCTTCGTCAGAACTCAAATAATGATGAATTATATATAACCTTTCATAATCTATTACAAGATTTTTATTTCAAAACGTTGAAAATTATGCGTTTGGTTTCAAATTGCTATTATAGGAAAAAGAAATTAAATTGCATACACACTTTGTCTTTCTATATAGGTTCGACGACTGAACGGCATAAAAATATACGACTTTTTAACACTTTTTAAGGCTGGGCTTTACAGAAATATTAACAGCTTTGGAAGAGAAAGCTCAGATGTAATGTACCACAATATATACGAGGAGTGGTGTAAATCAAAATCGGACTATAAAAATATCCAAAGTTTTAGTACGTTTGAAATCACGAAACAAATCAGCAGCATCACATTGTATGACTTCTGCTTTCAATAAAATGGAACACGGAAATAATAGCATCTTGTGATCAGTCATCCAAACATTACTCTGTTAAACACTACTCTGACTTTACGCACAAGTACTCTAATTTTGGTACATTGTTTTAATGAGATGCTGGAGTTCCCTATTAACAATACCTATGTGACCAGATCTCCCAACAGTACGTTAGACGTCCCACAGGAACGAGTTGTGCTCCTTTATATTCCGACCTGTCTTTAGGTTCTGACTTTTTTAATACCAATTGTTAGGCCGGTTTTTTTATATTTTAATTTTGACTACAGATTACACCGTTTAGCTGATCGAGATAGAGGACTCGCGGCGGATGTGACCAGTCAGCAAGATATGCTTACTCCTCCTGGGTAGCTAATCCACCTCTGGTGTTTCCTGGGGTCCGTGTTTGCTCTCCTCTTAATTTTGTATTCCTTATAGGAATTATGAGATTGACGACTGTTGTGTTTCACTCTTGAATAAATTGTTAAATCTTTCAAATCTTGTTATTGATTCTTGAATTTCGTGGGATAGGGATACTCACATTTAGCCCTCTAATACAACAGTAACTGCTGTCGGCTAAGGGTGCTCTTGCTCTCGTCTAATTTGCGGATTGGACACTCGTTAATACTGAATTTCGGCGGAGATTCACCATTGTTTGGATGGTTTCCTATTGTTTAACTTTCCGTTAAGAATTTTTTACTCATATGGAGACATCACCATTTGCAGGTAAATGGTTGTAAAATTTATGCCCATGTTCGGCGCTTATGGCCTTTTAGCATGGATCTTTATCGTACCACACGTGCTGTAACACGGGATCTCCGTTTTGCGGTCCCATACGATTGATTGATTGATTATATATTGTTCAACGTCCCGCTCGAGAATTTTTCACTCGTATGGAGACGTCACCATTGCCGGTGAAGGGCTGCAAAATTTATGCCTATGCTCGGCGCTTATGGCCTTTTAGCAGGGGATGCCACATCTGCTGTGACACAGGGCCTCGGTTTTTGCAGTCTCATCTGAAGAACCGCCCTACTTACGACAAGCAAGGGTTACTGAGGATCTATTCTAACAACCCGGATCCCCACGGGGCGCAGTCCCATTCGACGGACTGTCTTATTTAGTCGCCTCTTACGACAAGCAAGTGGTACTGAGAACCGGTTCTAACACGGATTTCCACGGATATAAATTCATCTTTGAATGACTATTTGATATATCGTGCTTTCATAATCGATGAAATTGCCATCGAAATAAACAACAACAAAAAACCCCAAAAAACAAAAAACAAACAAACAAAAAAACAAACAAAAAAACAAACAAACCAGAAACCTAAACAGCAACCAAAAAGTAGCATATGGTCAATTTCAGGAGAAGCTAGCCGTACCAAGTGCTTGAACATGATCAGTCTTAATTTCTCGTCTTCTGGCCATCGCTCTGGTTACAAAACAGGCTGAATGCAAGGCGTCAGTATCTTTGTCAAACATGACAATTTACTCACAAACTATTAGTTGGTTGGTTGTTTTACATTTTCACTCAAACTGAGACGTCACCAGCTGTAGGTGAAATACCACAAATTTTGATTAGCGCTCAGTGAGGGCTCTTTAACGTGACAACGCCTACCGTGAAACGGGACCTCCGTTTTTAAGGTCATATTCGAAAGACCCGTGATTCTGACTTCTAAATGCCGAGAGTTCGGCGAAGGAGCAATAACTACCTATGTTTACATCTTTGTTTGAGCGGCCATGGCACGAGCGGGGCTCGAACTCACGACCACTTGGTTAGGAAGCGAACACTCTACCAATGAGCTACCGTGACCGGTTCACACACAAACCAACGAACGTGGTACACCTTTGCCACCATCTAAATCATTGCCTAGAAACAAAGACGTCTTGAACAGGAAGAATAGTTCGAACAACTATGATAGCTGGTCCAGAATTTACATCTTATTTCCGATAATTTCTATTTAGGCATCGATGATGACTAGCGCCACACCAAGTAATAAAACTGACTCTCTGGTGACGTCTCAGTATGAGGGAAAAATTCTCGATGGAACATAAAACAAATAAACAACCAGCCAATAATAAAGTCTGGGCAGATCCAGTATATCTTAACATGTGAATAGATTTAACTAATTCCTGAGATAAATAGGGCTTATACACCACCACAGAATCAACAACATTAGACATTGAAGCCTGAAGATCAAGACTTTCAAAACAAAACAAAACCAAAAAAAAAAAAAAAAAAAAAAAACAAAAAAAAAAAAACAAAAAAAAAAAACTGAGGCTTTCTAATAATTTCTAGATTCTATACGGTCCCGTAGAGATCCGGCTTAGAATAAGTCCTCAGTACCCCTTGCTCACGTCAACTCCCAATACGTGTATAACATGGGCCATATTGATCAGGCGGAACCCTGATCTATAATCAGATACATTGCGCTATATATATACTGTTGTCATATATATTATACGGTATCAAATAATCGTATACGTAATTTATCGATATGTATCTTACAAAAATAATAATCTTGTCTATGTGTATATATATTGCATATTAATGGCCATATTATTTGTCTATAATTGTCTATATGATTGTCATTGATTTGTTATAAAATATAGCTATCACTTATCATAGTGTATTTCAGGGTTTCTGTTTTGTAAAGTATTCTGTTATTTAATACAAGACTAGAACTCGAAACAGACGTTTTTGTTATCGTCCTACACTCCAGAAATAAAGTACGCACTTGCATGGATGTTGCATGATAACCTCTGAGGTCGGGAAATGTGTTGAAATATAAAAGCCCGAAGTGTTACTCGAGAGTTGTATGTTTCAAACAACATTTTTGAGGCCGAGAAGGTTATCCTGCAATGTTCACGAAAACAAGAACTTTATGTCTATTGTACTACAGCTCACAGCTCAAAAATATGCAGCCGATCGCTACATGTACGAATTAGGTCACTTCGTGACGTCATGGCAGCTTCCGAAATGGAATACAGTCATATGTCTTTCTGCTGACAAAAAACGTGAGATAGTGGGGTCGACTGTTTTGAAAGACATTTCAATTACTTAATTTGATGACGGGTTATATCAATGCAGTTATCTGACCTGTTCTGAATACACAGTCCAAAAAAAACCCAACAAAAAAACCCCAAAAACAAAAACAAACAAACAAACAAAAACAAAAAGCAAAAAAAAAAAAGAAATAATAAATAAATAAAAAAAACCCCCAAAAAACAATACCAAAAAACAAAAAACAAAAAAAAATTATTCAACTTGTGTATCGCCATGTTTGTAAATAAGTGTAACGAAGGCGATTACATTTATTTTTTGGTAGAATGTCAAATATCCTTCAGTCATTTATAAATTAGTTTGTAGCTCAAAATTATTAATTTTTATGATAGTGAAATAGAATTATCTGTAATCGATTTTATTGTTGTACATGTAGTAGGAAAACACGAAGTGCAAAATCGCGGAAAGTCATAAAATAGGTTTACGTTTAACAGCTGTTTTAAGGCAATACACAACGTCAAAGCTAGGAAAGTGGTCTCAATAAGTATTACATTTTAAACTTATATATTTCTTTGTTTTGTTTTAGGGAAGTTTAATAAGTACCATTTAATGATTAATCGGACAATAATGGACGTGGCATTTCTTTGACATCTGCAATAATTGTTGTAGAATTAACCATCCATCTTCAATATCTATTTAGGGACAAAACAAAACAAAAAAAAAAAAAAACTAACAAAAAAAAAAAACAAAAAAAAAAATAACAAAAGAAAAAAAATACAAAAACAAAAACAAAACAATACGAAACCAAAACAAACACCCCCCTCCCGCCCCCCCCCCCTCCTCCCCCCGCCCAAAGAAAATCCAGAAACACACACACAGCCATCCAACAATGTATGCAAGTTTGTTTAGCAGGTGCTTGAAGTTAATAATGCTGTCTTACCATCCCCTCTGTAAATAAATGTGGCAAAAAGAGCTGATACAATCAGAAAGATGGTACACAATTATTCATTTCAGAAAAAAAAAATCAGTTCTGTCTCTCACAAAAACACCCGAATCTGAAGGAGAAATTCGGGAAAAGACGTCATGATTACCAATAGCCAGTTAGATGTCATTTTTATCTGCTTCACCAAGGGTGACAGCAGGCCTTGTCGCCTCTTCACTCGTCTGTCCGTCCCTCCGTCCGTAACGCTTAAGGGTGCATTATTTTTGTAATCTGTAACTCAAAAGGTATCTAATCAATATTATTCAAACTTTGCACAGTGATTTTATATATATTGAAGATTGCACCTCCTATTATGAGCAAATTTGACAAATTTATATTGCGATTTAAATTTTTACCATTTTCGACTTAGCCTTTATGTTATTTATGCTATTGACGGTGCATATTTTGTGTACTCTGTAGCTCTAAAGGTGTCCCCATCAATATTATTGATATATAAACTTTGCACAGTGTTAACGTTATATATACTCTGCAAAAAAAGAAACGCATAATGGATTTTTTAAGATTTTAGTAGATGTATTTTGGATTATGATTTTACAATAAAAAATGTAGATATTCACTAGAATTGTTTCAATTGAAAAAAATTACAGTCCAAACCTTAGATATTGGTGAAAAAAAAGTCAGATCATCACAGTTAAGAACACTTCCTGTCACGTTTAAGTTAGTACCGTGTATGACCACCTCGAGCTGCCAACACAGTTCTGCATCTCCTTGGCATAGAGTCAATCAATGTTCTTACGTTATTGCGTGGAATTGTTCGCCATTCCTGTTGTAACATTTGACGGAGCTGATCGAGGGTCTGAGGCGGAGGTTGGCGCAGGCGCACACGTTTATCCAGTTGGTCCCATAAGTGTTCAATCGGATTCAAATCCGGTGATTTGGAAGGCCATGGTAGCACATTAATGTTGTTCTGCTGAAGGTAGTCAATTGTTAAGCGGGCTGTGTGAGGCCTAGCATTGTCATGTTGGAATAACTCCCTCTGTCGGTCAATTACGCGCATAAGGTGAGGTTGGAGAATTTCGTCTCTGTACCTTTGAGCCGTTAAATTGCCCGGGACATGTACCAGTTCTGTTTTACTGTCATTAGAGATCGCCGTCCACATCATGACGCTACCTCCACCGAAGCTATCCACTTCTTGGACACATGAGGAAGAGAAACGTTCATTCCTGCGTGTATACCACGGATTCTTCCATCACGTTTCTGTAGCAGAAAACGGGACTCATCGCTGAACCAGATTCTACGCCAGTTGCGGAATGTCCAGCCCCTCAATCTGTTGCACCATCGGACTCTTTCTCGTCTGTGTAACGGTGTCAAAACTGCTCCAAAATACGGTCTTCTGGGTCTAATGCCATATTGTCGAAGTCGGTCGCGGACTGTCTGCGAGCTGATTCTTCTCAATCCAGGTATTCCGACTGCAGTAGCTGTTGCAGCAACGGTTCGATTCCGTAGATGAAAGACCCGGATGTAGCGATCTAGTCCAGGAGTCGTAATGCGAGGTCGCCCACTCCTTGGTCGGTCATTAGTAGAGCCAGTCTGCTGGAATCTGTTCCACAGCCGAGAAATTGTGCTCTGATTTACGTTTTCAGTTCGTGCAATCTCACTTTGGGATACTCCGGCCTGGAGACGGCCAATGACGATATTTCGAGTAGCAGGGTCCAACCTTGGCATGGCAGCATTTTAACGTTATGATGAATTCAATCTTCAAACTTCGTCCTTTTATACGCTTTAATGTAGTGGTTGAATTAAGCACAAAGTTCTCGTGAAAAACGTAAGCCAAATTCCATGGCGATAGAGGTGATGTGCAATTTTAGACAGTCGCCGAGCTAATTTGGCAGAGAGCCAAATGAAATGAACAGACCTTTAAAGTTTCATACTTACCTGTAAAAAATCAATTATTCAATTGACCATTTCAGTTTACCTGGTAAAATACATAATTTGCATTTTTAAAATTTCAAAAGGGCTATGCGTTTCTTTTTTTGCAGAGTATACATATAAAAGATGTACACATCCTACTATTGTGTAAGTTGATAAATTTTACTGTGATGTTAAGGAGGTACTCTACACCGTCATTATGACTGACTTCCTTTAAAACCATAAATGAAAAGTACTCAAATCACCAATATTTGTCTATTCATTTCGAAGTTCAATGTCTAGCTGAGTAATTCTGCAGGCTAGCGCATCGACCGCTGAACTTATATCGCGGGTGTGAGCCAAGCAGGGTTTTTAAACTTTTTTCAGATTACTTTTTACTAAAACTGTATTTTTTGACTAAGTAAAGTAAATTGGAAAGTTTTCCATTTCAAAATATTGTTGTACATATCTCCATTTTTCATCCACATCAAATTTCCTCTGGTGTAGCATTCCTCATTAAGCATGTTCAACTTAGCCATTCCTTTGCAATACGTGATATTAAAATATTCCTTTGGTATATTCAACTTTTCATGTAAAGTGGAATCTAGAGTGGATGTACTTTCTGTGCTTTTATCTGAGACGTGCACGGTGCCTTTGGCCCAGACATGTAACCAGTCTTGTTTATTGACTGTAATATCTTAACGGTAATTAATAATGCTCTAATTTTTTGTGGAATTGTTCTCTATAGTTCATACTTTATCACTAAATTACTTAATGACCAATTTGTTCGGAACGGTTCATTTCATCAGGATCATGTTTTGAACCTTGGGATAATTTTTGGTGTGATAATTACCTGTACGAGTTATTCCTCTTGTTACATAGACAGTGCATGCTAAATTTCTAAGAAAGTGTTTCATAAAAGGTCATCAAATTAATTTTTAGTACACGACGTTAAGATAAATCTTTTATCGCATATAATTAGGGTTTTGAAATTTGAAATGTATTTTTCACATTTTTTTTTTTAGTAATTTGAAAGCTCACCCCGTTCCAGATACACAGTCATGTAGGTGGTGCCTACTAAATTATTCGTAAAGCACTTAGTCACGGTAATTACGTTCTAATTCGATGGAAAAGAATCGGAGTTAAAATACTAAAAAAATTATATGATATCAGAATTTAAACAATAATAAATTGATTGAACACTGATAAATTATATGATATTAAATGATGCATGTCAAGAATTAAAACATTGATAAATTCGAATTGTATAATATTAAATGATATCCGTAGAGAGCTACATTGATATCTGTCGGAACTAAAGGGTCTAGCTCACCTTTTTTCAATATTTTTTTTTCCTTTTTGGTTTAAAAAATCAGAAATTTAACTCATCTAAAGCTGACAACCAAAATCAAAGAAATGTTAATTATATAATGTAAAGCATCCTCAATTTACAAAGACACAAATTTAACTTTTGAATTTGAATTTTATATTTCACCTAAAGAATAATCAAAATGTGATATGTAACAAAACTTAGATTGATTGACTGATTGTTGTTTTTCGCCACACTCAACAATTTTTCAGTCATCTGGTGGCGTCCATTTTGTACCCGGGAAGAGACCATCGACCTTCCGAAAGTAAACTGGCAAACTTTTTCACGTATGTCGGCGCGAGCGAGAATCGAACACACGCCGACAAGAGGTGAGAGGCCTTATGATTTTGAGCGCAATGCTCTTTTTCCCCCCTCTTATTGAGCGCAATGCTCTAACCACTCGACCACGGAGGACCCTACAAATTTTAGATCGATAGCCATATATTTCAAAACTTTGTAATCAATTACATACATCAGTCGTTATTTACACAACAAGTATTAAAATCTTCATAATGAGCTTGTCATGATATACAACCTTTAAATTTTTGTGAAAAAAAATAAACACAGACAGTAGATTTTGATCGTGGAAAGTGAAGCAGAAATTGGTGGGAAATCGTGAATCAGTCCCTTGAAAACATTGATGAATAATATATTAAATAACGTTTTTCTGGTTTGCACGGCCTGTATCTGGCTGTATGTCTTTCTAGTATAATTTTTATCACGTTTTCCACTTCAGAATCTTTGTTTTGTTTGTATGATGTTTTACTTCCCGAACGAGAATTTTCACTTACATAGAGACATCACCAATCCTAGGTGGAGTGCCTCAAAATTTGACCTAAACATGACTTTCGGGACTGAAGCGGTGAGGATTCTTTATCGTGGCAACGCTTACGATGACCCGGACCTCGGATGTAAGGTTATATCCAAAAGACTCGTGATTTTCATTTCTATGTGAACTTGGCGAAAGAACAGTCGCTATGTATGTTAAACATCTTAGGTTTGACGCGACGCCGGATCGAAAATCAAACCCAGAACCTCTAGCTTGTTTAGCAAGCATTGTAACCACTAGACTGCCCTGCCCGGGCTTGTTTAATGTAGATATGATCCCCGATATTGGATAGAGTACAAACATATTTCCGATTATTCTCACTAACAGTCATCAATAAATTACTTTTTGTCGGTGTTTAATTACAATTAATATGCAAGCATCTCCGATACATTTAAAGAACAATTGTTAGTAACACGTGTTAGTTTGATATTGCGCCACATTTACAAGGTCACTCATGAAAATTAAGGTAACAGAGGTGGATGGAATTGTCCATGAATCTGTATTTGGCTATCTTATTACTGATTTTCAAAAACAAGTCATTTTTATACATTTTTATTAATTATCAATATCAGAAAAAGATTAAATTAATCCGGTAAAATGAATCCTTGAATGGAAAAAAAGAAGTAAACTGCCAAACTTCTAAAGATGGAAATAATTAAGGAATTGGAAAATGATTTAAAATCGTTTAAAATGAATATTCGGTTTGCCTCAAATTATTAGTTCTTTGCTCATATGGGATTAAGGTGGAGGGATTTCAATTTAGCTTTATTTCGGGATGACATAACAGACCCGGTCGAGTGTCGTGGTTTTTGGATATCAATTGCTTTGTATTGATTAGTATTATTTAAGAAATGGAAGTGATTCAGACAATTTTATTTTGTATACACAAGGAAATTTGCTTTTTTTCTTCTTTCTCTCTCTCTCTCTTTCTCTATGAGGAAATTAATAAAAGTTTCCCTGTCACACTTTTTTAAAATAAAATTTCTTTATGTTAAATTAATGATTATTTTCTCCCTGTAAACAAATGGATATTTTATATAACAAGTGTGGTCTTAATTTCACTTACGTGTACACGTGTGTGTTTAATGTGTCGGTATGCCTAAATACTTCCTTTTCCTGTCAAGGCATTAATAGAAATGCATTTCATTATGATAAATAATGAAATAGCATCCTGTGTCATATTTAGCTGAACACTGCACTATATTTGAAGAATGGGACCAGTATCTCTATTCATCTTTGGTTCACATAAAGAATCCCTCAAGCAACTTTTGATCAGAAAATGATCCAATGAAATTATCTAACACAAATACGTTGCAATAAGCATTTTCAAGGTATAAACTGTTTATGTTTAATTTGTCATTTCATTGTTTTGTTTGTGCTAGTCCTTATGAAAATGGACACTAAATTAATTATTGAACATTCCTTGGGTCCGTAGGATGACACTTTCGGAAGCTCTTCATTGCACTTCTTGATTAAGGCTAAATTAATTATGAGCTTCATCCCTGTCATCGGGAAATGACTAGTACCTGTCTGGTTCCATAAGACATTTACTGCGTTCAACAATGTGTTTACAAATTTGTTTGCAATCAATAAAAACAAGAGCACCTTTGGTGTACTAACATAAGTACTTTATTTCAAATATCATAAGAAACATTATATATTGTTATTATGACAATTTTCATCCCCGGTATTTTTAAAAACGCTCATTTCGTCTTAATCGGGAAAATTCGGGAAAATTCGAAAATGGGCGAATATAGATTAAACAATTTTGGCGACTTGAAACATAGGCAAAACCATTGCTGGTAGTAAAATTAACACTAAGCCAAAATATATCCCAGAATATACACATTGGTAATGGTTTAACTAACTATAAATGACATGTATTTTGTGGTATGCGTACACATGTCGTAAATATCACAGTGTCTTCTAATGGGAGTTGACGCGTGTTTTAAATCTTTAAAATATCATAACAGCGAAGGAATAAGTACATCCGGATATAATAATCAGATACCAATGAATACTACAGAAAGGGTGTAAAACTAAGTGCTGCTCCGTATATAAGCTACGCATTACAACAAAGAACAAAATTGTCACAACTGGTGATGAGGTACTGATATTGTGCGTTCTACTTGCACATCACTCGTCTATATTATAGATGTAGAATGAGAATGGAAGAGATGTGTATTTTAGATGTAAAAGGTGTATTTCAATGCAGTTTGTGGTAAACCTGTGCATGATTTTATTTGTATTATGTGTGAACTAGACAAAGCATCTGTTAACAAACTGTCTATACAGTATTGCGATCATGGTCGTTTTATTCGCCTGCCAAACACTGTTGTATAGAAAGTGATTTTCCATGGAAGTTTTATTGTGCTCCGTATAAAACGTTGTTTAGCCTTTGATACTAATAATATTAACATTCATAATCGGTATGATCATCATTAAATGAATATAGATATGCGTTTCTACTTGTCCACTGGACGGATAAGTCATCTATGACAGAAAAAAACACCTTGCATCCGCCGAGAACTAACATCTGTTACCTGTATCCAAGCTATACATATGCTCTATGTTCTTTCGTTTGATCGCGGTGATTTGCCGAGGGTTGACTTTACTGAGCAGAGAATTATGTGACGGTTTTAGTGTCTCAGTCACAAGAGTTAACGGTCCTGCTCATGAGTGTTTTACGGCTGTTAGGAACAAGGTCTGCAATTGACGTCGTCCAGCACCAGGTCGTTATTGTTATATTGCCCGAGTCCACGGGGGCAGCTGGATAACAATGAGCAGTACACTGATAGCTCTCCTCACTGTTTGTACATGTGTGGCTATCTGTCAAGTATGGCATACTGAGGAACTGTAGTACAAAAATAATAGTACTGAAATAAAGAATTGCTAACCTTGCAACAGTAGTTTGTGGTAAATACAATTGTTTTTACCGCGACGTCACATATGAAAATGAAGTTAGAAATGTAGCTTTATGATAAGGACAAAGTTGATTTACTGTGTATTTAAAGGTAGTTTGTGGTAAGAAATATGTTTGCTATACCGCTATTGAAATTAAAAATGACGCTTTATCATACGGATAAGGCACAGTTTATTCAAGTTATCCAGAACTCCAATTAAATGTTATATTTCATATCGATCCAAAAAAAAAAAAAAAAAACAACAAAAAAAAAAAAAAAAAAACAACAAAAAAACCCCAAAAAAACCCCAAAAAAACAAAAACAAACAAACAAACAAACAAAACAAACAAACAAACAAAAACCATGATAAATTAGCCAAGTTAAGTCTCACTGCATTAATCAAGTGCGCAATATACTAAAATACAGACTCTCGATCAAACGACAAGATTATAAAAGAAAGCCCATTACAATTGGTAATATTAACCGTTTTAGTTTAGTATGGATACCCTTTATGTACTTTAGCAAATATATACATTTAATAATTTCATTTGCTTTGGTAAATAAGTTCTTTGATTTGCTATGACAGTAAAATATTCATTTGCTTCGTTAAAAAAAAACTAAGTATAATAGTAAAAACGTGGAGACTGTGATTAAGTATGGAAAATAATTTAATATTTTGATCTAATGAAGTAGAAAATTTGATATTTTGAAAACATACATTGGTGTTTTGGTCATTCCTTGATATAGCAAATCAACCTACGTATTTTGTAAACATTTATCACGGCATTATGATTTTTTGTCTATCATGATGAAAACGTTGATATCATAGTTCACATTAATAAATGATTTGATTACTGTAATTGAAATGTGATATATTGATTTACTATAGTATAAGAGTTATTACTGCTGTTACCTTTGGAACAAATTTGGATTCTGTCATTAACTATGATTGTAGTGTGGAGGTATAATGAAAACCATAATAATTTATTACACATTGTATGTGTATAAAAAATATAGGCAAAAAATTATCATGCTTTCATTAAGTTATTTGTCTTTTCACAATGAAAAAGTCTTTTATTAAAATTTAGGTAGTATATGCAAGAGCAATATTTGAAAGTGGAATATCCAACCGTTTTTATATGAACATATCGCTTCTTCTTGAATATTTATCCTCAACAGGATTTATACAAACACTGGCCGTGTACTTATACCTTTATAGCATCGTCAAATAATTGCAATGAAGGAGGGGGGGGGGGGGGGTGAAAACAGAGCCCACGTATGTATTTACATGTGACATACTAAATACATGTCTATGAAAAATAACTATAAGACTGTCCGTTTGTTGTGCTTGTTTTGGACATAGGATATAATAATATACCTGTGGTCACTGATCGTTATATCAACACATATCAGACTTATTTACGAGTGTGTGATTAATTTGGAGAGATATAGGTGTGCGAATGCAATAATTGAGCAAGAATGGTCAGACACAGATTCCTCACTGATAATGGATGACCGTCATTACATTTAATATACAGGATATAAGTAAAGCATTAAGCATGCTCGTTTGTTTTATCCGCCATCACGCAGTGTCATGTGACAAGTTGTCAAATATCACGCGAACTTCCCATCTACTATTCAGCATTCATCGAGATCGTTGTACTGATGCAGCCATCAGATGCATGTGTTATTGGAAATGTTTAGAAAAGGCATCAACACAATTATTTCAAAACGGTCCGGAAAACCACTTCTTTCTCTTAACACACTGAAATAGAGTATAAGAGTCGGTAGTCGTTCTCTGTGCCCCTCAGCACTAATAGAACTACCCTTTGTTACTGTATATTAAGTAATATTTATCTTAAGGGATTGAATTGGTATAAGGAACCGTGGTTCTTGCGAGTACCAAGTATAGACACCAAAACAGATAATTAATACGGAGGACATGACCATAAACATGTTATTTATTTCATATAGTGCAAAACATTGATCCCTTAATGACAGGATCATGGCACGGAAAAAAACCATTCACGAGACATTGGCTCACTATAACCAAAAAAATGAACGAGTGTCATTGCTTGCTAAACAGTAGCATGCCAAGGAACCTTGGTAAGGACTTAAAGAAGGCATAACACGTTTTAAGGTGTCATAAATAACATTTTATATGGCGATTTTGACAGTCTTATAGGAGATCTGTTAAAACCTAAACGCTGTCGGCCAGAATATTGACCCATCATAGAAAACTTGTTTGTTTGTTTTTGAAGTTTTTGGAAATATTCAGCGTTGGATAGTCATTTACCTCGCGCTAAAGCTCTGTTGTCTGTGTGGTCAAGTATTTCTGATGGGTTAAGTGTTAATTTCTGCAATAAAAAGCTCACAAGAGGGCGTTCGCTTATATATCGGTATATTTCTGTCCCGTTATCGCACCTGCCTCGTGGTGTTTGGCATCTACAACTTTACTGCACTGTTACTGTACATGAAACTAAATCTGTACCAGTCTATTTGTTTTGTAGTTATCATTGTTGTTTGATTAACCGCATCTCCTCTCACCGCTCATCTAGTCTTAGAATATATAATACTTTAATACCAATTCACTTATCCACAATGCGTTTTATAGACAAGGAACTGAAGGCATCAAGCGCTAGTAATTATTCCCTTCACACACTTGTACATCATCCCCCACAGTTTATATCTTGTATAAGGTAAACTAAACTTCATTCGAGTCTTTTCGCTCCTTGTACATACCATTTATAATGATATAACTGATCAATCATTGAAACCAACTTCATCGATTTTGTACCCAGTATGATAAAAGTAAAAAGTTAAATTAAGTACTATATTATATATAATTCTTGTGGACAAAAAATGAACCCTGCCATTCAACATGTTACATGTGTCACATAATTAGAACAATGGGGATATTTCAAAATAAGAGCTGGAAAGGAAGAAGTTATTAAATATACATTTGCATTATACTTGATCTACATGTAAATGTCACTTGATAAACGTTTATAAATGGCAGCTACCGAGGATGACTTTTGAATATTTTTGATTTTCATGACTGTGGCGTTTTTGAAACATGACTCACTAGGATCAAAGGTAGCTATCACACTTCAATGAAATAGCTTTTCATTGTTTGTGAATTCCTTATCATGTTGATTTGCATAACGCAATCCTAGACTTAAAAAGTTCTGATACCAATATAGACGAACGTTAATTTACATAATCATATCATTTTCAACGTTTATGTGTATATCATTCATAGAACAATATTAAATATGTTTGTAATGAAAAATAAAAAATGGAAATTTTACTCAAGTTACACTGGCGAATGAATGTAATTCTGCCTGCAGTCTTCAGAAGATGTGTTTGGGTTTAGTCAGTATCATTACAATACTTTTTTGTTTTCCATGAGAATTGATCAATAGTCTGCAGTATCAAATTTAGGTTGAATATATTTCATGGAACGTCGACATTATATGTTAAGGGTAACAACGTGATTATTGGTATACGTTCTGACACGTAATGACATTATATTTTTGGAAAATGCACGGTAAACTTTCGTATGTTTAATGAAGGGTGTACCCAATTTGTTCACCATGCTGGCCTGTTTTGCACATTGATATTGCTCCATTTTTAGTTTTGTTTTGATTTGTTTTTGTAATCATGGTTACCATATCTAATACAATGATTATATATATATATATATATATATATATATATATATATATATATAATGTTTATATCTAAAGCCACCTCGTATTCATTTTCTAAAAAATTAAATCCGATAAAAAATTCTTTAAAAATCCTCCATGTTTTTTGATTTCCTCAAAGGCATTGAACCTTAAGGGGAATGATTTTCAATTGAAGAGACAGAATTTGTATAAGAATTTAAAGAATTGTTTCATATATGTCCCAGTAATTATAAATCATAGCGATATAACTAAATATAAATCAATTTTAACAAAAAGATACATCAATTGTATTTTTGTACCTACATATTTTTGTAGTGCAATATTTTAAAGATATGTAGAGATATGATTCTTCGAAGTTAAGTAGCTCCATTTTCTTATTTTCTTTTATTTTGATGATATCGATATTAAAAAAAAAACCAAACAAATAAAACAAAAAAAAAACAAAAAAAAAAAAAAAACAAAAACAAAAACAAAACAAAAAAACCCCCAAAAAACAAAAAAAACAAAAACAAAAAAAAAACCATGAAGTTTAGAGTATTATATATACTAGTATATAGCGGGGAAGGTGATCTATCTATCTATCTATCTATCTATCTATCTATCTATCTATCTATCTATCTGTCTGTCTATCTATCTATCTATCTGTCTGTCTATCTATCTATCTATCTATCTATCTATCTATCTATCTATCTATCTATATATATATATATATATATATATGCTGATCACCGATCACCCCCAACAAACATTATATAGGAAAAGTTTTAAATATTAATGAAAAATAACTTTTGCCATTTTAATGTGTGCGTGTGATCTGTAAATTCTCTCTCTCTCTCTCTCTCTCTCTCTCTCTCTCTCTCTCTCTCTCTCTCAAAAGATATATCTATATTTTATATCATTTTTGGTGTACAATGGTGTGTTTATTTATATAGATATTTATCCACATCGACAGTTCAAAAACCTTACTATGGCGGAGTAATTCTGGACGAATGTAAACAACAATCCGTCACAAATAAAGGAGGAAATGCTTATATCCATTGTGCAGGAATGCACTTTGGTCGTGTTAACGCCTTGATATTGTCAGGAAACAATGGTATTTCACGTGAAATATGACATTCGTATGGTACTAAAAATTCCCCCATTCCTTGTGAAATATAAATTTTCTCTGCAATTTTGCAGTGTCTATATGCATATGTACTCTCAAGCTCTCAAGACCTTTTTCTTCAGAAATCATACTACTGTCACACACACACACACACACACACACACACACACACACACACTATATATATATATATATATATATATATATATATATATATATATATATATAAACACTCTAAACACTTTTGAAAAAGTCTTTGTGCATGTAGTCTCGTGTTACGTTGCTATGATCAATAAACACGACTGAAGAAGACCGGTAACACGGTCGAAATATTTCAGAAAAGTGTTTAGAGTGTTTGTTTTTAAATTTTGCTCCAACAAAAGAGACTTTATATATATATATAATCACAAAACCGATTGAGTATGCTCGACTAGTTTCTGTAATTCTTAATTATTCTTACGTTGAGTATACTATCTCGGCTTTGTGATATTTTTATTATAATTATATTACTTTTTTTTTTATTTCTAGATTTTATGTATATTTTGGTTGGTCCTTATTGTTATCATTTTCTTTTTATCTCCATAGGTCGTCTGATCGTTAATCAAATTTTCTGTAAGATCAAATGATTTTTTTGGCTGCTAGGAAAGCACTTTGATGCCCTTTTGTCAAGTGTAGAGATGATAATTAGACTTGGAAAGTGAAAAGTTAGAATCATATTGTACAGACCAATAACATCAATATAGGGATATCATAGAAATTAAAGCTGAATTATACAGGTAATAGCAATTTTGTACAATACCAATATTGCTGAGGTAGTACATATGATAGCTATATTGCACAGATAACAGCGATATTGTACTAGCTATACTGTAGAGAAAAATAGCGATATTGTACAGATAGTAGTGAAATTGTACAGATGATAGCGATATTGTACAAATAACAGCAATATTGTACAAATAACAGCAATATTGTACAAATAATAGCGGTATTGTACAAATGATAGCGATACTGTACAAATAACAGCGATATTGTACAGATAATAGCGATATTATACAGATAATAGTGATATTGTAGAGATAATAGCGATAGTGTACAAATAAGAGCGATAGTGTACAAATAATAACGATATTGTACAAATAACAGCAATATTGTACAGATGATAGCGATATTGTACAAATGACAGCGGTATTGTACAGATAATAACGATACTGTACAAATAACAGCGATATTGTACAGATAATAGTGGTACGAAGGCGAGTCAATAAGTAACCAGCCTAACTTATTTCTGTTTGAGATCCACCTCTTCTTTTTCGATATAATTGCCCTCTATTGTGATGCATTAGATCAACGGTGTTCAAATGTCATCAGCCAGAACTGAAAAAGTCAAGGTCCTTCCATTGACCCATTCCTCAACTGCCGCACAACTTCTTCGTCAGACCGGAAATGACGTCCATGGATATCCATTTCCTGTTTAAGAATAGGAAAAAGTTGCTAAGATAGGTCAGGCGAATAGGCAGGATGTAGTATTAATTCATACCCATTTCGTTCAATAGCATCCATTGCAACTGTGCAAGTGCGGACTCTAGTGTTGTCCTGTTGCAGCAAAACACCTTTAGAGAGTTTACCTCGGCGTTTTTCACAGATGACGGTTCTTAACTAGTCTAGCAAGTTTGCATAATACACTCCAGTCATTGTACTTCTACTAGAGTACAAAGTTCAACATAATAACCCTTTTGCGTCCCAAAATACTGTGGCCATCACCTTGCCAGCAGATGGTTTCGTCTTGAACTTCTTTGGCCTCAGGGACCCCGGCCTTACACACTGACGACTCTGAACTTTATTTTCTGGCTCATAATAATGAACCCAAGTCTCATCTACAGTCTCCAGACGCAATTAAAAGTATCTTTTGACCTATAATACTTCAACAAGGCGCTGCATACTGATGCTCTGGTTGCCATTTGCTCATCGCTAAGGCATATGGGGACCCAACGGCCTGTTAACTTCCGCATACCTAAACGATCATGTAAGATTGTTGAAACGCGACCATGTGAAATGCCTAATGCCTGCGCTATTTCTTCCATCTGAATTGGCCTACCAGAGTATAACAGATCCCAAACTTTTTTTACACATTTCTTATTGGTGGTATCCAGTGGGCGTCCAGACCTGGCTTCATCTCCTAAAGGCGCTCTAGCGTGTTTGACTTCCCCTACCCAGAATTTAACCTGAGCATACGATGGTGCAGAAGACCTATAAACATCGGCTAATTCTCTGTGTATTTCCTTGTCTGTTTTATCTTTTTTAAAAATACAAGTACCGAAGTACAGAACGGTACTCAACTTTAAATGAAAAGCATGCCTTTGCATCACTAGTCATGTTTGAAATTAAATATCTTATTAAAGAATGCAATTTCGTATCAAGGTATAAAACATGTATTGAAACAAGGACTGCCTCAGTCAACCGGAAATAAGTTGGGCTGGTTACTTATTGACTCGCCCTCTTGTTGTATAGATAATAGCGATATTGTACAGTTTATAACGATATTTACAAATGATATTGTACAGATGATAGCGATAGTGTACAGTTTATAACGATATTTACAAATGATATTGTACAGATGATAGCGATAGTGTACAGTTTATAACGATATTTACAAATGATATTGTACAGATGATAGCGATAGTGTACAGTTTATAACGATATTTACAAATGATAGCGATATTTTGCAGAAAAGGCGATATTATACAACAATAGCGATAATATACAGAAATAGTGATATTGTTCAGAAAATAACGATATTATGCAGATAACAGTGACAACATATTCTGGTAAATCAGACAACAGTGACTTCAAACCAAAAGAAGGCAAAACTAGCCCTTAGCTAGATAGGCATAATGTACGGTACAAATGTGTGGAGCAAAATATAAAACACTCCTGTCATACCCAAGGAATCATATCACAAATTACAATTTATATATCGATAGTTTGAAGGAAACATATTCAATATTATAATAGTACATGGATGAATAAATATAGCTCTCAGAAACTGTTCCCCTGTCGTGTCCTATTACATATGTTACACTGAAAGAAAGAGATTTTGTTTTGATCTTATTTCCTAATTCAATATCTTTGACCATTTCGTTTCCCTATTTAGTTTTTCGTTGTAAACAAATATTCCTGAAGTGGATTGGCAGAAATATTAAAGGTTAAATCAATATTCGCACCAATGTTTATACCTCTTTCTGTATATATTTGAAATGGTTACATAAATTCTACCAACTGAAAATTGATATTAAAACTTCCGAATGTGTGCATTTAAATTTGATATATAAATTCTCCCAACAGAAAAACAATTTGAATCCGCCTGTATGTATACATTTAAAATGTGCTGTATAAATTCTCCTAAACGAAAAATAATATAAATACTGAATACTTCCGAATGAATGCGCTGAAAATGTGGTAAACATATTCTCCCAACAGAAAACTAACTCGAATACTTCCAAATGTATACATTTAAAATGTACCATATAAATTCCCGCGACGGAAAACTAATATGAATAATTGCGAATGTATACATTTAAAATGTGCTACAAAAATTTTTCCAACAGAAAACTGATATAAATACCATTTGAAATGTGCTATATAAATTCTCCTAACAGAAACCAGTATGAACACTTCCGAATGCTTACATTTAAAGTGTGCTATTTAAATTCTTTCAACTGAAAACCAATAGAAATATCTTTGAATTCTCCCAACAGAAAACTGGTATGAATACCTCCGAATATGTATGCATTTAAAATGTGCTGTATACATTCTCCTAAATAAAAACTGAAATAAATACTTACGAATGTATACATTAAATTTATAATGTGCTATATATGCATATAAATTCCCGCTATAGAAAACGAATATGAATACTTCCAAATGTATACATTTAAAACATGGTTTATAAATTCTCTCAATAGAATTTTAATGTGTACATTCAAAATTGGTACATAAATTCTCACAACACAAAAATGTCCCGAGGGGATACGGGTTATGATAGGTACTCAGTACCCCTTACATGTGTTAAGAGGCGACTAAATGGGACGTCCCTTCGATGAAACAGCAAAATCCGAGGACCCTTGTCACAGGAGTTGTAGCACGATAAAGATTTTTCCCTGCTCAGAGGTCGTAAGAGCTGGGCTTAAATTTTGCAGCCCCATCACCGGCAATGGTGACGTCTCCATATGAGTGAAAGATTCTCGAGCGGGACATTCAACAATATACAACCAACCAACCCAACAGAAAACTAATTTGAACACTTCCGAATGTATACATTGAAAATGTGCTTTATAAATTCTCCCAACAGAAAACTATATAGATTCTCCAAACAGAAAATCTAATATAAACACTACCGAACATATATATTTAACATGAGAAATTATTATGAACATTTCTGAATGTATACAATTAAAATGAACCTTCCGAATGTGTACATTTATATTTCTGTATAAAATTTAAAATGTCATTTCTGTATATAACATAGAATATCAAAATATGTAATGTGTATGTATGCCAGATGTGTTGTACTATATATGATATATAATGATGATATATAATGAAGTCAGAACTTTAAAATTGATATCATACAAAAGAACCTTTTCTATCTTGTATTACGGGTCTTCAGTGAAATACGTTCTAAACAATAATAAGATTTATTGCCTTTGCAAATAAATCCAGTTATTGTAGCGATGCGTAATTTTGTGCTCGAATATCCATATAGTGATGACGTTACTGCTGTTTTCGTTTGACGTCACAATATCTTTAACGGTTGGATTGAGAGGTGGTTTTATTTTATCGGGTCGACAAGAAAATATTGTTACACACGGAATATAAAGCATTAGTGTCCATTTCAAACAAAAAAAATCATCAAAATCACCTCGAGTTATGGAATTGGTTAGGTCTTTAGTTTTATATTCCATGGGTAACAATATTTGCTTTATAGCTTGTCCTATAGAAGGATATGAAAATGCTATAGCTAATGCTATTTCTCGCAAACAGTGGTCAAAGTTTCGGGTTCTCGCCCCCAAATCGGATAAGCACCAAGCACCTATTCCAGATGATTTTATAAAAATGATCTTGGAGCTGAAATTAAACGCCTGACACTTTATTCGGTATCTTTAACATACTCGACTCGCATGCCACTATTTCTTCCTGTATATCACGTATAAGTTTCAAATGCAAAATACAGAGATTCAATGACAACACACACATTTTTTTAATTAGTAAATTATTGGAAGGGGTTAAAAGGTCAAATAATTCAAAAGATTGTAGACTTCCTATCACAAAGCACATTTTAGAAAAACTTATTAATACTACATCTTTAGTTTGTTCATCAAACTTTGAGGCCATTCTCTCTTCTACGTCATTTCAATAGCCTATCCTGCTTTCCTTAGAGTTGGTGAATTTACTTTGAGTAGCTCAAAGCAAACAAATCAAATTATTTCTTTTGAACATGTAAAATTTGGGACAAAAGATTCCGGGGAAAATTTCATAGAGCTTAGAATTCCTTCCTCAAAGACTGACCAACTTGGTTAAGGGGTATCCGTATTGTTACTTCAAACAAGGAATTTAAGTGGTTGAAAAGGTATATAGCTATGAGACCTAATTTCGACCTAATTTCGGCGGGCAGTTATTCATACATCTGGTAGGTCGTCCTCTCACAAGGTTTCAGTTCTGTTCAGTTTTAAACAAGTCACTCGAAGTCGCTGGTCTTTCACATGCACGATACAAATCTCACTCGTTTCGTATTGGGGCTGCGTCAGATCGTTTCTCTGGCGGCCACTCGGAAACAGAAATAAAACGGCAAGGTAGATGGACTTCGGATGCCTTCAAAAGATATATTAGGATTTAGTGATGGCCTCATTTGTTTCATGTTTTTATATAGGAAATGAAAAAGTTATTTGGATTGTGGGTTTTTCAATAATTAATTGGGCGTTCTGTGATGCACGGAAATCCGCCGATGGCGTCGATTTGGGATTTAGGAGACGAAATTACCGAATTTTTGGGCAAGGAATGGGAGGTATGAAGTGGGTTGATCTTATTCCTAGAATTAAGTTTTTGTTGAAGTATGAACCTCCTCCAGAAATTTTAGTTATTCACTGTGGAGGTAATGATATGCAAAATTCCATTACTGCAACTAAGGCCCACGATGTTTTCAACAATCATTAAAATGAGGCAGCTACTCCCTGAAACAAAAGTCGGTTGGTCAAACATGTTGCCAAGAATTTGTTGGCGTTTCAGCTCTATTTCAAAATCCCAAAATCTTGCTACGTTCAGATTCAATAATTTCATGAATCATTTTCTGACTGTCAATGGTGGGTTCTTTATCAAATATCCCGAGATTATTTGGGATTCAGAAGAAATGTTCTGTAGTGACGGCGTTCATTTGTCATCTTTCGGTAATTTGTTCTTGCTATTCAACTTACAGAAGACATTACAAAGAGTCTGTTGTCCTTGAAAATAAAAAGATACACATTACAACATAAATGGAGTTTTTTGATGTGGCCACACCTACGTGTTTAGAGTCTCTCATTCCATCTAACTTGGTTGGTGGTGGTTGTCCCTTTCAATGGACAACCATTTGGCGATTATTCGAGACGCCTTCCATGATACAAGTATATTTTTCAATTTCTGCAGAGCATCTGCTCACCCAGTACCAGTATGAATGTTGTCAACATTAAAGTTTCAAGAAATTCATTAGGTTTATAAGGATAAGATTTATAAGGAGAAGGTTTATAAGGATAAGATTTATAAGGATAAGATTTATAAGGATAAGGTTTATAAGGATAAGATTTATAAGGATAAGATTTATAAGGATAAGGTTTATAAGGATAAGGTTTATAAGGATAAGGTTTATAAGGATAAGGTTTATAAGGATAAGATTAGGTTTATAAGGATAAGGTTTATAAGGATAAGGTTTATAAGGATAAGGTTTATAAGGATAAGATTTATAAGGATAAGATTTATAAGGAGAAGGTTTATAAGGATAAGATTTATAAGGATAAGATTTATAAGGATAAGGTTTATAAGGATAAGATTTATAAGGATAAGATTTATAAGGATAAGGTTTATAAGGATAAGGTTTATAAGGATAAGGTTTATAAGGATAAGGTTTATAAGGATAAGGTTTATAAGGATAAGATTAGGTTTATAAGGATAAGGTTTATAAGGATAAGGTTTATAAGGATAAGGTTTATAAGGATAAGATTTATAAGGATAAGGTTTATAAGGATAAGATTTATAAGGATAAGATTTATAAGGATAAGATTTATAAGGATAAGGTTTATAAGGATAAGGTTTATAAGGATAAGGTTTATAAGGATAAGATTTATAAGGATAAGATTTATAAGGATAAGGTTTATAAGGATAAGGTTTATAAGGATAAGATTTATAAGGATAAGATTTATAAGGATAAGGTTTATAAGGATAAGGTTTATAAGGATAAGGTTTATAAGGATAAGATTTATAAGGATAAGGTTTATAAGGATAAGGTTTATAAGGATAAGGTTTATAAGGATAAGATTTATAAGGATAAGATTTATAAGGATAAGATTTATAAGGATAAGATTTATAAGGAGAAGGTTTATAAGGATAAGATTTATAAGGATAAGGTTTATAAGGATAAGATTTATAAGGATAAGATTTATAAGGATAAGGTTTATAAGGATAAGGTTTATAAGGATAAGGTTTATAAGGATAAGGTTTATAAGGAGAAGGTTTATAAGGATAAGGTTTATAATGATAAGATTTATAAGGATAAGATTTATAAGGAGAAGGTTTATAAGGAGAAGGTTTATAAGGATAAGGTTTATAAGGATAAGGTTTATAAGGATAAGGTTTATAAGGATAAGGTTTATAAGGATAAGGTTTATAAGGATAAGGTTTATAAGGAGAAGGTTTATAAGGATAAGGTTTATAAGGATAAGATTTATAAGGATAAGATTTATAAGGATAAGGTTTATAAGGATAAGGTTTATAAGGAGAAGGTTTATAAGGATAAGGTTTATAAGGATAAGGTTTATAAGGATAAGGTTTATAAGGATAAGATTTATAAGGATAAGGTTTATAAGGATAAGATTTATAAGGATAAGATTTATAAGGAGAAGGTTTATAAGGATAAGATTTATAAGGATAAGGTTTATAAGGATAAGATTTATAAGGATAAGATTTATAAGGAGAAGGTTTATAAGGATAAGGTTTATAAGGATAAGATTTATAAGGATAAGATTTATAAGGATAAGGTTTATAAGGATACGATTTATAAGGAGAAGGTTTATAAGGAGAAGGTTTATAAGGATAAGTTTTATAAGGATAAGGTTTATAAGGAGAAGGTTTATAAGGATAAGGTTTATAAGGATAAGGTTTATAAGGATAAGATTTATAAGGATAAGATTTATAAGGAGAAGATTTATAAGGATAAGATTTATAAGGATAAAATTTATAAGGAGAAGATTTATAAGGATAAGGTTTATAAGGATAAGGTTTATAAGGATAAGATTTATAAGGATACGATTTATAAGGAGAAGGTTTATAAGGATAAGATTTATAAGGATAAGGTTTATAAGGATAAGGTTTATAAGGATAAGGTTTATAAGGAGAAGGTTTATAAGGATAAGGTTTATAAGGAGAAGGTTTATAAGGATAAGGTTTATAAGGATAAGGTTTATAAGGATAAGATTTATAAGGATAAGATTTATAAGGATTTCTGCTGAGTATCTGCCCATCCAGTACTAGTATGAATATTGTCACAAAAGTTCACCAACTCAAAAAATAAATTGTATTTTTTGTATTGTGTAGTCGTGGCCGCAATCGCCAACTCAAACATAAATGATATAAGAATTAACATCTGTCTTCATCTTCTTTAGTAATAGCTAGGTTACAACCATAACAATATATTCTAAACATTACTACATGTTGCCAGGTTACAGCTAGGACACACATTTCTTCCCGTACCTTGGTTGTTATGATTGAGGAAAAAGTGATAAAGCCTGTATCATTTTCATATTTCATTGGAAGAATCAATTTGAACGAAATCTTAATCAACAAACCATTTGACAGATTACGGTGCATGTTTGCCAGTACATCAGTAGTCGGGTGCCAGCCTCTGGACGTAATTTAGCTGTGAATAGCGATGTCGACGGAACTCTTTTGTGTCTTATAAAAAAAAACTGTATGTTTGGTTACAGGACAGTTACTACAGAAATGTACAACTGTTCTTCATTGACTGACCATTGTTTCCCCGAGTTATATGTATTTAGATTTATTCCAGGAGTAGGCTCGCAATGTTTCTTAATAACATTCTTTATTTATAAAAAGACAATTTGACATTAATGTCATGTGATTCAGCCGTATGTAATGAGGAAAGCACTTCATTTGTTTTGTGGAGGTATTGTAATGATCTCATAAATTAGTTTTAACCGTATTTTACTCTTATGAATGTGGCGTTCAAACTAGTACCCCTGTGAAATTGTTTATCAGATTCAGCTGAGCTTTACACAGGTTAAAGTGGAAATAAAATGCAATGTGTTAATTTCTTTGGAAAAAACACCTCAAAACAAAACATAAAATAACCCAGTAATAACAACAACAAAATATAAAGCAGGAATAAGTTTGTAGCCTTTTTCTCTTGTTGACGGCGTTCTAATTAATCATTGCAGTTTAGCGTCCCTTTCCCTGTTCAATATATCTTAGGATATACCTTAGGATGAAATTTATTTGATCCCGCCAACGTACGGTAATGGAACCACTGACCGCAGAGGTGCTTATTCCAGAACATAGTCTGTCGATACTCCTGGAGGCCACAACTATTTTGTCTTGCTGGTTCGATGAACGTCGATTGTTTTTCACTGGAAAAAATACACTTTGAAGAACCCACTCATTAACATATCTAATCGATATGAATCATCAGCAAAATCAAAGACAAATTTCATTGATGTAGTTTCCAGTGATTTATACAACAATCAACTGAGAGAAAATCTGTAGATGAATAACATTGGCAAACTATCTGCTTGTCTCTCCAAAAGATCTTCAACAAATCTGTATAAATACTTGTATGGAGTCTGTAAGTCGCATATTGCTACTCGTATGATTCATTGTTTGCTTTCAAATATAATATTATTTTTAAAGTCAATCTTGATTAAAATGCTAATTCAATATTAAAATAATTTTTGCCTCTGAATAAGGTTCTGTATATACAAACAGAAATTGCAAGAAAATAGTAGAGGATTTTTCGTCTTCAAATCGTATAAAATACAGATTTTTGCTCTTCTGAAGCACTTATTATCTACGAAATAATTTCTTCTAACTCTGAATTTAATACCAAAATGTGTATATTTCTTGTTTCCGAAAAGTATCGCAAAAACATCGAACACATCGATGTATTGTATCAGTCACCCGTGCATCACGATGTATCGATGTATGGATGAATTATCACAGCCTTATCAAACATTGGTTTTATACCTTTAAGTCTCCTCATTCCTCCCCGATACACATAATGCCAACCACAAACTAGATTGAAAATCGTTTATTTATATATTAAAGTTAAAAGCATTGATCATATATTTGAAATCATACAGTTTATCAGTATCAGAAAGTTGACACTAAGACAATTTGTCAGTATATAGACAATTATAGTGAAGTATTAACTTGTATTGTTTTAACAACTATTAGACAGTTTACCACGTGTAAGATTTCAAGAAGAACAATTCACATTGTTGAAATCACACTGTAAAATACCAATGTAAAATAAAAAAAACCAAATTCTGTCCATGAGCAATGCAGTACAATATACATGGAAGTTGAATGGGAACAAAAACAATATATGACAAAATAATCGTGTAAGTGTTATATGTCTATAATCTATGGTTAGCAGCAGGCGAGGTCAAAGTCCACCGGTGAAGAGGATTGAAGCATCCCTCGAAAATAACCAATATATAATACAGCTGACAATTCTATCCATATGTCTCTATAATGAATGTGAATATTCGTATTCAAGAATTAGAACTTGTGGTTCTCGTTAGATAAAAAATAATAACTGAAAACGTTCTCAAAACGAGCGGGTCTGGGACCCACGACTTTCTGGTCTCAAAGCAAACGCTTTAACCACTGAGTCACCCGACTGGTCTCGTGTTATATTAAAAAAATGTTCTAAACATTCTGAAGTTTACTCTCATAAGGACCATCTCTATATAACGGGATGGGGACTTATCTTACTGAAATGTGCTATTTTGTATGCAAAAACTTTAGAATATATGAAAAGGTGAATATATATATATATATATACATATATATATATATATATATATATATATATATATATATATAAAACGAACAGTAGTCAGTCTTATAAATCCCACAAAGTAGGACAAACAAGGATTTCTGGATACACCGGAGGTGGGATAAGGCGTCTAGGAGGAGTAAACATCCCTTGTCGACTGGTCACATCCGCTGTGAGTCCTATATCTTGATCAGGTAAACGGAGCAATCCGTAGTCAAAATCTGTAGGTTAAAGTTGGCCTAACAATTGGTATAATACACGTCAGTCAGATGTGACCCAATGACGGGTTACATTTGTAAATTAAATCGTTGAAACGACCATAGAATTTACGAAATGCTGACTTTAAACAAGACTGTTGAAACCCCTATAACATTAGCTTAAATGTCAGTATCTTGCCTTGATTTAAAAGCTGGTCATACGTAGAACATGTTCATGCGTATCAAATCAGTTGAGAGACATAAACACCTTTTGCAGATGACAGTGGAATATTGCTTTATAAATATGAAAAGTTGACGATAGGAAGCTGAAATCATCTCTTTTGTCATGAAGTTGAGTTTAAGTTTGTCGTTAACATCTATGTTCAATAAAATGTTAGTATGAAGCAGATGTGGAAGCCTTTTATTTGGTGTTCACTGGGATACATCGAATCGACATATAAGTCAAAATGGTCTATACTTGTTATTTTAACTCACAGACCCCTATCTCCCAAAAAATAGATAAATAAAAAAAAAAAACATAACATGGTGACTGTTTGTATCAAGGTTACTTAAAGATAATTTTTTATATCAGAGGATCTTACAAATTTCTTTAGAGCAAATCTTAGTCAAACACAGTATATGAACATATCTTTGTCCTTTTACAAAACATACGCCACAAAAACTGGCAAATGCAAAGCAATAATAAGATAAACCGATTTTTCTCTGATATTATCAACATTTGACACAAAGATCGTTATTTCTTTTGTACTTGTAGTGCGTAGAAAATTCTTAATGTTTCAGAGAATACCACTGGTGCATAAAATAAAGTACTTTGATTTAGAGTAGTAAAAACTTTGATACTATAGTATATGTAAGGATGGATTCTTGTCATAATTCACAAAAACTAGATGTACACGACATATATATGTATGCTCATCTTTCTGGTAGCATGCCTACATATGTCATATCGCTTTATTGTGTTACTGCTTATAGATGTAACTAAGGGTCTGCCTAATACACGGAAATTAGAAAATAACCAATTCCACTATTCAGAAATAGTTAGATGTTTTAAAGTTATATAAGAGTGTTTGCCCTATTGTCAATTGTATATTTCTTTGTAGGATATATGAGACTGATCACTGTTCGTTATCTTTTTTTTTCATTCTTATTTTTAGTGTACTTAGTAGGAATAAATTAGCAGAGAAATCTGATATGGATGGAAAATGGATATGTACAATTACAATAATATCTTAGAATTGAAACGTTTAAAATTTATATTTAATGAAAAAATGCAGGTTTAGTAAATATTTATTTGAAGAAAAAAAATAAAACCCTGCTAAACTCGAATGCACTCACTGCAGTTCAGCAGTTGACACGTAAACGTACTGACCTACCCAACTAGGCGATTAGATTTAAGAGGAATATACATACATTGCTGATATTTATATTTTCATGGAAGTTTCGAAAAGGAAGTCAGCCATTATGATGATATAGCATTCCTCCTTAAGGTGGTACACACATCATTAATAACTCCTGTGGAGCCATATTTTCCATGGAGTCAATAATGACATATCCCAGTTTTTAAATCTGTAAATCAAAGAATTAAAACTTCAACAACACCATTATATATATATATATATATATATATATATATATATATATATATATATCTATGTGAAATCAAAGTTTTTACTACAGTAAATAAAAGAATTACAGGTGGTTTTTGTTGTTGTTGTTGTTGTAATCAAAGTATGATTTTTTTGTATTTGTAAATAAAATGTTCGAAGCTTTTACTATGGTCCATGTCTATCAAAATATAAATCTTCTTTAATATATAAAGTAAATCCATGTTTATACTACGGTAATTCAGAGTATTAAAATTGTTCACTGTAGAAAATTAAAGTTTTGACGAAAGTCAAACAAAACTTCAAATATTTACAAAAATAGTCAAAGCTTTTGATATCTATTTTATTGTGCAATTTACTCCTCTCATATAAATCATCAACGCTGACACCAAAAATATTCAAAATATCAAATATGTTTACTCAGTAGAATAAAAAAAATAACAGTTTATTCCAAGGTACATCAACGTTTGTTCCATAATATGTCAAAGTATGAAGCTTATTCCACAGTGAATTCTTTGTATATTGTTTTATATTTCATTCAAAGTATCAAAGCTTATTCCACAGTAAAATGTTGGTATATTGTTTTATATTTCATTATAGCATCTACTATTTTACATTATAGTTAACTATATATTTAAGTTTTTAATAATGTAAATCAAAGCATCCAATTGTTACTGAAGTAATCAAAGTTTTAATTAAAGTAAACTGTATTTTTGAAGTGTAAACTATGGTATAAATTGGTAGTTTTGTTTAGTTCATATGAGCAGAATCGTATATTGTTGTTGTTTTTAAATCATTAATTTAAAATGCTTTCCATATCTTCACGTTTATGCATGCATATTCAATGCAATATATAATGATATTCATACAAAAAAAATCCAAACGATTTCCCACGTCTTTCTGTTCTCTTATACATGTATATGTAACACGAGTATTGAAAATCGCAACGAAAGATAGACGATAAAATTAATATTTTAATTTATATTTCACAAAATGCGTCTATGCATCATGTCTGGTTTATTTTAACATTTCGTACAAGAGAATTTACTCTCCTTCAACATAAACAAGGTACTAATCTGGAAAACGCCCTCTGTACACACGCACTATACTGATATTGTTTGAATAATGTGAGACAATCCGGGTAAACACATATTGTTCAACTGGTGGGTTTACCCACCGATTGTAGACTTAGTTATTGCATTCTGCAAGTACTTTTTCCACTTATATACCGTCGTGTTAAATTTTAGTGTAAAGATTCAGAAAAATTGTAATTTCTCTAGTTTTACTTTTGAATTAAATCCTTTAAGATAAGATAAATCTGAAGATAGAAAATATTATATTTCTTATTAAATTTTCATTTGTTCGCTGTAATTTCTTTCTTTTTCCTGTTTACAAGAAGGAAAACATCATAAAGACGTATGCCTTTTCTTATCAGATCCATAAGGTATATACATTTCAACAACATTAAGTAATTAATGGATATCTAATTAATCCTTCAATACTTTATATCTTAATGTGTTGTGGGATTTTATTTTTATTTTCCACTTGTAACACAGTTTTTAGTACTATACCTCTTTAAAAAATGTTTAGTTGCTGTCGGCAAATTGTGTTGAATATTTAAACAAGCTCCCATTTGTAATGGCTGGTATCTCTTACAAAATCACCTATCAATTTTCAAACAATATTGATATTAATACTTTTGATGTTATTGGTGACACAAAGAAAAAATCAAAATACATTAAATGTAACTTGATTTGAAGTAAACAAGGCACAGTTAACTGGCATTAATTTGACCATATTACATATCAGTATTTTTATCAAATCTATCAACAATTAATTGTTATAGCCATATCAAAATAGTCCGCTGAAATATTTAATATTTAAAGAAAACGGGTATCTTTTGTAATGTTGACTCCAACTTTTAAAATTTTTAAACACTTTAAACTATCAAATATAGTGTTTTAATGGGATTTTTCATACGGACGATTTTGAAGGATGTAAGTAGCGTTGATGACTCGATTCAAATAATATGCATATTTTACTAATCAGGTTACCTGGGTACAGATATTTATTAAGGTCAGAGGTTACCTGAGTTTATATTGCATTATACATGTGTAAATGTCTATATTCACATCTATGTATCCTGAACACCAAACGCTTACGGATAACTAAGTAACTGATACGGACTGAGAAGCGAAAGTTAACCAGAGTTATATAGCTATGTTACATACGCCTACCTTAATTATCACATCATATGAAGCAGACCACGGCCTTTAACCTCAGAGCATGACCTCGTTTCACTCTTTCACATTCATTATTGTTCTTGTTGTTTATTTATATCAAAAGGGTGCCTGTGAAAATTATATATATTTTTATATATATATATATATATATATATATATATATATATATGTATATATATAATATATATATATATATATATATATATATATATATATATATATATATTAGAATGTCAATGCATTTTGATCTCTTACGATTTTTTAGCAAAGCCTCTCTCCCCCACACAAATCAGCCTATTTTATATATGAACAATGTCTTTCACATAGGAACAAGATTTTAAAAATGCTTATAACATTACGCTAGTAAACTAGACCCCCTTATTGAGAAAAATATTTTATTCGTTTTCCTTAAAAATTAACTTCTGGCCGCTTGCGCGCGGAACTCGATACTTGTCTGTTAATATTTACATGTAACGCATCGACCACCACAAGCTGTGCTTGTGTTTGAATTGAAATTGAAATCAGAGCGAGGAATATATTTGATTCACCTTCTTTAAACGTAATACCTTTTTGTTTAAGTTGCACTTTTAAACACCATTTAAGGACGTTAGTTTTTATTATAGATTAATTCATGTACATCTGTATTTACTGTCACTGCGGCCGTGTACTCTTCCAAATAAAGGATTAGCTAATCGATAGATTAACAATTACAAAAACCAGGGATATACTTGAAATAAAATCGTATAATTTGTAGGTATAATTTAATATAGTCGAGTATCTCTGAAGATAACGAAACATCGAATCGAAGTACAAAAGAAGGAAAAGTCAATATTTTTTTCGTATCTTCACCAAGAAAAAGTAAAATATTGACATGCATTCCTTTGATCAAATGTAATAAGTATCAATATTTAGACAGTTATAATATAAAACATTGGATATGAAAACAAAATTTGTGTTTTATTCCTTTATATACCAAGCCAAAACAAACAAAGCAAGACCTCGGGTTATTCTATCAACAGAATAACACATCATAATCTCTCCATAAAGTCTTGTTCTCAAGTGTTGGAGTACAAATGATACCCATATCTCTGTCTTCTCCGCGGGCACACGGAGCCCGGGGGTGGGGACACTCCACCACACCTCCCGTAAACCTGCCGTTGTTTCGATCTGGGAAGATATGATCAAGGTAATAAATGTCAGGTAATCAAGCATTTTTGATAATAAATCTAATTCTAGTGACATAATTATGATTGGTAAATTTTTTCTTTATAGTTTAGAAGTCCCTTCTTAGAATTCATATTTATCCCGCTTACTTATAACACATAATTATGAATATTTACTTGTGCATTTATGCAATATTTCATGACGGCTAATAGAGATTACCTAGATAGTGAGGACTATTGACATTAATATTTGAAAAGTTGTTTTTCATAACCAAAAAAAAAAAAAAAAATCTTAAATGGGTTGATAATTGTGAATAATGTCATGGAATGATACTTGTTACATACATGAAGTCAATTATATGTATTGAGGTTTAGATAATCAACAGTACCCTGCCCTTTCCGGTGCTTATATATATATATATATATATATATATATATATACCTGTTTATCAATTAAAAATAAAAAAATAGATACATAATTTTCAAAAATAAAAAAACAAACAAAAACAAACAAAAAACAAAAAAACCAAAAAAAAAACACGTGGAAAGATTTCTGAATTACCCAAAATATAAGGCATATTCAGTAATTTTTTTTATGGTGCAAACAACGTCAGATACAAAACTTGATAATGTCACGAGTGAATATGTGTAATTGTGTTAATTTTGCTGATCCAAGTAAATAAGAACCCCATACTCACAGTCAGAACGGTATGCTGAAGTGATTCGCTCTTCCCGGAGTGAAAGGGTTAATCAGCCTCTTTTCCTCCCTGTCATTTTGTGAGAATATGATGAGAAAATTGTACGCATCCTGGTAGTATGTGTTTCCAATTATATGTCTCACATCGCATTACTTTCCATTCTAGACGAATTCTGAAAATCTCCTCGTCTATTTTTCTGTCTATATATATATATATATATATATATATATATATATATAATCGTTTTGAATCCTTCTTGCGAGATAACTGCATATATGAAATATTTCTTTTCAGTTTACAGCCCTCTTTCGCAATACACTGCTGAAGAATGACTGAAGATGAGTGATAGAAATGATCAAGCTAAAGGGGGAATCTTCAAAACGGCTGATGTATCTTTCTCAATTTATAACATATCTCATCGTACTGTAAAACAGAATCAATCGATTCATTCAGTTTTAATTTGTTGGCGATCTTCACAAATGAAGATGAAGCACATGGGTTTTATTTTCTAAATACATGTTTTTGCTAGAAATTAAATTTCATCTAATGAAATATATATTTTCTCAAAATATGACACATGATGATAAAATTATTACGCGAGCAGGGAAGTTTTTCTAATTGGGAGTAAATACATAAGCTTAGTATTTTTATCTGAAAAAGTCCCCTTTCAGTATTGCAGGAGCATCAATACATTCAATTATATTGTATTTCCTTACAAAGAAATTCATGACAGTACTTTATTGTAAAATAATGCCATTGTTTTCCGCTGCCTGTAATTATGAATATTTTAAAGGAAAGGAATGACAAAAATACAACATGGTTTTTAAATGGGAAGCCTATCACTTTGCTGAAAAGGTGCATCCACATTTAAAAAGCAGAACCACGACACGGTCTCATTTACTCTTTTTCGTTGTCACTGCAGTGTGTACGCGCGCACGTCGTGGTGTTTTATTTTCTATTTTTTCGGCAAAGGTAAACACTGTGTATTCGATCACGCATGAACGGAGGAGGAATAGATCGGTGATCCGCTGAATACCTCTGATTCCTGAAACCTTTTGATCGTTTTATTTTTGACAGTTTTAAAGACAAATTGCTATGGAAACGTGATAGAACGAACCCTATGAACGATTGGCGAGGGTTTTCTTCTGATTTCAGGTGACGCAACGTTCGGATTGCCTTACTCCCATGTGTTTACACCGATCATGCCTTTATAATGTATGTTAGTTCGATCTACGCATCAGTAACTTCGTTTTATCCACGGGCCATCTATCAAAGGACTTTTTTTTTTTACGCGAGAGATAAATTGATTTTGATTGGATGGAAGTTGTCACGTGGGCGCCACTGTCTTTCTAATCCTGTCATATTCAAGTCGTAATTTAGCTCCATTTATTTTAGATTTATCTCGCTATCGACAGCTGATTTAAGTGTTTCATTGACAAGACAACATTGAGATATAATGAATACAGACACCGATTACACGATTTGTAACTTGGATGCACATCCCTACGTCAATGGGTATACGACATCAGAAATCCCTAACACAATCTATGGATACAATACTAACATCAATTCACGTGCGATTGACACTGGACAACAGAATTATTACGGGTCAGAAAATATGCTTCCCCCTGGACTCTCAGGGGTCGACCTCTCTCTCGGAAACCAGGGATTAACTTACCAAGTGAACACTCCAGTCGTTCCGCGAAACACGAGGCATCAGGGTTATGAGCTAGGGGACACACAGACCCACGTTGTAGACCACTATATTCCTTCCCATGCGGCGCTGGCGGGGGACCTCGGATCCGGACAAACTATAAACTCTGGTCGCTCAAACTTCGGGACAACGTGTATTGATAATTTGACATCTTGTTCTCTTTCTAATGTGTATGGTGCGACAATACATCAACAGGTACCCTCACCAGTTAAAGCGGAGCCCAGCACTGGCCAAAACTTACAAAATAAACCATTTAGGTGGATGCAGATCAAAAGAAATGCACCAAAACCAGGTACGTCTCATTTTCCGGTCACGATCTTCATGCAAAGTGTTGTTTTCATTTTGAAATTCATCATTTAGGGAATTTATGAAGAAAGATGTTTCTTTCTTTGTCAGTTTTATTTATTCTATTTGGATATCATTGAGATTAACAAATGTTTTAATCATGGAATTACATTTTTAAAATCATACATATATATATATATATATATATATATATATATATATATATATATATATATCTTTTTATTTTGACTATTTGGATACTTTATTTTTCCGCGTAAAAACTTTCAAAACCACGTCATTATTTTTTTCTCTCTCCAGTAAATATTAAATTCTTAAAGGATAATAAATTGGTGATTATGAGGAGAAAAATTCGGTAGGAAAATGACTAAAAAGAGATCAGCGGTAGACTTTTTGACCCTAGGACATCAGCGTGAGTGACCCCCGGGGCGATGCTCTAACTCTCTCATATACCTGTGAATCATACTAGTAATATTGTCGACAAACTCTAAGACACAAATACTGTATTTTTTTTGCCATATAAAAATGATTTTAATACTAATGACCATTGTTACAGAAAAATCTGATATGATAAACACGGAAATATTGTGTAAAGTCAAGTCTGAAAATTCCCCCGCGATATCCAAATCAAACAGAACGGGACTGTGATCTATTTACTTTTCAGAAATAATATTCAAAAGCAAACACAGAATTAAAGGCTGGAAGCCTGTATATTTAATACCTAGTGAAATCTGACCGTTGTTTTAACTTGACACAGACGGTTCAATCTTGTTTGCTCTCTTCAGAATCTAGACGCTAATACCAAGTCGCGAGCAGTTGTGCAAACCCTGGTACGACCGGAACCCGGGTACTGGTCTCCAAGCCTAGGCGGACGTGCATGCACGACCAGACGTTCCTCGACAATGTCTATTTCTGTACAGACAGATATTTACTTAGTTTTTATGCGCTCGTTTTGTAAACGTCCTAGCTAATTATGCACTCGTCTATAGTTATCTCTTCAGATTGCCAATTTCCAACAATCAGTTGTTTTAAGATTTACTCTCCCATTATGCTAGAGTTGTTAAGTACCGTGTAAAGCGACCGATTACACAGTAACACCGGCATGTTTCCAATACCCGGACCTTCTGTGTCACCCAGATCCGATCCCAACATTTATTAATTAATGATGATATCGCCGATTTCACCAACACCGTTATGTAATTTGCAGAATAAATATGGCACTTGTTAATGAATTGTATAGGTTACGAAATGTCCTTGTAATTACAAATAAAAGAGGAGATGAATTGTGCTAATCAGCTGCTGAAATTGTTGTAAACCCGTCCTTGTGGAAAGACATGTTATCTTCTCTGTAATCTCTAGGGAATATACTGATCAAATTCATATCTTTTTCTGAATAAAGTTCTGTGTTTTGAATAATAAAAAAAACTTCCCAGTAATTCAGTGTGGCAGTTAATGCAACACAAGGTGATCGGATATCAGAAACTACAATGTTCGTTGCTCATATTTCTCATTTTACAAGTTTCTAAATATTTTACATACTATTGTGAACTAATTCATTGATTTTTTTTAAAAAGATAGTGTTAGAGGAAAAAGTGAAATAAGTTATTTAATATTGAAATCTCATTGATTGTTTGAAACAATATAACTTTCATGATTTCTATTTACATGTAAACAAAGTATTTTATTCATAGTAAAACTAAATATTGTAAATGATATATGGGGTTAGATATTTATATTTTTGTGGACAATTTCTCTGAAACTTTAGAATTTAATGACTTAAATATACGATTTAAGGGTTAAAAGATTTTATGACAAACATTTAGTATTTGTCATTGACTCTGAAGATTAACTATTTTAAATTGTACAACGTGTCACATCCAAATGGCTAAATAACGGCCTGTCCTCGAATGATCCACTGTGAACTAATTGCCGGAATCGATAGCAAAATGACAGGTCTGTAATCCGGAAATTTGAATGACAGGGTATCAATGGCTGCTGGTCGACGAAACACGGGTAATCGGATCGCTTTGGTTATCTGCAATGTCCGATCACACCTGAGGGGCTACGATGATTATCTGACGAAATGTAATGTGTATTATTTACTTCTTCTTTGATAAATAATACATTCTAAACGAACAAGCAAAAATATAGTCATTGAATGATAGTATGATTTTTGTAATCTAAAAGAGGATTTTGGGTCGGAGAATATTCATATAAGTTAGATATTTAAAAACAACTCATTTGTAAAGGATAAAACCATAATGTTGTTGATTGTGACTTCAATCTCACCATAAATGCCTTTATTCAATAAAAGTGACTCGGCAGGATGTGAGCAGCATCCACACGTCGGGTGCGCACGTCACTGCACAGGATGTAAAAGCCCGGATGTTAGGCAGTTTGGATTTCTAGCTTTCGGATGCATTTGTGTTTTGATTGTGTCTCCTTTCTTGACGGGTTGTCAATTTTTTGTTTCACTAATGGGGGACACGCTACACGTTTTAAATCTTCGGCTATCGTATTTCAATTTCCACTCAATCATATTTCATTTATCTCGTCAGTTGTGCTGAAGAAAACGTGCAGTAATGAGTCTGAGGCACTCGTGTTGTGGGTAGATGGATTAATGCGATATATAAAATGTTTTATAAAAGAAAAAAAAAGCATACGTACAAATCTATTGAAAGAAAATCAATTTCTAAATATGGAAAGCATTTTCTCTTTGAAAAATAATACAAATACATACGAAAAATACAGATGAATGAAATAAAGAAAAACGAAAACCAATCGTAAATGATCTAGATATTGAAAGGAACTAAAGAAAAATATTGTGATTAATTAATTTTCTTCCTGTCAATAAATTATCTGGCTAAAGCTGTGTAAATCACGGTCTCTGAGCCTGCAGTAATCTTAACAGATCTTCATAATTTTTATCGGACTTCTCATCAGCCAAAAATTTCCTGCAGCAATACAACAAGATTCTTTCTGTTTTTTTCATACAGAGGTAAACTAAGTGAAAACTGGATTAATTTGTAAAAAAATCATCGCCCAGATATGAAAATATTATTAAACTATCATAATATTGCAAGTTGGGGATTTATGCTTACAAAATTGACGCGCAGTTGTATTATATTGGTTGTGTTACTGTTTGAATGTGACTGTATCTAAAGATAAGAAACAATAAAAATGTGGAGATCATGGAATTATTTATCCATTATTTTGAAACAATTTGATTACTTCTAATTCATTAGCGCAATTAAAAATATTTTTCTTAATTCAAGAAAAAGGAGATTTAGAATCGTGAGATAAACGCAATGTTTAAACAAACAAAATGTAGATATATTTTTTCATAATTTGCTATTTGACTTCATAGAAAATGAAGAGGGTCTTACAAAAAAGTAAATACTCGCATCTCTTGACCTGTACAGTTCTGAAGTCGACACAACACTAAGTCTAAGTATGGTGATGACAAATGATTCGACTGTCATCTGGAGTTAGTCTGTAAACATATGCTGTACTGATGGACACGTCAAATTATTACCGAGACTCCACATACTTCAATCGTGAGACCTCGGCATTCCAGAGGGCAATACCCAACATACAAAGCGTGTGTCCTGTATAACGTCTTCGCCGGACATTTCGATCCGAGTTTCTGTTAATAAATCATATTTATTGCAAGGTGAAAATTTAAGAATGTTTTTTAATTAGGAATTAAAAAAGAAGAGAGAGAGAGAGAGAAAAAAAACCCATTATTTTTGATTAAAATAACAAATTTTCATTTTTATTGTTAAACGTCTGCATCCCTTTTCTTTCAAATATCGATACAGCTTCATTTTCCTAGAAAATATACCATTTTATTTTTTTAAATCCTGAATGGTGACTTGCTTGCACGTTCCCCAATACAAGCCCGCAAACATCCAACGGAGACGGAGTTCTGTAGTTCAGTAACAGTTTCTTAAATCATTTCCGTGTACTAATGAAAATCAAAATCTTGTATCGCGATTTTACTCGAATCGAAATATTGCATAATCCATTGTTTCAGTTCCGGAATGAACGTGTTTTTTTTGGTTTACTAAAATCATGAATGAACGTAGACGATTAGGTACAGATACAATGTATCTTCTTTGTACAGTTCATTTTTCATTAAGAGACAAGGCCTACTCAACATATAACAGTAAAATTCAAGATTTGTATGAAATTACAAACTGATATAATCAATTTAAAAAAAACCCCACACAAATTAAGATGACTTTGCAAGTAAATGACATCTCCCATTGACCTTTATTATCCTACAAAGGCAAAAGGGTAAAATCAACCTCGTAGAATAAAAAACAACTTTGCCTCCTCGTAGTTAGTTACATGCAAGTAGAGAGGAATATTATTCCAATGTGAAGCAAAGATATAGTGCATTTGATGTATTAAAATTGAAGGAAACTGTTTTAATAAGAAAAAAAAAACCCAAATCGTTGCATTGTATTCAAACAAAAACGGAGGTTAATAGTTTTACGACCGTCTCCAACGAACAGCGACGCACGAGTTTTGTTGTTTTTTTTATCTTGTAAGATTGGTCTATTAAAAGCGGTGACACTATACATGTACATTATTGAAACAATTTTATACCACCCACAGTCTTCACAGTAAAACAAAACCTTTGTAGTAAGTTAAATTGGCATTTCTCCCCCTTAAATCGTCAGAACCATGACTCAGGTATATTTCATTCAAAGTTTCCTTGTGTTTGACTGTTCCACTCAAAGTTCACTCCATCTGTGACTTGTTAGGCGGTGGATAAAGCTAAAAATTTATAGTCCTTGGAATTTTTTTCGCTTGTCACATTTTCCTAGATCTATAAGGCGCCTGACACTGGTGTATGTCAAAAATCGACAGTATATAAGGCTCGCCTGCTTCATTTTTGCATTTTATTAGAATATTATCCTTTGAAAAGTGTCCCTGGTTCCTTTTGATGATTAAATCAACCGAGTTGGGACAAAATGCCAGGGCGTAAATTGTGAATCTGTGGAAATGTGGTCGGTTCATAAAGGTTGGTCACAGTTTTGTGTACAACATCTAAATACTGAAAAGAAGAATGAAATACATTACGAAAACGTCACAAAGTATAGTTTATATAAAATGTCTTTGATGACGACGGTATAACGTTTGGAAAAAACGTCCTTGAAATACCACTCTTAGTTTGGAACTTGGAAACTCGGATATGCTACCGAAATTGTACAAGTGTAGTATCGGCGTAGCGTTCCAAAGCACATCAGCGCTCTGCTGGTTAGTTTTCTCAGTATCCATTGCAAGACAACTTGAAAGCGGTTTTTGTGTTTTAATTTTTATTATTATCATTTTTTACTATCATTATTTTGGGGGCAATAAGTGACACATTCTATTAGAGATTACTTACAGACTTCAAGGAATTTATTTTACGAGGGTATTTTTTAAGAGTCTCCATTATAACATATTTAAAACAAGTAGACATTTATAACTTCAGTAATAAAATTTGAGGAACTTGTACAAATTAACAAAATTCACTGTTAAGATAAATCCGCTTTCTATTGTGATCCTGAGGTAAACAAAAGCATAAACAGTGTTAGGAAACCACAAGATAAGTTCCATTGTGTTAACTTCCTATTTCTAAGCATTCAACTTCTTACGCAATGAGAAGGAAATACTTTCTATTGGGCTTCAATTTTAAAGATTATTGTTATTAATGTTCAAATAATAGTATTGAGGGAGAAAAGATAAGATGAAAGTGCTTCTAGCGTATCGACATATGAATGAAAAGTTATTTAGCATATTTATTTTAATTGCTGATTGACTCTATAGAATTATCATCAGTTTGTCTGATTTTATACTTGTAAATAAGTTGTGAGCGGGACAGAGCGTCTAGCGGTCTGTCTGTCGCCTCAACATCCCACGGGATCAGGATCCGTAAAATTTGGACCACACCCCGGAAGTGGTAACATGCAAAACTTTACGTTTTACCTCTTTTATTAGATTTTGATAATTTCATCAACAGATCTAACCGCAGTCATGGCATGTCGCGATAGTTCACATAAAAACAAAATAAGATCTTGTGATGTTCGCTTGTCATCTGGTGTCGAACGTCTTCATTTTATATTTTATTGTCATAATGTGAAGAGTGCAACAAAAACCAGATTCTAATTAACTTGGGATAATTAATGATTTCTCTGATCTAATCAATATCAATCCTAAATACGCAGTTTAGAATCAGACTCATTAGTAGTACATAAGCAAAATTTCCAAAAGTGAGGTATTTCATGTGAGAAAGTCAAAGTTCTTTAAAAAATTATATTTTGAGTCATTCATTTACATCTATAAATTATATATTTTTTTGAAAATACAGTTTTTAGAATAATATTATTGAAAATTGAAATAACCGCCACTTTATCTAATTGGTCAAGATGTTCGTCAACATCATCATCATTTTTATTGTTTTCATGCAGTGATTGCAATTTCTACTCATTTTATACGTTATAAAGTGGGTACAGCTTTCGCTCTTTGTATGCGTCAACTGCTTCAAATTGCTTTATACCGTATAAAATGAGTAGAAGTTGCAGTCATTCCTTTTAAAAGTAAAAAAAGCGCCATTTAACTAAAATTTGTATCTCGTAATAAACAGTTTTTCTTTGATTTCACGTTCTTTTTCTGTCATGTTTCAGTAAAAGATAGAATCGGGGAAACAGTATTTTTAGTGGAATTTCTTATGTTTTCGCTTATACGGGTATCCCGGTCTTTAGGTTCTTGGATCTGTTGTCGGTGAACTGTCATTTAGTATCTTACCGTGTGTCTTGTCTGTCTGGTGTAATTTTCACCGCATCCAGCGCAGGTAATTGCATAAAACCAAGATTGAGAAGATTTGAACTAACATATGACAATGACGTTTTCAATATAAATTTACTTCTGCGTTTGAAGAAGAACTGGAAAACCATGCGTTATGTAAGGGAGGTATGCAGCACACCTTAGTTTGAGAAATAAATTTCATTTTTGGAAATGTATGATAGTATGAACTGCAAAAGCATACTTTTCAATAAGAATATGCCGGTGTGAAGAGTCAGATCATGCCCTTGTATTTTCAAAAATGAAAACAAAATTCATTTCTGATATTTACATACTAACGTTCATTTCTATCGGAATTTAAAATAGCGGTACTATATTTATCACGATTCATATGCATATTGTTTACACGTGCATTAGGAAATGCCTCCTATCGTTACAACAATCAGTAAAGATATCAAAGACACCGAAACCGGCAAATAAAGTAAATAAATAACCTTTATTTTTAAAGTTTAAAGTCGGACATACACCTAAACAACAATAAACATTAGCTATAAAAAAGCTATTTTACCGATTGCAAGGATGTTGGCACTAGGGGTTCATTTTGTGGGAGGAAATCGGAGTACCCGGAGGACACCCACGTGTCCGAGTGGGCGACCACCTTACCCTCTTACATATAACCACTGCCGATCATGGGGATTGAACTCGGGTCGCAGCGGTGAGAAATGAATATTTAACCACTACGCTACCCGGACACCCAAGCTAATTAATGTCTGGGATCCCTGTTATATTTTTTTTTATTATTATTATTTTTCATTCATATATAACTAAAATGGGAATTAAACAAATGTTCATTACTTTTTTCTTTCTTTTTCTTTGTTAATACATCAGTGATCGTTTTCATAATTGACAAAAGACCTGTAAAAAAATTATACGAAGTAATGAATGTGTGAACTAGAGATGCAACCCTCTAGATATTTGGCTTGCTGATTTGTTCATTTTTTTTTTTTTCATTACGCTTTGTGATTAGCAGTACAAGTTACTAATTACAACCTAGAGATATTTCAGAGAAATGAGGAAAATGTCGCCCAACGTCAGAAAGAATAACAAACGTACATACTGCAGACTTCCCTTGCGTGTGCTGAAGTCATAAAATACAGGGGGCAATTTGCGCTTTCCAGCTTAAAAAAATATTAACGTATTTTTCTTTTTAAACATCCAATTATCAGGTAATACGCTTAACAATGGTGCTAATTTGACCGTGCATTTGGAAGAATATCTAACGATGAACAAATGCATCTACCCACGATTTAGAATTCACTGGCAATACATTTTCAGGGTATATTCTATACAAAAACACTCAAACAAATATACACAAATTCTGTCCGACTAAAGTGAGGCTTTTCAATTTTTATAGTCAGGCCTGTGTTTCACGGGAAGGACCCCGTCTTTCAGTAATGATGGATGGGTTATCTGTGTGGAATCAAGGCTGTCAATTTCAAAACAGTAATTCCAGGAGTTAACGCTGAAAACCGACGGCATTGTCAGATTCCGTAACTCATATAAGACACAGCGAGTGTTTGCATGTTGTGAAATGTTGCGCGCCAATCCTCGTGGCGATGACGCGGGTCTGCATTTGGTGGCAGTGGAGCGTTCTAGATTGTTTGTTGGATGAATAGAATGTTGCATGTCGGAATACTGAAGTTAAAAAGAATATATTCTAGTATATTTATTTTTAAAAAGTATTCATTTATATTAGGTATATTGCATGCAATTTACCCAGTAATCATTCTTTTAATTTATTTTTTTTGTATGTATTCGAAGTAAAGAAAAAAGATAATAAATGAAGATCAAGTGATTTTGGTTAAAGTTTTCAAAATATATGAATTTGCAAAAAAAGTTTTGAAGATCCTTGCTCTGCTGTTATTTTAAAGGTTTTCCCATGGGGAATAAAGAGTGAAGACACAACCACCAAGTTTTGAAGAAAATACAAAAACACTTAAACAATACTCCAATCTTAAAGTACTATCTGCGTATGTGAATTGAAGAGTTTTCATATTTGCCAGCAAGTGGAACATAATTTACTGTTGTCGCATCATTTGGAGGTTGATGATTGTCCGAACCAAAGCTCAATAGAGTCTAAACGGTATGAACCAGAGTGACCCTTCATCATAATAAGCGGAGGTCAACTGGGGTCATTTTGGAACAGGGGAACGGAATAACTACATTGTAGGACGAATTTCATGAACATTGCTAAACTGTTATAAACGAAAGGCGTTCTAATAATTTTTAAGGATTATGAACATTTGCGTTGTTTTCAACGTTTTACTCTCAATTCTAGCTTTTGAAATTTTTCAGTTTCTGGTGATTTTGAATCTTGGGGACTTTTGTCTAATTTTACACCGATGATCATTTATCTGGAAATAGTTTGCTTTTAAAATCAAGTATGAATTTATCCATACAGAGGTTTTGAGTCACAATCGTAACAATGCTTTTTGTTACAGAAAAGCAAAAAATATCTGAATAATGCGGAGGGAATCTGCATGCCTCTGGAGTGTTTGAAAATTAAATAACCTCCGTCTGGTTACACTCTGTGTTCAGCAGCAATTTATCACATCAGATTTTGGACCCCACAAGGGAGATGACTCTTGACAAAGGGCCAAAATAACAGACAGTACCTGCCAAAATCACCTAAAATTGTCATGTTTTACCAAACAGTATTTCACTTAAACCCAATCATAATTCATAGACTGCGTTAGGTTTTGATTACTGAATTTAAAGGTGTTATTTTGTAACTGCTTTTGTAAAACAATCAGGAGACAAATTTCAAAAATAATGATACGATAATAATGAAAATAGAAAAGATATGGAAAAAGTAAAAATGTGAGGATTTTTTTTTTTGCTCGGTAGGAATTGCAATTCAGTATCTAGCACGTAAGGCGGTTGGGTTGGAGTTAATTTTCACACAGAAATTAAACTTAATGTGATTATTTCACTGTCAGATGATGATGAATGGACTCCACAAAGGTTGATCGTGAAAACATGCTCGCTACTCTCCCGGCAAAAGCTTTAATCAAGGGACCAGACAATGAACCGGAGAGGACATTTCACGAACTATCAAAAGAAAATAACACTTTCAGCTCCACTGCATATGATTTTTCTTTCGATGCTAATGATTTTTTACCATTCTCTCTTTGAGTCTTTGTATATGAAACAACAGAAGGACGAAACCAATGCACACCTGTACAAAGACAATTTCAAAAAAGATTGAAGCGGTACATAATGATATAACCGATAACGGCAAATGACAATAAAAAATGGGAAATGAAACTTAGAAAAATAAATTTTTCATTTCCAAAATCAAGTATAAGTCCATAGCTTTTCTTTCAAGTTTATACACTATCTATTACTGTATATATTGTAACCACTGTGTATATGAATCCATTGAGATAGATGGCCCACAGAAATCAAGAAACTAAAGCTGAATCGATAGGCTTTTCTTTAAACGAAAAATCTTTCACATGGACAATATCTTAGATATGATCAAATTATGATTAAATTTAATTACGATTATGAAACTAACAATTCATACATGGCATTTTTTTTTAAATATGGGCCCTTTTTTACAGAGTGGTGTACCATCAGCGAGATGTAGACCTGTTTTTTTTTTTTTTGCTTCTTTTTTTCTACATCGGCCGTTTACTCAGAACTATAACGACCCGGGCTCGTTAATCACGTGGTGACAGATTCTAATAATCTGGGGATAATTCTACACACACTGTCTCATCAAGGCCATAATTAAACCATCCTCCATTTCATACCCTCATGCTGAGAAGAATACTTTTTTCCAAAAGATATTTTTGATCACAAAGATTGTTTTTCCATAAATTAAAGAACCATTTTTCAACAAAATAGAGGTCGATACATTGTAGTTGGACTGTCCTCGGTGCTTGGGGTCAACTATGAATCTCTCCAGAGAGATCAGAATGTAAAAGAAGAACAAAGTCTATATTCAAGGTTTAAAATGATACATCTACGTATTAACTTTGCTCTGATATGATGCAAAGACCTATAATTATCTGATAAAGAAATAAACCTTTTCATGCTTTGGGTTATTACGTGTAATCATAGTTTTGCTTTGCTCTGTAATTCTTTCCTGGAAAGTAATTGGATTTTAACAAAGCACTGCTTTCTTCAAACCGTTTTTAAAATACGCTGTATATTTGGTTGCAATTCTGGTCTAAATTAAGATTTCCAAAATATTTTTTTTTTAAAATCTCATTCATGATTTGCAAATTTCGCAGATATAGCATTGTAAAATATTGACTTTTTGATAAGTCTGAACACGAAACTAAAATTAGAAAACCTGAATTTGAAATATCATGAAACCATTACCAAGGAGCACACAGCAGATTTAGCTGAACTTTCCGAAAATATTGCCACGCTTGTAGGAGTGAATTAGTCCCGCTTTCAAGTCATAAGATTTGGTTTTCGATGCTAACAAGACGACTTTGACACTCGTTTGTCATAAAATATTCTTTATGGGATAGAAAATCCTTTGATATATTTAAGGGCGAAGTATTCTGCATGATATAAATATTTAAGCAGACTGAGATGTTTATATATGTGGTTTATAATAGCCTAGGATCTCAACTACGGTAGATGTGCATCGGTGTCGCGACCTGATTAATAATTCAATTATTACGAGACAAGAGACTGTTGTTAGGTTATTTATGGGTTGTGAGTTTCTTGCCATGATCTTGGTTTGTGTAAAACTATTTGAGTATGGTTGTGAGAAGTAATATACGACTGTCGCTGGGTACAATGATGTAGTTACGTGTTATTTTATAATGTCCCCGGAAGTGTTAATGATAAAAAGCATAACAATATTATCCGCCGATGGGCAAATTGTTCAGAAATTCTGTCGTGTACACACCGTACATCATCCCCTCTGTTCAATTACAGCCACAATGCACAATAGTTTTGCGGAGGCTTTATGTATAAAGAATTTTCTATCTCTATGGTACTGAACATCGTTAAAAATAGATCAAACACGATTTTTTAAATAATGGAATAAATTATATCAAAAATAAGATGGTAAAGTAGGATTGTCTTTGTACTTGACTTGATTTGAATAATTCAAATACAAAAAAAGGGTGGAGGGAGAATTGAATTAATCGAAATGTTGGCTTGGTGTTTGTTAACTCCAGGCATTACGTACAACCTTAGGTTAACCAGGAAATCAAAATTTTCTGTAAATTCTTATAATGCCTCCATTTTTTCTTCTTTTTTAAAATCTTAATCATATGCCCAATTTTCCAGATTCAGAAAATAAAATTTTCAGTTACGTGCATTATTTAATAACCAGGAAATTAGAATTATCCAAATATTTTGAACTTTCTGGTATTGTCAATAAACAAACGACAGTGTAATGGCCGCTTGGTCGCCCTTCTGCCTAGAGCACCGTTTAAATGTCCGTGGTAGTCACTCTCCAGGATTTCATTAATCTCATTCCCCTGACAGGAAAACTGTACGTTGCGGTTGTTGGTGATTATAGTCGGCGTTAAGGTGTCAGGGCCCCGGTAAGCACCAAAGTCAAAGGTGTCATTAAGAGTACACCATGCAGCAAGGCCCGTAACTCTAGCTTTTGTAGAGCAACCCAACTCATCGCACTGATTGTCCCCGGGCTCTTGGAAAATAGTTATCTATTATTAAGTGAATATTATTATTATTATTATTATTTAAAGTGTATAAATAAAACTGAATGAAGAGAATAGAAAAACATCATTATCCTTTGTTTTTATTAATAATATCAGTTCTTGTATTCATTTCTTTCTCTTGTAGTAGCGAAAACAACCAATGATTATGGTTACCCTCCCACCCCCGGGACACCCCAGCCTAATATGGGGAGGACGAACTTCACTAACAAACAACTTACGGAGCTCGAAAAAGAGTTCCATTTTAATAAGTACCTGACACGTGCACGACGAATCGAGATCGCTGCGGCGCTTGGACTGAACGAAACTCAAGTGAAAATCTGGTTCCAAAACAGGCGAATGAAGCAGAAAAAGCGCCTCCGTGAGGCGCAGTTTGATCAGAATAGGGGCGATAACTGCTCACTAAGCGGACTTGATGGACTAACAATGACAGCTATGTCTCTATGTCAGGAGGGGAGATAACTCGATTCCAAAGACGTTAGCTTCCTACAAAGTGTTATCATTAATTTTGTCAGTGGAGTGGAATATGAGTGCTATATTTAACACTGGTGCAATATGTATATAATTTTTGCATGGTTGTTACTGGACAAAATGACAAAATGGAACATCCCATGATAGGTATAAAATGTCTCACAGCTTCATCCCCGTCTCTGGAGTACCTGATAAAGCAACAGTCCCAGATGTGGTCCCTTTATGTGAAAAAAATACTTGTTTTTTGTTTTTTGATTTTCTTTGTCGAAAACAATCATTTTTTCTTCTTCTTTTCATTGCCCAGACTACATATAATGACAGGGTTTTTTGTTTTAGAATGCACACCATTAAAAATTATTTCTACGCAAACAAGTTCATGTTGATCCTAAAATTATTGCGTATCTAATTACTTAATGGAAAGAATGAAAAGTTGATCAAAGACCAGAAGGACAAAAAACAGTCTTTTCATGGAATTTTATATAACTTTATTGTTTTTATCTTGATTTACACTTACCTATTTTTTTTTTTTCGCATGTTGCCCAAACATAATTTTTCATTTCATTTTTGCCAGTTATACTAGTCATATTATAGGAGGAATGAATGCGACATTTTTTGTTTATTTCCTACAAATATTTTTATTTCGATACCAGCAATTCCGCCTGGTATAATTAGTTTACTCATGAATAAAGCATAATGTAATATATATGATTTGAAAATAATTAGTGGATTCTAATCATTTGATGCACTTAAAAATCGTTACGTTTATATCCATATGTGTTCAATTTTGCGACAACATTCCAGATTATGAGCCTGTCATCGACACGTAGGCATACATTTATGAAAATAGATTTTCTTCATCCTGCAGTTGAGAGATTCTGATGTAATATACATTGTGTATGAAATCAGCTGTTTCATATCCTTATTGTCATCAATGTGGATTTTAGTTTTGGTGTTTGTTTTCATCGATCAAATAAATTAAAATGGTAACGTTTTAATTTTTTAAATTTATCTGTAACTATTATGAATTTATAATTAAATTACTCTTTAAAATAAGACTATTCAATAAGATCGGAAGTCAAAATTCAACTTAGGAATGCTGTATTTTTTTTTTAATTACATGTAATGCTATTTAATGATGGTGGGCGTTCTGTAGAAGCAGGGTTTTGTCGGGAATGTGATCATACATTACGTTTAACTCAGTGAGTTCCCTGTTATTTTTTCATACAGATATTCAACTGCGTTGAATGTCAACTTTATGTGAATATTCAGCTCAAAAGGTAGATATATTTATTGAATTTTATGAAGAAAACACGACTATTTATATAAGTTTTTGTTTTTCTATATCAATGAGCGAGTAATAAAAATACTTTGGTGCAATATTTCTGTGTGTGTCTATTTTGCGACGGACAAACGGTAGTATTGACCTTAGCTTGGCCTAAGAGGTCAGTTATAAGCTCGTAAAGAGGTGGGAAAGCAGAGTCAATGATCTAAAAGAACATGGCCTGGGAAATGCTTCAAAGGCCGCTCACTTTCAACTCTATTTGTTGAAAATTTTGTTCTCATGGAATACACCCAAGAGTACGTATGAAGCCTTTGTGATTGGGATTTCGTTAATGGCAAGTCTCTTCACGTTCTACCTCTTCGATTCTCCTATTTAGCTAATACTCACAAATGTTTAAATATTGGAGCCAAAAACAGCACAATTAAAGTTTACAAAAATCCAATTCTATCTTACGAAAATACAAGCATTATTCTCAGAGCAAACCATTTTACCCGAATTTGGGTACTTTTGGCGACACGAAAGTTAATAGCCAGTGTAGATGAATATTCGTATCAAAATGGTACTTGGAAATATTCATGTGCTGTGATCAGTCATCTGAAAATTATTGTGTTAAAGAATCATTCTGATTCTGCACATTGGTATTCTGAAATTGATATTGAAAAGATGGAGTTCCTTGTTGACAATATCATTGTAGTCTTTGCAAACCAAGTCTGTTGGAATTCCATGGGCACAAATTGTGTTTCTTTATTAACTAACCTGTTTTCATATTTTTACACCACAGTCTCCCACATCTGCTTCATATTTAGATATTTAAACACAGACTTTAACTGCCAACTAACAACTCAATTTTATGACAAACGGGTTGACTTCATTTTCTATCGTGAAATTTGCCTATTTGAATAGCAATATCCCATTGATTTTTATCACTTATATATGGTGTCTATGTCTTCCAACTGATTCGACGCACAACACCATGTTCTGCGTATGATAAATTTTTAAACCCACGCAGACTAATGACAGAAAAGTTTATGTTACAAGGATTTCAACAGTCTCGTTCCAAGTCAGCATTACGCAGATTCTATGGTGTAAACACCATAATGCCTTTGTCTGCAAATACAGCTTGACATTATATCAAATATTAGCTGACAGAGAATCGGGTATGTGTCATAATTGTATTCCAATGCATTTACAAATTTACAAATGCCAGTATCGCAGCTTATGTTTTCGAGTATGCAAACATAGATATGCAATACGTACGGGCGTAATCATGTACCCTGGCAGTGCACTTTATTCTGTAAGTAAGAATTACTGATAGTTATCAAATATTGCATACACTGCACGTTATTCTAGAGACTGAAATGCGATAGAGAATGTTTTTAAATTATCTGATGGTCATTAAACTTCGCATTCCAGACCAGTAGATGACGCACATTACTTTCACGATCAAGTGTTACTTCATTTTCCATCATAGAGTAGGGGTTAGGCATATTGCTTAGATGTTGTTCATTGCTTAATAATGGTACATAAAAATAATGTATTGTAATATTGATCAGTATAATTGTTAAGCTCCCTTCCCGCTTAAAGTCATATTTTGAAACAATTTGTTTGTCATCTGTGAAGCATAACAACACTATAGTATCACTTTGTCCGTCTGCCTATCACATCTTAGATCTTCGAACCTGTAAAAGTAGCATGTGTGTACCTTGTGTGAAAGTCATTTTTATATTTACAAGGACCATTGTTACCAAGCTGCTCGTTTGAGAAATATTCTACATATACTTGTAATATTCCTCAATCACTTGATCATATATGCTATGTGAAAAGGCCAAGAAAACGAACAGTACTCAATCTCGTAATTCCTATAGAAAATACAAATAAAAGAGATGGACTCCCGGACACACCATAGGTGGGATCATGTAGCATTATACTTTGGTGTGTGTATTTTATCGGTATGAAGGGAAATATGTATGTTTTACCTGAAAGTAAACAACACTATTGTCGTTTGATATTCTTCTGTAACATTGTGATCCATGATTTTTTAAATAAACTTTTGTGATAAAATTAGTTGAGTATATCAACAAAGATAACAGTAGCAAGGAACAGACATTATAATGAACTTTAATAATAAAGTTTAATAATGAACTTTATTTTCTAAAGTTTCATTCAGTTCACGAAATGTGTAAAATTGGTATAATAAACCGTTTGATATTGATATTTTATGCACATTGATTATTGACTGAAACATTGTGGAAACCTATAAAATCTCAACGGAAGCGTATCAAATACAACACGTATACAAATAGTTCCTGCAAAACTGAACTTTGCGTAACCTTCCGGTTTCAGGAAGTTTCCGTCGTGGAAACCATTTGGAAATGTAGACACCCTTAAATTTCGCAATGAACAGAAACCATGTATATACCTACTTGTTCGCAATTGTTTGAAACAACCTTGCGGAAGTTGTGATTTTTGTGTCCAGAGATGTTGTCTGACTAGTCAAGCCGTTTTGTCACAGTGATTACATCCTCTACCTAATCAAGACGGAGGTTCACGACGAGTGTGGCCGGTCAAAGCGGGAGGCTTCCTCCTCCTTGGCACCTGATCCCACCTCTGGTGTTTCCAGGTTTCCGTATCTTTGGTTTTGTATTCTATTAAGGATTTGTTTGCTATCTCCACCATTTTCATGGATAAAGTAAATAATTATTATTTTTTATGTTGTTCGTTGCAGAGAATGAACAATATTGTAAATTCAATAGTGAAAATATCACAAAGTAAATATTTGCTCAAGAATTCTTTTATATTTTGAAAAAATAGTCAGCAATTCATTTAGTTTTATATAAATTAAAAGATACGACTTTCGACTTTATTTTACTAAAAACAAAAGAGTACGGTTCACATCATTTCAAGAAAACAAACGGAGACGATTTCCGGTATTTCACGAAAGCAAAAGGACAAGTTAATGTTTTTATTTCACAAATACAAAAGGAAATGGTTCACTACATTTCACAAAACAAAAAGGATACTATTCACGACAGTTCACAAATACAAAGGAAACGGTTCACGCATTCCACATAAACAAAGAGATACGGTCTACGGTATCATTTCGTGAAAACAAAAAGACACAGTTAAAAGAGTTTATTTCACAAACACAAAAGGAGATAGTTCAAAATATAATTTCACAAAAAACAAAAGGATGTGGTTCACGATATTTCACAAAAACAAAAGGAGATAGTTCACGACATTTCACAAAGCAAAAGCAGATAACCGGTTCACGATGTCATTTCGCAAAAACAAATGGAGACGGTTCACAATTTACAACATGTCGTACAATGCATGAGTGTGTACTCCTTAATAAAATGAAATGTACAAGCTTTCTTTTCTAATTTCTGTTGCATTCTGTAAACATTTTACCTACGATTATAACCAACATTATTCATCTCCCTGAGATAATTGACATTTGTATAATTAATTGAAAATTTAAAAAAGGTCATTTTCCTACAGGGCTTACAATAATGAAATAATTTTCGTCTGAGGAAAGTCTTTATGCTGCTATACAAAGTTTTTCTTTCTCGCTGGTTCATCGTCACTTGGGTCAATGTTTGGTTTGCCTTTCTTTGTATCATCACAGGGGATAACTGTTTAATGACAGAAATAACAATGATTCATAATAACGACAGCACTTAAATGTGTGTGATTTGGCACTCAGAAAGATGGATTATATCTTCACTTCAGTAACTACTGCTGCTTGATTTTGCGATTATTCAAACTGACACCTCCTTGTCCGGGCCTACGTGGCCGAGTGGTTAGAACATCTTGCTAAAAATCATAAGGCATCGCACCTTTAGTTGGCGAGGGTTCAATTCTCGCTCGCGCCGATATATGTGAGAAAGTTTGTCAGTTTACTTTCGAAAGATCTGTTATCTCTTACCGGGTACATTGTATCTGGGTTCTTTCTTCCACCAATAAAAACTGGACGCCACCAGGTAACTGAAAATTGTTGAGCGTGGCGGAAAACAAACAAACAAACAATCAATCAAACTGACATTGAACAAGGGCTTGTATGTACAAAGTTAACATTATTTAATAATTTAATCTTATTGCATTCTAGTCTCTGATTGGTCAGATTCAAACTGAGGAACGCAGGTTACTTTTGTATCACCTGGTTTGGTATGGGGCTCCTCCCCCTTGACAACCATCTGCTGGAACTACGTCCCCTCCCCATTAATTTACATCGCAGCACTGTTTTGGGCCTTCTATGGAATATAAAGTCAACGTGTGCAGTGAGACACTTCGGTTTAATACACAGATTGTTTTCTCGTTGTCAAGCAAGAGATATAAAATCTACCTAGTACACAAATCACTGTTGTAAAACATCAATACATTCTATGCAAAAAATGTTTGAATAATAGATTGAAACAAAGAGATATTCAAATGAATGATTTACCAAGAATTTGTAAGCATTACCCTGTTCATTTTGAAATGCATTTCTCACTGGAGAAAGGAGGTGGTTGCTTCATTGCTTGATTCGTCTCATCAAAACAAAACAAAAAATCGTGCGTCACATTTTATCAGATGACGTCACCTCACATTGACATGTGTATTGCGATTGGCCATGTTCTGATTTAATATGAGGAACAATGTTGCATGCATGGGTAAGCTTTTATGTAGTAGAAATCTCTAAAATTTAAAAGCCGCAAGTCATTGCATTTTCTGATATTTGAAGACTTATTTTGGGTAGACCGTCAACAATGCAATTTTCCGTATTTTCTCAATCTGTCGGAGAGAGACTTTGATATCGATCTTTAAAGGACAGCAAAATATGTATTGCATGTATAGCCTACAAATATTTTCTGTTATGACGTTCGTAGTAAAATTCACCTTCAACAACTACGTTTACAGTTTTGATAAATAGGCTCCATAGAACTAAGATGTTAAGATGTCTTGCAGCACAGCTAGACATTAGATCTATAACGCGCTTCGATATGATTGCTAAGTGAATCATTGCCCGGTTCAAATGATTTGTATTTTTCAGTATTTATGTACATTTTCATAAACAAATATTAACACTTTTATCTTTTTGCATTGAATTTTAAGAAATGACTTTAACTTTGGGGCAAATTATACGAGTATAACCTGGGTTGGGTCAGTCTACATTGTATAATCCGCAAAGCTTAAATATTCCATTCAACTAAATATTCATTCCTTAAATAAATAGGAACGCTTCATTTTTTCGACTTATTTTTATCATTATCTTAGGGGTTTTAATGTGAAATATTGGAGGAAACGTATCAGTGATGATTTTTAAATATTATCGTTTTCTGGCTATTATGATCAAATGCATACTAATTGCCAAAACGTGCATGTATAGGAGGGGTATATACAGGTGTTATGGTGAATTAGTGCATATAAATACATTATGGTGAATTGTACACGTTCTATAAATCAAATAGAATACAGAAAAAGAGAATCACTTTTCATCAAAATTTGAATTCATCTCTTTCATTATAAATATTTTCAAAATATAGACTTTAACTTCATCGTTTACAAGAAATGCATTAATATCTAGACAAATATTCAGTATTTTCTATTACTTATCAAATTTAAAATTCTACATTTGATAACAAACGAATTTGGAATTTATTGTATTATTTATCACATATTTCATTGTTAAATATTATATAATGTATTCATATTAATGTTTATATATTTTTTTTTATTAAGTTGAGTGTTGATAAAGTCGTAAAACATCAATAAATTCAAAAATATTCTGTATTGTGTCTTTTTAACTTTGAATCAGGGTTCACTAAAGGAAAATATATTAGTGATTTTTTTGTCGGAAAATTATATTCATTGCATAAATCAATGTAAATAAGTAGATTAGTACATGCCAAATGAAACAGTAACTAAAATGTGGTAGAAAGACATTAGAAGATTTACGTATATTTCGATTATTACTGAAACATTCCGTGAATCAATTTTAAGTCATACTAATTGCAATTTAAACTATGTTTCTTTATGGAAATATGTGGATCTTGGAGTGACCTGGGATATCCCAAGCTAAAAAACCAATATGTTAAAAACAGTGATCAATCAGCAGTCAGAGTTATCTACCGTGACGAAATACTGCGCGCCAATATCATTGTTTACAATAGCAACACATTTTATCTAAAACAATTGATACGGAAACAATTCTTGGAAACAAAGAAATCATAGATATATAAACAATAGGAATTGCAAACCATAATCAGACAACAGTTTTGTGTTAGTTACCTGTGATTGATAATAATTCCCGAGGGTTTAATTGTCATTTTGTCCTTCTGTTTTTAAATTATTGCAGTCAAAAGTTATTTTCAGCTTTAATTCGCAAAACCAATAAACACCTTCTGTAAACCCCCAAAGTAATTATTGCTAAATATATCACAAGAGAGGTTCTGAAGATTATTCTTGACCTGTGCTAACATTTAGTGATTAAACATATAACAAATGATTCAAAAACTTATTCAATTACACTTTGTTATAGAGAAAAAGAGTATGAATACATGAATTAATAGTACAAATGCACATAGATGTAATTCACACGCTAGGAGTTACAGGATTGTTTCTTTTCACACAAAAAGTTATCTCAAGTGTAGAAAGTATACTGATTTTTAAATGATCAATATAGTATTTGAAAACGTTGGTTTGTGTCGATGCATCATTCTCGCCTCTATGAGTTCGACGGTCTACAGTGGATGACTGGGACCTAACAGTCCTTATAGGCGGCCATTGAGCGCTGGTCGGTCTCTTTGGATCAAAGCCAGCCTCTGATGGATGATCACCACTCCATCTAATATTGAAAAGCGTTTAACCAATCCATCAGGCCGCGGGTCATCTTGCCACAGGAGAAAAGCTCCTAATCATCGGTAAAAACATAAATTAGAAAATTTATTGCATGGAAATTTAGAGTTTCTTTCTTGTCTGTTTGACTGAGTATATATATATTTTTTTCAAGTTTTACTGCCCATTAGGAGAAAGATTTATAAAAACAATACTAGAAACAAGATACTAAAAGGGAAATGTTATGTTATTTGTATAATAGAATGGGATATGTAATGCATGATTTGTGTCGCTGATATCAGAAGAACATGCAACATGAAAATATAATGTTGTTGTTGTTGGTGTCCAAGTCAAAGTACGTTTCTAAAATATTAAAGGCTCTCCTATCGATAAAACAAGAGGGACACATTGGACGTTTAGCAATTAGACGATCCACAAAAGGGGAAAGTTTTTTTTTAAATGATAAAGTGAAGTATTGAAAGCGACAAAGTATTAAAAGTTTGTATAATCGTATGCATGTTTAGAAAGTCATGGCTACATGTACATAATATATGCAACAAAACTTAGTCAACCTTGACAAGGATGAAATTTTAAAAATGATAATTCGCGATCACTGAGTATAATCTTTGTCGTATTGACACCATAATTTCTAGGATGGGTTTTATTATTTTGTAAAGCGCAACATCTCTCTCTCTCTCTCTCTCTCTCTCTCTCTCTCTCTCTCTCTCTCTCTCTCTGAGACTGAACGATTGTAAACAATTGTTAATGTGTTCCGATTCCATATCATAAATTTTGTTAAATTTTTAATATTGGGGACTAAAACAGAAATTGATTTGTAACGCTTCTCTTAAAGAAGCCTATCTATAGGACACGTGGCATTATGGGCTTAAAAGTCTTTCCAGAAGGTGGTCTTATGGATATTACATGAACAAAACAAGTCTTTGATACCTCAATTGACTTATCGTACTTGCATTTTGGCAGTTGGACTCAAAAAGTCAAATTGTTAATCAGTATGTTAATTAAAAGGCATACAGCAAGGTCAACAGTACTAGGCGAGTTCACACTTTTTAAATCCAAACTTAATAAATCAGATAATGGGAAAACTAAACATCATGATTAAATATTTTTTAATATATTCTGTGCAATAATGTTACCTAGTCGCTCCTTCGTTTTATTTTAAAGGATTAGTATATTAGGTTTATCATATAAGGATTTCAACTAACTGAAATCCCATTGATTAAGATTCATTACGTGTATCCTCTAAGCGACCAAGCGGAGTCCCATCCCTTACGTTACCTCCAACGCTGCACGTTTGTTGATAATGAATGGAAAAAAACAGGTGATCTAATTCATCAACGGTTTCCGCCAACATCCCAGCTACGCTTGTTTAGTTTAAGGCGGTAGTTTTTATCATTGATTCGTTTGATTATTTTCACTCGCAAATCCGATCATTTCAAATGCAGTAAAAATCTAATAAATTTAATGAAATGTGGATTGACTATGGCAGATGCATAGTTTTCACGAATTATAAAACAAACTTTTGAAAAAAAATGACATCATGGGGTTTGGGAAAGTACTAATCAGTATTTAAGTACTAAACGTTGGAGTTCGGACTATATATATATTGGAAATCGAGATGAGAAACTTAATACACATTGCAAAGATAAATTTTTGATCAGAAAGTATTCTATACTCAAATAAACCTTTTTTAACCTGCCTTTAAGGACTGCCATTTCCGCACTATTTACTTGTTCAATGAGGATGTGTGGTTGAAAATCATTAATCTCTTCCGTCTAATTTACTATATGCATATGACGTAATGTTCTCACATACTCCCTATATATTTTTGAAATTCTATATATATATATATATATATATACATATATATATATATATATATATATATATATATATGAATGATAATTTATTGTATATATTGAGATATCATGATAATTTATTGTATATATTGAGATATCATGATAATTCATTGTATATATTGAGATATCATGATAATTCATTGTATATATTGAGATATCATGATAATTTATTGTATATATTGAGATATCATGATAATTTATTGTATATATTGAGATATCATGATAATTCATTGTATATATTGAGATATCATGATAATTTATTGTATATATTGAGATACCATGATAATTCATTGTATATATTGAGATATCATGATAATTCATTGTATATATTGAGATATCATGATAATTCATTGTATATATTGAGATATCATGATAATTCATTGTATATATTGAGATATCATGATAATTCATTGTATATATTGCAATTTCTCACTTCTTTACGTGGCGATTACATTGTGCCTTACAGAGGAAGGCTTATATATGATCAGCATGCCGCCATAATCTTATAATGTTATACATAATAAATCTCTGTTTAACTAAAGCTGGGAGTTAAGGTTACCGCAAAAATACAATACACCGAAATAATGTTTAATACTATATGGGAGTGAGTTTTGCTGCTACATGTATGAAAATATAGATGTCAATGAAGGTATTGAAAGAAATCTGAAATCTAAATCTGAAAATTTTATTTCGTTTAAAAATGTGCTATTATGAAAGATTTGTAAGCAAAATTTAACCATTATTACTACAAAACATAGAACTAAATTTAAGTATAAAAATAAAGATTTTGGTTCTATTGAATATGTAACATTATATAGAAATTGATTATTGTACGTGAAGACATCATGTAATTAATGTCTTGAATGCAAAGGACTTTTTATATGAACCAATATTAACAATTTATATGTACATGAGTTGTTTTTGCGATTAACTACTAAGTTTAAGTTTTTTATAAAAACAAAGATTTTGGTTCTATCAAATATATAGCATTATATAAAAATCGATTTATTTTTAAGAGATGTAAGTTTTCTTCCTTCAGAGACTCTTACTAGGTTTACAAACACAAATATTCCTTAAACCCTATTTTGTTCTGTCACTGAAATAGTAAATCACAATTTTACAACAAAAATTTCTAACAGCAAAACGACAGTTAGGATTGCTTTAAAGTTTTTAGAACATATCTTGCACCTGATAAGTTCTATGTGAATTATATCACAGCTGTTGTATAACAAAGATTGAAGGACCAATTCATATCAAGGTAGTTCAGTAAAATGTTGAAGTCATCCAAGTGCAAAATATACAGAATTCTTAAAAGCAACTTTTGTTATAAAAAGTATTGAATCTCCCTTTGAAATTTTGAGAAAATAAATTGTAAAAATCTGTACGAAAAATCATCACTTGTCAATAGAAACTGGAAGATGTTCTGACGAAATGAAAAACTATGTACACTGTATACATTATGTCTCAATTCTCATATATACAATAAATTCCTTTTTTCATAAAATAGTGTTTTGCTGAAAATAAGAAAAGAACACTTATTAGAAAGAGATAGTCAACGGTAAAAATGAAACTTTTGTGATTAATAACATCTTACAATACAAAAACAATAAAAAAATGTTTGGTATTAAGTCTTCAAACAGTATGTTGGAATTATCATGAGCACGAACTGTGCTCCTTTATAATCTGACCTGTTTTCATATTCCTATGAGGCAGAATTTATTCCTAAGTCTTTACATGAAAACGTTGATGTGGTCTTCAACTCGACATTTGATATATGGACGACATTTTATATCTTGATTCGATATATCCTAGTGAACTCAAAATAAAACACATCACAGAGTCTTCCAATTCTGCATTATATTTGAATATTTTATTGAACATAGACGTTGACGGCAAAATAACAACTAAACGTTATGACAAACGAGATAACGTAAGCTCCATTATAAATTTTCCATATTCATGTAGAATTATTCCATTATCACCTGCATATGGTGTTTCTGTAACTCAACCGATTCGATACGCTAGAGAATGCTCTATTTATAATCAATATTTAAATCGAAATAAGATACTAACAAATAGATTGATGTTACAGGAGTTTCAAAAGTCTCGTTTGAAGTCAGCATTTCGCAAATGCTATGGTCGTTGTAATGATCTTATTTGTAGATACAGCCTGTCATTAGGTCGAATGCTCTCTGGCGTGTTTTATACCAATTGTTAGGCCGTTCTTTACATACTTTTGAACTACCGATTACTTCCTTTACCTGATTAAGACATATGACTCACGGTCAACAGGGGATGCTTACTCTTCCTTGTCACCTGTTTGTCCTACTCTTAGTTTCGTATTCTTTATGAGATTCATTAGATTGATCACTGTTCGTTATTTTCACTTTCATGTATATGTATAGAAAAATGCATGTCTGTCCTCCTTAAAGATCTGTTGATATCTAGTTGTACATAGTATATTTTTATATGATATAAACTCAATAAATAATTTTGAGCATAAGATAAGAAGGTACAAAGTGCAATTATATCAAAAAGTTTTGCAAAAATACAAGAAATAATATCTCCCGTTTAAATAAGTCAAAATGCAACAATTTTCTTACCGCTTCTCTAGTTTTGTTGATTGTATCTATCGTTTGTCAAAAACAACGCATTGTTTTAGAAAAACAAATTATCATAATTTGCTGCCACATACAAATATATATATATATATATATATATATATATATATAATATATATATATATATATATATATATATATATATATATATAAACAAATTATCATAATTTGCTGCCACATACAAATATATATATATATATATATATATATATATATATATATATATATATGTTGTTTTCCGCTACACTTAAACAATTTTTCAGTTATTTGGTGGCGTCCAGTTTTTATTGGTGGTGGAGAGAACCCTGGTACAATGTACCCGAGAAGAGACCACCGACCTTCCGTAAGTAAACTGACAAACTTTCTGACATATATCAGCGCAAGCGAGATTCGAACCCGTGCCGACTAGAGGTGAGAGGCCTTGTGATTTTGAGCGCGACGCTCTAACCACTAGGCCACGGAGGCCCCAAATGATTAATGACAGTCATCAGGAAGTCTCAAACAAAAACACGTATAACAAACTATAATCCTGTTTTCCAAGAGCTAAGCTTTACTGAACTATAAATGAAATACTGTATTTAACAATCACCGTGTAGTCATATTATTCGATCATGAAAGTAGATAAAAAGGAGTTGTGGGTTAGTTGATTGATTCTATATTGTTAAGCGTTCCTCTCGAGAACTTTTCACTTATATGAAGATGTCATCATCGCTGGTGAAAGGTTGTCAGAGACTGATGTTTCATATCCATCTTTCACTGCAAAAGAATTTTGTACATGGGCATTCCTCGGGAATGAAATGACGATACACTATTAATAATTGTGTGATGAAAGTGCAGTATTTTTAATCCAACTTTGTTACCCCTGAATTGTTGTTATTACATAACTCAAAATCCTTAGCAACCACACACATCTAGTAATATATTGATTTATTGTCTATTGTTTTACGTCCCGCTTGAGAATCTTTCATTCATATGAAAATGTCACCATTGCCGGTAAAGGGCTGCAAAATTTAGGCTTATGCTCGGCGCGTACGGTCTTTGAGCAAGGAGGGATCTTTATCGAGCCACATCTACTGTGACACGGGACCTCGGTTTTTGCGGTCTAAGCTGAAAGACTTAGTAAGGGGGTACTGTGAACCTATTGTAACCTGGATTCCCATGGGATTGTCTAGCAATAAATTGTATATATATATATATATATATATATATATATATATATGTGTGTGTGTGTGTGTGTGTGTGTGTGTGTGTGTGTGAATTTCCGTTCATGGGTAGGATGAATTTCCCCCACTTTACAGTCACAGCTTACATCCCTATAACAATTTTTTCTATCAGGGATAGGCTTCAGTTTTGTGTCATAATTTAGTAATGTTTCATTATCGTTTACTTCATAAAGATACATATATGTTCATTGACCCTGACGATTACCGTGACATTTACGATCAAAAGTTACAGAGAAATGAATTAAAGCTTTATTTTCTTTCATGTTTTCTAACAAATGTTTGTAGTATTTCAGTTGACATTCCATGTTATAGAAATGAACTCTGAATCTTGTCATTTCCTCTGAGAATCTGTTAATTAAAGATGCGATATCACTAATTTCTTCTGTTTCATAGTTACATTTGTCTTCAATTTCAGCTTGCGTAGATCCCCTTTCCTTGCGGGCTTCCCATGTAGCCCGTGTAATTTCCTCGTCTGTATCAAGTTTGCCGGAAATTCTTACTTCTTTGCAATCATACATGTATGCAATACTTTTGGTGTCACAGGCAAACATGTGGATCAAGTCTTGCAAATTTCTGGTTTTCATAATTTCCTTCCTGTGCAAAGCTTCAGACAAGAAATGCAAATTTTCATGTCCGCCGTCATATTCTTTGGGACAACGAATCAAAATGGTCCAAATCTGTTAAATTAAAAGGTGAAGTTAACGAACAGTGATCAATCTCACAATTCTTGTAAGAAGTCCAAATTGAGAGCTGGGCAAACACAGAACCCTGAATATACCAGAGGTGGGATCAGCTTCCTAGGAGGAATAAGCATCTCCTGTCGACCGGTCACACCGCTGTGAGTCCTATATGTCGATCAGATAAACAGAGTAATCCGTAGTCAAAATCAGTGCATAAAGAACGGCTTAACAATCGGTATGAAACACGTCAGACAGCATTTATCCCAATGACAGGTTGCATTGGAAAACAAATGTATTTGAACTGACATTTTGGTTGTGTTTTTCAGGCGAAATTATTCATGTTATTTCGAAATTGTAGTGACCAATATTTTTTCCTGCCTTTTGATTTTATTTCGTGTCACAGTTACCCTGTTGTTGTTATCTCTCTCATGGAAGTTGTCAATATCTCATTTCAATCTCGATGTTATAGTGCTTTTTTTCTTCCCGTTTTTCTTGAACCTGAGGTGAAGATCTTTCTTTCCTTTGTGCATGCATTTATATTTCTTCATTATCTATCCTCGGATTATTTCTGGTAGATTATATTTGGGTGTGATTGCTTCCCTTTTAATATTTCTTTCACCGCATCTCTCAAGGCAAAATGACATACAAGAGCTTTAGTTCCGTCTTTTTCATGTAGAAAGTTTTCAAGTTTCCTTATCTAGTTCTTGATATCTCCAGTTTGTCATTTTTGGATTTTCTATAATCTTTTCCTTAAACAAGCATTCAAAGTTTTTGCGCCTCCATTTCTGACAAAAGACAATCAATCTTTCTGTAGCATTTTAAATCTGTTTGTTATACGTCCCGTTGAGAATTTTTCAGTCCTATTGAGACGTTACTAGCTGTAGATGAAGTATAACAAAATTCTACCTATGCTAAGTGCTCATGACCGTAGCAGTGAGGTGTCTTTAAAGTGCCAACGCCAACCATAACAGGAGACCTCCGTTTTTAGGTCATATCCGAAAGACCCGTGATTCTCACTTCTAAATGCCGAGCGTTTGGCGAAGGAGCAGTCACTACCTACGTTTACATCTTAGGTTTGCAATGGCTTAATCTGCTCTGTATCTCTATTTTTCTGATTGCCTCGTCTTTCCCTACACAGTATTTGTTTTTCAATTGCTGATGAAAATCATTTGGTTACAAAATGAGCTGCTGTGCTTCATACATAAAACAACGCGAGAAAAAACTATTTAGCAATATATTCTTTTATAAATCGTCGTTAACGACTCCTATGAAATTACCACTGATTCGGTGCTTTCTAGTATTACTCTGATAAAATAGGCGTTAAGAACTTCACAGAATCGATTTCATGTCATGCTACAGAAGAGTGTCCCTCAGTCTTACTATGTAAAGGTTACAGGACGAAATCTGTCCATTGTGCGAGAAGAAAGAACTGTTGGAGGGCCGTTAGACCCGACAATAGTGCTTTCGTCTCACAGAATGGACATTTTGAGGCCTGTAACCTACTTAAAACATTGCATCTTTTGTTCTGCTACTCTCTTAGAATTCATTTCTCCTTTGCAAGTAACAGTGGAGGAAACATCAATTGCATTGAGTATATATTGTCTACTTATGTAGGGTTGTTTACAATAAAAAGGTAAAAAAGCCAGTTTGATTATTAACTTAGGAGACGGTTACAAGTAAGCGCTATTTTTAACTCAACGAACAAATCCGGGTACTTTATAAAGCATAAACAATGAAATTCGAACACCATTGTGTTGTGATTCTGTGTTGCAAGCATGTCTTCTGACGGAGGAAGAATTTTTCTGTCACAAAACAAATTTAAAGACGTTGATGAGCAAACGTGCAATACAGACGGCATACTGAGTGACGTTTACAGACGGCATACTGAGTGACGTTTACAGACGGCATACTGAGTGACGTTTTAGATTTGGAGAGGGAAAATGTTAGCAATTAAACCGAACTTTGACCTCAACTTTGACGTTTTGTCAGATATTTTTGACGAGGAATTCTAGTTAAGGCTAGTTAGTGCATTGAAAGCAAAGAGGATGTGGAGCTGGTGCAAGTGAGATTCAAATTCTGGAAATATTTCATTTAGAGTTATAGTTCTGACATTCTGTGCTTTGTGAGTCACCATTTAATGGATATACATTGTGTTGGGAATATATTGAATACGGTTTCTGTGTTTAGTGGAACTATTCAATTCGTGAATTACAAATATTAATTTGTATTGTTGTTTGTTTGTTTGAAATCCAATAGCTTACCTACAGCCGTCCAATACGTTACTTGTAGCTGTCCAATACGTTTAAATTTTATAACTTATTGGACGCTTACAGGTAACATAACGTATATTCCAAGAAATAGAAAGTGTAAAGGAACCAAGGATGATGTCATACCAATGTTTTAATGTCTTATGGACGATAACAAACTAAAATATTCGCCAACTGTGTGAATGTTGGATTTCCTTATGAATTGAATCAGCCAAAATTAAGTTTAGGAAGTCTGTTCTGACTTGGAAATTTTCATGGACTTCCCATCTATTTTGAAGTGACTGTGATTTAAATGAGATGTAACATGTGCGTCATGTACACGTACAGGTGTGTAAATATGACAAACAGGTTGTACACTTTCTATGCAGGTCACCCACGTAGGAAAAGGGCAGACATGGATACTGCATATATCAGAGAAATTGAGTCCTTTAAAAAAACGTGCAAATTATACATTTTAAAGAAATTACTTTTTTCTGATATTAGTTCATGTTTATATTCTCAAATCTCTCTCTCTCTCTCTCTCTCTCTCTCTCTCTCTCTGACAAACGCCACGAACAATATTTGTGGACGTTCTGTCTTTTCAAATCGATACTCACTGTACACATAGTAACTACACTAAATAAATAAATAAATGAAATAAAAACAAAAGCAAACTAGCACTAAAAATAAACTGGAAAGGCTGAGACCCCCCCCCCCCCCCCTCCCATGAATTTCTACATAGTGATATTTTCAGGTGTGACACGGAGCAATACAGGAAAACGTCTGTTCTTTGAATTAAGGTGGAATGACACACCTATTGAATTTTGTACAATTTTCGTATCTATTTATAGAAATACCTGTAATGATCCCAGATCACAATTACTGGTCTTTCATTTTCCCCAGTTTCTCTCAGGTTTTAAAGAAAATTGAATTTCATCAATTTTTAATTGCATAATCTCAGTTTGTCTTTTGAAATATTCCGGTTTATCATACCTGGATTAAATTACAACAAAACAATGTTTTTAGTCGTCATACTTTTTGAAATATGATTTATTATGTGCAAATGTGAAATTAAAATGAATTTCAATACAATCATAGATAAAACACATTCTAAACAAATTCCGTATGGAAGAGTTATCTTTCTTTAAATAGCAATACCTAAGCAACCTTGTACAATTGTACAATGAATATATTATATAGCTTCTTAGAAAAGTGTGCAATGCTATATAAGAACATATTTCCTACCAAATTTAGTGCCGGCTATAGAAATTGCTGATGTAGAACTCCGACGCTTTACGCCTGCATACGTCATGGTGCGCGTTTGCGCTTCATTAAAAATATGTCGGTGTGAAGCGTTGCTGTCCATACCCTCATGTATCTTCAAAATTGAAATTAATTTATCATCATTACTTTATATTTTCATTTCTGTCAGAGAATTCCCAGCCGTTAAAATAGTCGCACTATATTTATCAAGATTCATCCGCACATCGTTTGCATTCACGGGGAAATGGATGTCATTTTATTTGGCAAAGATATCGAAGGCAAAAACATTGAAAATATAAGTATTTGTATATGAACAAAGCGGCAAAATAAGATGAATGTGCCGTTATGGAACATTGTGTAGTATACATAGAGTCAAAACAGGCTATCACAGTAGAATATGCTTACACGAATTTGGAATTTTGGGAAATAGAAAAATATATACACGCAACACACACAAACAAGCAATACAAAATCTTTGAATTTCAAACTAAAACCAAATTTTTGTATTTCAAATTAAAACAAAACAACAGAAATGATTACTTGTATTGCCCATTTTAACACTGAGTTAAAATGGATGATTGATTGATTGATTGATAGAATGGATGACTGTCAACACATAAATACATGTACAGTATATACATACCACAATACACACACAGATATATACTACATATAGCAATATATTCACAAACATATACTACGCACAGCAATATACAGAACCATATACAATACACATGAATAAATACTACACAGAGCAATAGACACACAAATATATATACTAAACATAGCAATATACACACAAATATATACTACATGTAGCAATACACACAAATATATACTACATGTAGCAATACACACAGATATACTTTTCGTAACCGGGAGGTAGTGAGTTCGAGCCCCTCTCGTGCCACGGCCTCGTCCAAACTAAGACGTAGACATAGGTAGTGATTTCTCCTTCGCCAAACGCTCGGAATTTAGAAGTGATATAAGTGTCTTTCGGATATGACCTTAAATGCGGAGGTCCCATGTCACGGTAGGCGTTAGCACGTTAAAGAACCCTCACTGCTACAGCCTTGAGCGCTAAGAACACTACATTGTTCAAAGAGTTCCTGCTACACTTTGGTGTTCCATGGGGTTCTATATTAGGACCTCTTCTATACTGCATGTTCTCCAACCAGATTTGTCGGAGACATATATTTTGTTATCATTGTTATGCCGATAACACTCAGGTTTCCCTGATAATAAATCCAAACGACGACTGGGACAGCAATGCAGATAGACTTGAACGATGTCTTTGATATTGACAACCGGATGCAAAACAACATACTCATACTAAATCAGGAAAAGACAAAACTTATCATCTTTGCCACAAATCGTAAGGCTATTGAATTCTCAGGATATCAACTAACTTTCGGTGGATCTATCATCGCTAGTCTTCATGTGTCAAAAATTTCGTGATGTTTTTCAACACCACATCTAACATGGAGTGTCAAATAAATGCACTGACTAAATCATGTTATTTCCAACTTCGTAATATCAGTAGAATTAGACTTCCTTCAACGGAGGATATGTGTAGGACACTTGTTATATCACTGATTACATCCCGTCTTCATTATGGAAATGTACTTCTTTGCGGTGTTAATTCAGCATCCTTGCAGAAGTTACAGAAACTTCAAAACACTGCTGCCAGACTAGTGACACGTTCAGGTAAACATGAGCGCATAACATGTACACCAATTCTCATATCACTTCACTGGTTACCTGTGACATATCGAACGAAATATAAATTCCTGTTGTATACTTTCAAGACTCTACACTGATTAGCTCCAGCATACATCCAAGAAGTATTTCAAATCTACCGTTTCAGCGACCATTTTATTTTGCAGATCGTTATCCTTTCTAAAGTCACACGCTCGTACTAAACTGCATGGTGAAAGACGGTTCGATGTTTCTTCATCAACCCCGTGGAACTGCATCCCGCTGGATCCTGGTTTCGAAGACTCATTAGCGGTTCTTACAAATAAACTGTAAACCTGCATTTAAAAAAACTTACATAGTTTTGCCTACTTTTAGTTACTATTTTAATCTCAGTTTAGTATTATTTGATGTCTTATTTTATGTATTTATTGTTCTTTAGTTTAGTTTGTTTTATTGTTTTACATGTAAAGCGCTTTAGCGTAATTGTCTTTATTAGATAAAGCGCTATATAAATGTACAATAAAAATAAATAATGAAATAATTAAACTAGTGATACTTTGTAAACCTACTACATTCGTACCCAATTCAAACTCTAAAAGATCACTTACATACATGGAAAATAAAACTGGTCACAGATTTTATCCATATATTTTAGCCTTCTTTACTCCGACATTACAACTGGAAAAATCTGTCGACATGCCATTCATTTTGAACATTAACATAATACCTTTGTAAGTATTTTGAATACATTAAAAATATCACCGCTTATATTATTTGTCCAATTTGGTCTAAAGACCATTTTGCCTTACCGTATTAAATGCTTGTTTAAAGTCAACTAAGGCATAGAATACTTTCTTCTTTTGCATCAAATATACTCTGCAAAAAAAGAAACGCATAGCCCTTTTGAAATTTTAAAAATGCAAATTATGTATTTTACCAGGTAAACTGAAATGGTCAATTGAGTAATTGATTTTTTACAGGTAAGTATGAAACTTTAAAGGTCTGTTCATTTGATTTGGCTCTCTGCCAAATTAGCTCGGCGACTCTCTAAAATTGCACATCACCTCTATCGCCATGGAATTTGGCTTACGTTTTTCACGAGAACTTTGTGCTTAATTCAACCACTACATTAAAGCGTATAAAAGGACGAAGTTTGAAGCTTGAATTCATCATAACGTTAAAATGCTGCCATGCCAAGGTTGTACCCTGCTACTCGAAATATCGTCATTGGCCGTCTCCAGGCCGGAGTATCCCAAAGTGAGATTGCACGAACTGAAAACGTAAATCAGAGCACAATTTCTCGGCTGTGGAACAGATTCCAGCAGACTGGCTCTACTAATGACCGACCGAGGAGTGGGCGACCTCGTATTACGACTCCTGGACAAGATCGCTACATCCGGGTCTTTCATCTACGGAATCGAACCGTTGCTGCAACAGCTACTGCAGTCGGAATACCTGGATTGAGAAGGATCAGCTCGCAGACAGTCCGCAACCGACTTCGACAATATGGCATTAGACCCAGAAGACCGTATTTTGGAGCAGTTTTGACACCGTTACAAAGACGAGAAAGAGTCCGATGGTGCAACAGATTGAGGGGCTGGACATTCCGCAACTGGCGTAGAATCTGGTTCAGCGATGAGTCCCTTTTTCTGCTACAGAAACGTGATGGAAGAATCTGTGTATACCGGCGCAGGAATGAACGTTTCTCTTCCTCGTGTGTCCAAGAAGTGTATAGCTTCGGTGGAGGTAGCGTCATGATGAGGGCGGCGATCTCTAATGACCGTAAAACAGAACTGGTACATGTCCCGGGAAATTTAACGGCTCAAAGGTACAGAGACGAAATTCTCCAACCTCACCTTATGCGCGTAATTGACCGACAGAGGGAGTTATTCCAACATGACAATGCTAGGCCTCACACAGCCCGCTTAACAATTGACTACCTTCAGCAGAACAACATTAATGTGCTACCATGGCCTTCCAAATCACCGGATTTGAATCCGATTGAACACTTATGGGACCAACTGGATAAACGTGTGCGCCTGCGCCAACCTCCGCCTCAGACCCTCGATCAGCTCCGTCAAATGTTACAACAGGAATGGCGAACAATTCCACGCAATAACGTAAGAACATTGATTGACTCTATGCCAAGGAGATGTAGAACTGTGTTGGCAGCTCGAGGTGGTCATACACGGTACTAACTTAAACGTGACAGGAAGTGTTCTTAACTGTGATGATCTGACTTTTTTTTCACCAATATCTAAGGTTTGGACTGTAATTTTTTTCAATTGAAACAATTCTAGTGAATATCTACATTTTTTATTGTAAAATCATAATCCAAAATACATCTACTAAAATCTTAAAAAATCCATTATGCGTTTCTTTTTTTGCAGAGTATATTTCATAGAAAATGCAATGTCAGTATATGATATAGTATCTAGTGTAGGATATATTTTGTTCCCTGAGTTAATTTCATTTGCAAAAGCTTCCAATCTACTATTTAGAATACAAGTGAACAAGTTTCCTAAACAGCTAAGTAGTGTTATAGGGCAGTAATTATCGAGCTTATTTTTATGTGTGGGTTTAACCACTTCTGGGACGAATCCACTTTCATTTATAATGTTAATTCTTTATATATATAATGTTGATTTTTTAAAAAGTAAACTGCCATAAATATAAATTTCAAAGTTGTTATTTATAAAGTGATATTGCAGCGATGGTTATTTCCTAATGCTATTGGCGCGCATATCCAGTCGACTACGAGTGTAGTTTGGTTTGACGCGGCCATGGCACGAGCGAGACTCGAACTCACGACCTCCCGATTACGAAGTGAACCTACTTAGTATGGTCTGGAGTGGATGATGATCGTGCTTTCTTTGGATCAACGCTGTGCAGAACCAGAGGCGGATTCTTGTGGAGTGTGCTCTTTCCCGTCGATATAAAGAACATCACGCACCAACTTTGCTTGGGTTTTCCCCCTCAAAGTTGGATATTTCCTCTTCAGTTTCTGCTGGAAACTGTTCGTTTACATCACCTTTTTTCCCTTGGGTAGTTTAGCTGCATTTACGCGAATATACTTCTCTGTCTTTGATATATGAAAATTTAGCGACGATTTGCCCTTCAATCACAGAATTTTTGAAGACTAGCACTGGTTTCTTTAATAGCTTGCAGATCGGATTCTGTAGACTTCTGAAAAGTTCAATATTTGAGTGTTTAGAGTTCACCTTTGCTATTTACAAGAGAGTTATATGACTTTCTCCTTACAAACTGTTCATATACGATGACACGGGTTTCCTCAAAGAGTTTGGTTGTGTCAGATACCGACATGCTTAATTTAGGAATACACAGGTTAAAAAACCATAAAGTAAGACACATCGAACACTAGGGCTGCACTGCAGAAGTTCGATACGCTATGTAACTTTCCAATATTCAGTATATTGGATCTATTCAATGTTGATGTAGGTTTTACGGAAATACTGAAATAAAGAGCAAAACAAGTGGTTTTCTGACAAATTATTTGCAAAAATAACAAGAAGGACATGTTTGAGTACATAATTGCATACAAAAGAAACAGAACAGAATAGTAGATCTGACAATGTCTCATAAAGAATACTTGATCAGCATTTCAAAATTTTATGTTCTTCTTCAAAATGATAATGCTTTTACATGTTTAGGATTCAAAAAGGCCCCTGTAGTTAAAACAACTTCTCCTGTGGTACTGAAGGAAAAACTAAGCTTACTAACAGTATTCAATCTCGTAATTCCTATAGAAAATACAAATCAGAGAGGTGGGCAAACACGGACCCCTGGTCATACCTAGGAGGAGTAAGCAACCCCTGTCGACCAGTCACATCTGCCATGTACCCTACATTCCGACCAGGTAAACGGAGCAATCCATCTTCAGAATCAGTGTGCCAAGAAAGGCCAAACAATTGATATGAAACACATCAGACAGCATTTAACCTAATGGAAAGTTGTATTGGCAAACTAGATCGTTTATAAAATTAACCATAAAATTTACGAAATGCTGACTTTAGGCGAGACTGTAGAAACCCCTGTAACATCAACTTTGTCAATAGCCTGCCTCAATTCAAAACTGATAATATGAAGAATATGTTCTTGGGTATCGAATAAGTTGGGAGATATAAACACTATATGCATGTGGTTATGGAATATTGCCATATAGATAAGGGAAGTTAACGATGGAAAATTGAAATCATCCCATTTGACATAAGGTTGAGTTGTTAGTGTGCCGCCAGCATCTATTTTCAGTAAAAAAAAATTAAGTACGAAGCAGATGTGGAAGACTGTGGTGTCTTTTATTTCAAGTTCACTGGGATATATCGAATCGACATACGAATGAAAATGATTATTGTTAATAGATAAAACGTCGTTGATATATGTAAATGTCGAATTGAAGGCCACAGCAAGCAAATGAATTTTGCTTCACAAGACTATAAAAACAGGTCAGTTAACAAAGAAGCACAAGACCCTTTGCGATGCTGCAAATGTTGCCTGTATGCATAAATATTGGAACCAAGCTTTGAAATTGAAAGTCTAGGAAAGTAGTTCTCCTTTTTTCCACACCATTCTAGTGGGTTCTAAGTAACAGAAGCAGGCTTGTGCTTTTTATATCCTTCCTTGCTATTTCAACAGAGGTGAGGACTTCATCACCATCCTCAAAAAATATTCCAAAGCAGGCCTGGGAACGTTTGGTTCACTAGGTTTTGTGGCCTGATATGGAATAGAGAAAAAGAAATCAGATGACAATAGATACAGCTCTTGATTTTTTATATGCTGATTTAACACGCAGATACGAATGCCTTCATAATTTAAACATACAATATTGACTTTATGCAATTCATTTTAGGATTTACACATTTTCCCCTTGTTTCGTATGTCTGTAATTTTAGAGCAAGTATGTATTATGTTATTTACTTGAGTTGTATGCTTTTGATAATTCATTAAATTGTGATTAAATATTAAGTATTACAGTTCATTTGTTAATCTGCTTTGCACAAATACGTTTCGTTTTCACCTCATCAGAATTATCAGAAGCATTATGTCGTGAATTAGCAGACTCGTGATCATCAGAAATGAATGGATGTGTGTGGGTAAGGGCAAGAGACCGATTCTGAATTTGGTAGGAGGGGGTTTACAGGCCGGATGTCAACTGGCTTGCCATCTGGCTCTCTTTTGATTAAGTTTACATTGAAGTCCATCACAGACAAATATATATATATATATATATATATATATATATATATATATATATATATAATCCTTATATGTAGCCCTTGTTGTACGAGACGAATAAATGGGGCGGTCATTCGAATGAGACCGCAAAAATCGAGGTCTCTTATTATAGCAAGAGTGGAACGATAAAGATCCCTCCCTGCTCAAAGGCCATAAGCGCCGAGCATAGGACTAAATTTTGTCTCCATACGAGTGAAATATTCTCGAGCTGGATGTTAAACAATATATAACCAATTAATCAATCAAAGATATATATCCGTGGCCGAGTGGTTATAGCATTGCGCTCAAAATCACGAGGCCTCTCACCTCTAGTCTGCGCGGGTTCGATTCTCGCTCGCGCCGATATATGTGAGCAAGTTTGCCAGTTTACTTTCGGAAGGTCGGTAGTCTCTTCGGGGTACATTGTATCTGGGTTCTCTCCTCCACCTACAAGAACTGTACGACACCGGATAACTGAAAGATTGTTGAGTGTGATGGAAAGCGGCAATCAATCAATCCACACACACACACACACACACACACACACACACACACACATATATATATATATCTGTGTTTTTATATATATATATATATATATATATATATATATATATAAAACATGAACGAACCAATTTTGATGCACAGTCAAAACTGTTAGAAATCCGAAGTAAGAAGGAACCTGGAAGAACTAAAGAACCAAAAATATACCAAACACTGGAACCAAATCCGGCTAAGGATCAGAGCTATGCATGAGGGAGTTAATCATCCTTAGTTTTGAAATGGATTTCGTAATTTTATCAAAGGAAATTGTTATCCGTATTTCATGCTAATACCGAAGTACTTACATATGGGCTGGTGAAAACCCTCTGGGACTAACAGTCCATCAGCAGAGTCATCGGCCCAGTGGTCATAATATAAAACATAAACGGCAACAATTTTGATTTTACATACACATAGACAAACAGACAGACAGACAGATAGATAGATAGATGCCTTTAGTTAATTTTGGAGATATTGAATAGCTTAGTTTTTTTAAATGTAGGTCAAACGCTCTAGGAACAAGGTTATAAGGTTTTATATATTGTTTGTATTTTGTTTAACGTCCCACTTGAGAATTTTGCACTCATGAGGACATCACCATTGCCGGTGAAGGGCTGCAAAATATAGGCCTTTACTTGGTGCTTATGCCCTTTGAGCAGGGAGGGATCTTTATCGTGCCACACCTGGTGTAACACGGGACCTCATTTTATGCGGTGTCGTCCGAAGAACCGCCTTATATACTCAGTTTTTACGACGAGCATGGGGTACTGAGAATCTATTCTAACCTGGATCCCCATGGGGCTAGAGTATACATGAATAATTTTATCAAAATTCACTTTCGTTCGTAATATATATCCAATTCCGTTTTTCAAAGTTAGATTTTATCCGTTCGTTTTTCTCAGAAACAGTTGAAGATTGATCTTTGAAACCTTTAGGAATAGTAGATGGTGACAACAGATGTGACATACGTCTTTCAATTTCGTTGCCGTCACTGCCCTCGTCCACCGGCCCTAGTTTAAAAATCTGCCAACTCTTCATTTTCTTTATTTTTAACTAACTAAAGCATTTCAATTCGTACCATTTCCATCGGAGGTTTGTTGTATCAAACCGGAAGTTTTCCCCAAAATGAGCATTTTTCTTTGTAATTTCCAGGGACGAATGAATCCTGCACGCTCTTGGTGTAATTTTCATTCATTTTAAGGAGTTCTGCGAAACCGGAAGTGAATACAAAAGAAACAGAAATTGTTTAAAATTAATAACTCTTATTTTCTATGTGATTTTAATTCTATTTCGAAAAATTTACTTGCTTATTCGTTTCATTTATTGTCAATCTTCAGCTGTTGAATTATCACAGTGAAGATGTAATCTCACCTGATCAAAAATTGAACGGAAGACCCATTCGTTGCTCACAGTTTTTTCTCCATTATTATTTTTTTTTCTTACAAATTTTGTGCACGCGATTTCTGAAATATGCGTCAACCGATTTGCGTCAAATTTTCAGGGATGATAGATATTCAATTAATCTCGATACTTTTTATCAGATTTTGATTACGTCAATTATTACGTAAGATTTTGTCTTTGTTTCTGAAATTTGGGGGTCAGTTTGTCTAGGAGTGTTCTTAGAAACTATTCAAGATATCGTCTTGAACTTTATAGCGATTGTAGAGTGGAGTTAGTAGATGTGCCCGATCGCATTCATCTTTTTGAATTGCAGGGGAAAAAAAAATAACAATAATAAAATAAAATAAAATAAAAAAACGTTAGAGTTCGGTATGACACGAAAAACCCCTCAATTTTACTTCCTTTTTCTACACGTTTCATCAATATCTTCGAAACGAAAATAATTTGAAAAGACACATAGAACCAAAGTTGTAGATAATAACTAGACCTATTCAATAATATCAAGTTTTAAGGGTCAGCCCCTCTAATAAAGGGTCGAGAGGGGTTAAACGTATTTTCTAAGTATCTCAAAAACTAAAAGGAATTTCTTAAGTATTACTGAAACAAAGTTGTTTGGTTTAACGTTCTGTAACTCCTGATGTCAGCAAAAATATCATTGATTACGTAATAAGGGAATTTTAAAGGATTGATATACGAGAGTTTGATGCTTTCCATGTCTTAAACGGAAAATGTTTTGTAAAGCATTATATAACATATATTAGTCAGAATGTGATGCTAGACAATATGTTATCTTCAAATTTTGTCTTACAATCCCTTTTAATAAATTCAGGGGATGACCCTTAAAACTGTATATCTTATTTATCTTGAAAACTAAAAAACATTTTGTGAAACGTTATAGAACAAAAATTGTAGATAATGTTGATTGATTAAATATTGTTTAACGTCCCGATCGAGAATCTTTCAACGTATGGAAACGTCACCATTGTCGGTGAAGGGCTGCAAATTTAGGCCTACGCTCGGCGCTTATGGCCGTTGAGCAGGGAGGGATCTTTTACGTGTCACACCTGCTGTGACACGGGACCTCGGTTTTTGCGGTCTCATCCGAAGGACCGCCCCATTTAGTGGCCTCTTACGACAAGCAAGGGGTACTGAGGATCTATTCTAACAACCCGGATCCCCACGGGGATTGTAGATAAAGACAAGACCTATTCAACCGTATAAACTTTTAGGGGCCAGTCCTTGAAAATAAAGACCTGAAAGGAGTCAATAGTATTTCCTAAATATCTCAAAAATTAAAAAGAATTTGACAAGCATTATTGAAGCAAAGTTGTTTGTTTTAACGATTTACAGCTGCTGATGTCAACAAAAGTATCACCGATTACGTAATAAGGGAGTTTTAGGGGAATCAATATACGAAACTCTGATATTTTCTATGTCTTAAACGAAAACATTTTTGGAAAGCCTTTGATAACATAAATTAGTTAAAATGTGATTCTAGACAATATGCCATCTTGAAATATCGTCTTGCTTTTCCTTTTAAGGAATTCAAGGGATAGCCTTTAAAACTGAATATGCTAGAAATATTGGAAACTACACACATTTTGTTAAACATTATATTACAAAAATTGTAGATAATGTTCAGACCTATTTAACGATATCAGTTTGTAAGGACCAGTCCCTTTAATAAGGGGCCGAGAAGAATTAAACCTTAACATACATTTTCCTAATTTTTGTTAAGACAAGTGTTGTTTGGGTTATTTAGTTTGATATTTAGTATAGGTAAATAAATTAATATCTAACAAAATTCACTGTGATACACTTTCGATACAAATTAGAGCAAAACAGTATGCGGAACATGTTGAATTCACTTAATTGGCTTTATTTCAGTCGCAATTTACTTTTTCGACGAGACATGTGTTGCAAACAATGCGAATGAAGAATAATTAATTGTTTTCAATCCAAGTTCCTTGAAAATAAGAGAAGAAGTGCTCGAAGAGACGAAAAGGAGAAATCGGCCATTTTCAATTCCCTCTTTGACAGCCATCTATTTACGAATAGAGTCGCAAAATTTCTATTTATTTAATGCACGCGTCCCATATTTCAATAAAACATGACCTTCTCTATCTCTGTTTAAGCTGTGCTCTCTTGTAACAAGCATATTGGCTAATAATATAATGTCCCAAGTACATTCAAAAGTATGAAAATCGCAATCCTATAGTCGCGAATCATCTTGCTGTATTTATTACTATTACAAGGGGTACGTTCTATTCTCCTCAATTCTAAACATCCTGAAAAATGCGACAAATACAGCAGTTTCCGGATTTATATACTCTTTAAAATTCGACCAGTATAACACAAACAGAATCCAGTCGTCAAAACAAAGAGAAGAGTGACAGGAGAAAAGTAAGGTCGACAGGACAAACAATTACACCCTAATTACCAAACAAGAGGCCTACAGACCTTAACGGTCACCTGAGTACCATAGCCTATACACTGATAAAGAGGCATTTTTTTATGTTTTAAGACAGTGTGTTGAAACTTTCGGGGATGGATGGCGACCTCAGTGCCAAAAGTTGTAAATAATTTCATGACTTATTTGACGATATTTAGTCAACATTATTGATTGCATAATAGATAATTAATTACGAATAACAGGACATTTTGATTGAAATACCTTTGCAATTAAACGGAAGACCTATTCGTTGCTCGCAACGAGATCGTGCCTAGTTATTATTATTAGTAGTAATAGTATTAGTATTATTATATGCACAAGGGAAATGAACGGAACGGAAATGGGTAGCATACGAAACTGGTGAAAGGTACATTAGACACAGACTGCCACGTGACTTATTTCCTGCTCACAAGAGCAATAAGGAAGTGCTGTAAATAACCACGTCATATATAGTAAGGATTCCTACATACGGAAAGAAGTTTTAATATTCTCTATCAGCCTTATTCTGATGTTCAACTGAAAATGACCATTGCAGTAACTCTCTTCTGGTTCTTGACAATGAATACAAGTTTCTGGTACTTAGAAGCTCAGAGGAGCGACAGTATCAATGCATCTTTATTGGGAATTGAGCTAAGGAAACTGTCGGATGCTGCCGGCTGGAAGTTTATACAGGTAAAAAAAAAACCGGCATCTGCCTCTAGCAGAACAGAAATTTAAAAGAAATATAATGCCTTTCACAATATTGTTTTGTTATCCGTTGTAATATGTTTAGAGCATAGAGGATTTTTTTTTCAACGTATGAACAAGTGAAAATAACGAATATTGATCAATATCATAAATCTTGTAAAGAATACAATATCAAGATAACGGCAAACACCCTATATCTAAGATATAATGCTTTTATATGCCAAAAGATATTAGCAAACAGATTATTTTTTTTAAAACATGCCAATGATACTGAATGGTAATTTTCAAGATATAATAACACTACCTATGGTATTAATGAAAATATATTAAAGCCATACTGAAAACACCGAGCAGCAAAGTTTTGACAAACCGGTTTCCTAACACATCTCCTCAGTCACAAATTACATGTAATGTTGTTATTAATTTCAACGCGAAACAGTATCGATAGAAAGGCGAATTATTAGTTGTCAAATCTTCATTAATCATTGTTTCCTTCTCTGCAGATCTCCAAAATATTCCTAAGGACAACAATTTTCAGAATTTTCATTTTTTTACCCTAGATAATTATGAAATTTCATTTAAAAAATGTTTTCATTCTAAAAGCGTAAATGGGTGATATTCTGTCTATTGATTAAAATGATACGTGTATAATGCTTAGAGGTTAGCTGGTTGGTTGTATACTGTTTAACGTCCCGGTGGAGAATTCTCCCACCCAGAGAAATGTTGCCATTGCCGGTGAAGGGCTGCAAAATCTAGGACTATGTTCGGCGCTTACGGCATTTGAGCTGGGAAGGATTTTTATTGTGCCACACCTGCTATGACACGGGGCCTTGGTGTTTGCGGTCTCATCCGCAGGATCATACGATTTAGTCACAGTTTACGACAAGCAAGGGGTATTGAGGACCTGTTGTAACCCGGATCCGCACGCGATTTTTGTCGTTAGTGAAAAGTAGAAATGTTAGACATTGACTGTTTCGTTGATCGTATTTCCTTAGAATTATTTCCCAAGCATCGACAAAAGAAATTACAAAGTCGTAGAATGATTGATTGATTACAATTTTTCAGTTATATGGTGGCGTGTAGTTTTTTATTGGTGGAAGAGAGAGAACAGATGCAATGTAACCGAGAAAAGACCACCGACCTTCCGAAAGTAAACTGGCAAACTTCTCACATATATCGGAGCGAGCGAGAATCCAACACGCCCCGACTACAAGTGAGAGGCCTTGTGATTTTGAGCGCGATGCTCTAACCACTCCGTCACGGAAGCCCTCACAAAGTAAAGAAGTAGAAGGAAATATGTAGTTTCATTTCTGATGTCTTCTAAATTATTTATGTATATATATATATATATATATATATATTCGGAAATTCAAGATTTCATTTTAAACCAACTTCTAGGAAGAATACAAAAAGTTGAGTTACCAGGAAGTCGGAGCGGACGGTGGCGCTGTCTCTAAAAAGGTAAGGCCCGGCTATTACCGACTGGGAGTCCGTTTGACGACTAAGACCTACATTTTAATGGAGTCAAAATATTTTTATTTTTGCGATTGTGGATGGGTGAGTAAAATCTGTGAAAGTATGGCTAAACATGCACTTAGATTTATAATACATTTACATTTGGAAAAAAGTGCAGCACTAATTTTATCAAAATAGAAGCATCTTTGGTCGTTTTGTAAAATGGATTCCCAAACCTTTAGACAGTAAAACAGATCATTCTATCAATGTATCACCAAGCTATTGAAATCTGGTTGAAAAACTGCATGGTGAATGAATACGTTTTATTCACATACAATGTTCCTTTCACCGCGTTATTTAAGAAAATGTTATTTGTTTTCATATATAAAATTACAGAACAACGTTAAAACAAACCTAAATATTTGTCTATCTGAATATTGACAATTAGATTGCCAAGTCAATCGGAAAGCGGCTGGAAGACATAAATACCGCTCTCCAGTCATTAAAGAAGACTGTTGATGAAAGCTTCCCACAGATGTCGTCATTGAATACTTTCGTAGACTGCTGTTCCACCGACAGATATTACGAATTCAACGCACACTTCAGATCATCTGTATACCTAATCTTATATCTTTAAATCATTATTTATTTACTGACAATGAAGTATCTATACACAAATTTGTAAATATTCACATTCCAACTATATGGATATCAATAAAATAACAGTGAGGAAATTACAATGTCAATCAAACAATCACGGAAGCACTTATAGCTGTGTCATGTCAAATGTTCCAATACTTGATTATTATTTGTATATATTTTTCTTTTTCATTATTTATTATTTCTATTTGTATTATATAATTTGTCATTTGTATTTGTAAATTTTCAAATTCCATTGTAATATTTTTCCATTTGGATTCTATAATTTTCATTTGTATTGTATAACTTTTCATTGTATTGTATTAGAGAGATTGTTTATTTTGATTTATAACTGGTCGCGATATCTCAGTGGTAAGAGCGTTCGCTTCGTAACCGGGAGGTCGTGAGTTCGAGACCCGCTCGTGCCATGACCGCGTCAAACGTAAGACGCAAAGATAGTTAGTGATTGCTCCTTCCCAAACGCTCGGCATTTAGAAGTGAGAATCACAGGTCTTTCGGATATGACCTTAAAAATGGAGATCCCGTATCGCGGCAGGCGTTGGCACGTTAAAGAACCCTCACTGCTACGACCCTGAGCGGTAAGTATAGGTATATAAATTGGTGGTGCTTCACCTACAGCTGGTGACGTTTCAATATGAGTGAGAAATTCTCGACGGGACGTTAAAAAAATCAGTCAATCATATTTATTTGATTTATAATGAAGGATTTTAAAGCGCAACTTTTAGCCTGTATCGTGTTGAAAATGAGGGAGATGTTTTGAGTACTCAACCTCAAGATTTTCCGTGCCGGACTATCACGAGGTTTATAATTAAGCATGGAAAAGTTCAGTAGAATTTATGCATACATGCAGTAGCCTTGAGCGCTAAGCATAGACCTAGGTCTATGGTACTTCGCCTACAACTGGTGACGTCTAAATATGAGTAAAAATTTCTCGAAGGGATAGAACAAACAAACAAACAAACAAACAAAACATGTAAGTAAACAGTAGTTATGATTGATTGATTGATTGTTGTTTTCCGCCACACTCAACAATTTTTCAGTTATATGGTGGCGTCCAGTTTTTATCGGTGAAGGAGAGAACCCTGATACAATGTACCCGGGAAGAGACCACCGACCTTCCGAAAGTAAACTGGCAACCTTTCTCACATATTCCGGCGCGAGCGAGATTCAAACCCGCGCCGACTAGAAGTGGGAGGCCTTGTGGTTTTGAGTGCGATGCTCTAACCACCCGGCCACGGAGGCAGTAGTTATGAATGAGATGGATTCTAAGCCCTACAGCTTCTTAATCGAATCATAGTTTAAACCGATAGAATCCTTTGTAAGAAACCAAAATAAACATTACAATAGAAATGAAAAAAATGCAATACAAATGAAATATTATACAACACAAATGGAAAATATACAATACAAATGAAACGGAAAATATACAATTAAAGTTATATTCTACAATAGATATGAAAAATTAAACAACACTAATGGAAATTACCAAATTTTGTAACGTTTGACATGCCATAGTCATGACTATTACATTTTGTTGATTTAAAAAATTTTCGCTTTTGAAAATACATGAGGGTATGAACTGCGACGCTTCACGCAGGCATAGGCGTCACGAGCGTCAGTGCTTCGTGGAAAGTATGTCAGATCAGTGTGAAGGTTACAGTTCATACCCTCATGTGTTTTCAAAAATTAAATTTATTTCTTGTATTTACATTCTACTTTCAATTCTGTCGAAATTACCGGCCGTTAAAATATACATACTATGATTTATTCAAGCAATGTTCACAGCTGCAACGCATTCATGAGATAATGGCTATCATTACGATTTGTACAGATACTGAAGGCAAAGACATTTGAAATGTAAATAATTAATACATTTTAAGGAAGTCTGATATTACATTTACAGAGATACTTTTTACGATACGGAAGAGGAGCTAAGCTTTTGTTATCTGCACACAAAAAAAATAATAATGCTTAATTAGATTATTTGGATGTTGCATATTTTGTTCTGGTTTTGCTTCGAAGGTTTCAACGGCTAAGGCATGTGCAAGTCATCCGACGTACGTGAAGCCTGAGAGTTTAAAATATCCCACTAATGCAGTGTTACAAACGATGACGAATAACCACAAGTCCAGCAGGGCGATAAATTACCAGTATATTGGGTTCAAATCCGGTCTGTTTATAAACTACCCAGCTGCCAAGCTTGCAGACTGTCACAGTTACGATCCAAGATTTAGGTAAGTATATGTACAGTGTATGCATTTCTAGTTACAAATCACAAAACTGTACTTTGTATATAAGTATTTTATACATTATTATCTGAAGGCCGTATTTCGTGTCCAGCACGTCATATACACAGAGAGACTTGGTGATAGTGTTAGACACGTCCATGTCCATGAGGGGAGATAAATTGTACGAAGCCAAACATGCCATTCTCACTGTCATGGAAACATTAAGTTACAAGGATAGGGTTAGTCATGTTTATTGATATGCACCCAATACCTAGAACTGCGTCATCAAAACATCTACATATTCTAGCAGTTGAAACGCGTATATATAACATTATTTTCACTGTGCAACGTAATTTCAAAGCATTGCATTTTTCAGATTGGTATCGTGGTTTTTGACAGTGCTGCACATACCCCTGAAAATTGTTATAGCAGAAAACTAGTTCCTGTTACAAAAACAACAAAGCGATATCTGAATGATTTTGTAAGCTCCAGAGACACTGGCAAAGGGTCTGATTATGCAGCAGGGCTTCGTCGAGCTTTCGATTACTTTGACTTCCGGAGCGGAAATAACTTAAGGGGTACGATAGACTAATAATAGTATTGGATTTACGTTTAACACCAATGAAATGACTAAAATGAATTTCTAAACTTTTCTCAATATAGAACAAATCATTTTGTTTGTTTCGGACGGGGACAACACCGGAGACGACCCACTAGAAGTCATCAGAGATGAAAATCATCGGCTGAAAAACAAAGTTTTGATTAACACATACGGCATTGGAACAGGTGAGTATAATCACAGGCAATTCAGGTTTTTCCTCAACGCTGCTTTATTGAAATTTATTGCTCAATGAATACATTTGCCATTTAACTTGACATAGCATCTTTACAGGTAATGATACTGAGTTAGTATTAGTACTAATATCATGGGAGGCATGCAAACAGTGGGGTAGTGCGAGGGGCATAGAATACTTTATCATGGACATTCATTCCACAACAGCTTATTTCGAGAATTTTTCACTTACACAGAAACGTCACCTGTTGTACGTGATTTGATGTGTATCAAGGTTGCAGCTGTAAGAATTTTTTATTGTGTCAATGCCTTTTGCGACTCCAAAGATTCGCGATGCCGGGCACGTGACGAAGACAAAAAGCCCAATCTTATAGATACAATGAATGTGAACATCGTTATAGATCTATTACAGGAAATGTTTTTTATGTGTATGCAATACATTTGTTTGAAGAAATTATGATAATAAAAAATGAACATGTACAAATATATGAATTTCAGGTTTAAGCAGCAAAACTAAGCAGTTATTGTTGAATATTTCTCAGCAAGTACTGAATAACGAAACTTTCGGTGACATTAAGGTAATATACTTGTTATCCAATTTATTTGTTTGTTTTATTTTATAATTTCTTTGAAAATGCTATCAGGTCCAGTGGAATAATAAGAATGAAAATGATTTTAAAGATTACACAATACGATTTGGAAAAATATCAATATTGGCAACTCTATATACATATAGAGACCAAACTTGAGTGAACTCCAAGTTAAACGGCTCTTTACATACTACATGTAATTTTGACCACGGATTGAACCGTTCACTTGATCAAGAAATTGAGCTCACGGCGAGTGTAACCGGTCAACAGGGGATGCTTATTCCTCCAAGACATCTAATCCCACATTTGGTATATCCAGGGGTATGTGTCTGCCCTACTCTCAATTTTGTGTTCTTTATAGGATTTATGGGATTGATCAATGTTCGTTATCATTCTTTTTTCGTACAAAAATGTACCTCTATTGAAACATACATTGAAAGGTGTAATGAAAAGTTTTATTTTGGTATTTGAGCCAACTTTCAAGATTCCTATTGTCTTACATTTTACCACCAGATGAAAAGTGGATTGTTCATCTTCTGATAGACTAACAAAAATTAATCTATTGATGCCGATTGCTTGCCTTATCATAAACCAAGAAGAACTATTCCACTGATGGCCAATACCAAGATGTGAGGACTTCCCATGGCTCGTGTTGCTTGTATATTGTAGAGCATCAGCTCCACATAACTAATTTAGTTTATACATCGAAAGGATTTAATACACAGAATGCTTTCTCTTGATATTTTTTTCATTTCATTAAAGTATAAAATATTCATTACTTCGTCAATCGGGGATTGCTGATATTCCTACAGTAATAGACTATTAGTTAATAAGTAATGTATCCTTATTTGATAACATTAAACACAAAATTTATTTGACTTTGCTTTTGCAATATCTTGTAAATATTGTATATATACCTCTCTGATATTATTCACTATTGACATTAAAGTTACTACTGAATGTCTAATTAAAATTATGTATATCCTCGAGGCTCCCAACTTCTCTATATGTATCTACATATTGAAACCTGGAGCATGAAGGGTTTTATTTTCATCAGCAATCAGGAATGCTAAATTTTACTATTTTGTCTTACATTTTAGATAGGTAAAACGGAGATCCTAATAGACCTGAAGAAGACATCCTTGCGAGAAGTCATGGGGATGTATTATGATATCTCCAATATTCCCATATCTCAGACTCCCACCTACACTCTCCCCTACAAAGATTCCATAAGTAAAGGTATCTTGTATTCCTCATTCCAGCATTCGCGGTCCAACGGAATATCGTGCTGGGAATCTGCACGTTTTTTTTATGATCGTCCACGGAAGTATTACTTTACTAAACGAAAATACTATGCACATTTCAGGGCAGTGTGGTATAAATGGACAAAAATAGAATTGTTGGATTTTAAATCTTTTGCTTTGCAGAATTTGTTGTGAGTGGTTGTTTACCTATGGAATACAAGATGGCCTTTATTGGAGTTGTCTGTGCCGACATCCTTCTAGATGACCTTGTATCAGATATCACCTACCTTCAGCAAGGAGAGCATTCATACGCATTTATCATCGACGATGAAGAACGAACACTTGTTCATCCGCTTCTTCCAGATCCACGTGACGTCAACGCAAACGATTATGACGTCAACAACATACATAATTTTGAGATTTCTGGCGATTTTGATAAAGTAGTCTCATCGATGAAAAGGAAAGTATCATTTCTATGCACATATCAAATAGCTATGTTCTTATAATCCTCGTATACAGTTTTAAAGAAATAATTATATTGACACGGTCAAGAAACGCAATCTCCAATTTTGGTAATAATTGATTGGAATTCTAACATAGCTACGTCAACAAACGAAATTATTTGAAACTGTGCGATTTCCTTTCGAATGCTGATTTAATGAATGTTTTAAGGCATATTCGGACACTCAGTACCCATTACTTGTCGTAAGAGGCGGCCCTTCGGAGGAGACCGCAAAAACCGAGGCCCCGTATGACAGCAGGTGTGGCACAATAAAGTTCCCAGTTACGTTTCTGTGTAAGCTCAAAGGCCGTAAGCGCCGAGCACAGGCCTAAATTTTGCAGCCTTTCACCGGTAATGGTGACATCTCTATATGAGTGAAAAATTCTCAAGCTGGACGTTAAACAATATACAACCAGTCAAAATACTCATATAGTGTTAAATGTAACACCTATTTTCACTTGCGACGAGAATTGTGTTTTAAGAACACACCAGGTTGATGAATGTTAGCATTTAGCTTATATATATAGAACAGGATTGATTGATTGATTATACATTGTCGGCTCAGATTTTGGCGTGATTGAATTACTGATGATTAAGATATTGCGAATCCGCTCAACCCATTTTCTTTTTACCCCTTAGCACATTGCTGAAGTGAAAGTACTACAAATGATTTAAGGAAAATGTATACCTATCTAGATTTTTGTCTGTAAACATACAATTGTGATGTTAAAGTAGTATACTTATATATTTTGAAGCTAACACCATTCGAAGTTTATTTTAAGTGATCTTGATTGCAATCGATAATGATTATTTTTATTTCATATGGTTCAGTGGAGGGAGCGGACAGAGATCGTTGAACACAACTGTGGTAGAAAGTAGAGGTGACCGACTGAGAGACGGGGATTCACCAATGACTCTGGAAGCTGTTTACCACTGGACCCCGGTAAAATCACAGTTCTAAAGTTATTAATATTATAGATCCCATTGTACATGTATTCATAATTATTTCAATATACCATAGTACACTAAGGAAGGAATTTTGAGCGTATCTGTAAGTGCTTGTAGGAGATGGTCGTTGATTCTGGAAAAGTGGCTTTGTGTTATCTTGTTCTGTACTAAATTTTCAATGTTTACAATCAGATTAAAGTAATTTCTATCTCATCGATGATACTTAGGAACACTCTGTATTCGTTAGGCTTAAATTTTACAGCCCTTCACCGGCAATGGTGACGTCTCTCAAATGAGTGAAAAATTCTGGAGAGGGACGTTAAGCAATATACAATCAAATCAAATCTGTTCGTTAACGTTAATAATAGTTTAAGGATATAGCTCTTCGGCTATTTTGTTAATGAAGATATACCATAGATGGGAGTCGCATTGTATAATCATACTGATCTTCATATAAGAGAAACATGAATAAATTTGCTACATAATTGGTTAAACAATACTTTTTTTGCAAATGGATATTATGCTAACAACTTATATATATATATATATATATATATATATATATATATATATATATATATAGATAGATAGATAGATAGATAGATAGATAGATAGATATAGGTATTATATATATATATATATATATATATATATATATATATATATATATATATATAAACAGATAATCGCCAAAGGAATTAATTTAACCTTGTGTGTCGTAATGAAGAAAAATGACGTCATGAGGACATTGAATCATATATCCCCGCAACGGGACGATTTTTTGTATCATCGCTGGGATCTGACAAAATGGCCTGAACCATTGTGTAGACATCACAGCAGATATGCCACGGAAGGTACACGCTCTTACGTATTATTCTTACATTTTAAGGTACATTTCACTGTGCAACCCTCGTTTATTTATGTAAGTGACAGCAAGCATAGACAGCACAAAGAATATGTACAAACGGTGTGGTAACCTCCTTAAAGCTGACATGAATTCATAAATGTAGTAAAATTATCGAAGACCGCCATATTTCACTTCTTATCCGCCATATTCCATGGATTTTCTATTGCTATATGTATTTGGGTTTGCCTAGTATATAAGGGGCCAAAGTTTGCTACGCTTCACTTCACATCAGTGTTTTCGATTTACCTCTTCGGATAGTCTCGAAAGGTAACACGTACATCTCCGATAGTCATGTATATGGTAACATGATCGATTGATTGTTTATTATTTTACGCCACACTCAAAAATTTTTCAGCTATCTGGTGGCGTTCAGCTTTTATTGGTGAAGGAGAGAACCCAGATACAATGTACCCAGGAAGAGACCACCGACCTTCCGAAAGTAAACTGGCAAACTTTCTCAAGTATATTGGCGCAAGCGAGTATCGAACCCGCGCCGACTAGAGGTGAGAGGCCTTGTGATTTTGAGCGCAATGGTCTAACCACTTGGCCACGGAGGCCCCTATATGGTAACAAGTGAAATCAAATTTTACAACACAATGCCGTGCTCGGACATTACATTAGAATGTCGTACATCAGTAAAACATTCTAACACTTTGGGATAAATATATTTAGAATACATAAATGTATGTATAGTTGCAGTAAAGATGTCAAAATTATGTAATAAACATGGAAAGATATTTTATCAATTATTCGTTAATGGAATGGAACAAGCAAAGGGCACAAAATTTATACCATTCATTATTCACAACCACTTCAGCAAAATGCAAATATGTAAATAATATTATAAATTGTGCACATGACATGTATACTCGCCATGAAAACGCATCGAATGCGGACGACCATCTACCTTGGGCTACTCGTAATATCAATAAAGGGCCGCAGATGTACGTTCACACTGGTCGAAAATATCCTTAGTAGAAGTAAAATTCCTAGATTATGGTGTATAATTCAAATTAATTGTCTTCCAAAATAAATAAACTATTTCATCTTTCTTTTGCATCTTAGATTATAATTCAAACTTCCTATTTAAAATACATTATGCCCACAACACACAACGTGCCTGACTGTGCATTTATACAAGTTGGTACTGTGATTAGAAAAAAAATGACAAAATATTCATATTCAATGTTTATGAATTCCTTACATAATATTCTAGGTGCCCCACTTCCTTTTTTTTTAAAAAACAAAGCGCTCAATAGCTCTTGCAAGTATCTCTATAATATTTTGCGTTATTACATTCTGCGTTGAACTCGCCTTGCATTCTCTCTCTCTCTCTCTCTCTCTCTCTCTCTCTCTCTCTCTCTCTCTCTCTCATTTGTATTTTTTAATTTGCATGGCAAGAAATTTTTGAGAAGCCAATTTTCCCATTTGAAAAACGACGAACGACGATACTTGCCTGATTATTACATTTTGCGTTGCTATACATGTATACTAATTGTATGGTTTGTAACTGCACACTTTATCAAATTATCCTTCACTACACAGGTAGGGAGTGGTAAACTATTTCACAAAACAAAACATGAATAACGAACAAAGGTTATTTTTAAGCATGCAAACTTAATTCATGAATATAGAAATATTAAGAAAAATCGCAAGTATACATTGCAGAGTTATAGCGTACGTTTCTGTAATGTGGCATAATCATGACGTTCAGGTTAACGTGTAAATCAGAAATATTTTTATTTCGCACATAGTGAAAACAGACATACAACTGTATGTTAGTGTAATTCATCCGATATTAGTATTCATAAATAATTAAAATTCGTGTTGATGTTTTTTGATGTAAAAGAAAGTCAGAATAATGCGTAATGGAAAACACTATAACAAATTACACTTTGTCATTATATAATGTGGTACTAATTTAGGTAAAATGTACTTTTATTTCAACACGATATGGACATTGTGTAAATGTTAATGAATATTATATCGGACATGTATTCAGGAGGGTTGGGAAAAGGCAGAAAACCTGGTCTGCCCCACCCTCCTTTTTGACAATTTACTTCTTTTTCCGTTATTTTAACATACAAAGTCTGTATTTTCTACATGCAAAATTCGATTGACCCCCCCCCCCCCCCCCCCTCCTCTCCCCAATTTTAGAAGTAATAATAAAATGTAGTTGATATGAAGGATGTATGTAGTGAATTCTTACCTTCCCTTCCTTCGATTAGGAATTTTAAGGTTTGCGCAGAAGTGCCCCGAATTCAGTTTTTGCTCTTGCTTGCAAATAATTCTAAAGCTGTTTTGAAATATTTTATTTGATATCAAGAAGGAATTGTGATAATTAAAATTTACTGCAATATGATCATTAGACTTTTAGTGATTTACAATTAAGTATTTTCGGTCCAAACCCAATATATATATTTTATATTTTTATAATATATATTTTTTTAATGTCTAATGATGAATTCAAATATAAACACTTATGCAACTCCTCTAAGAATCCACTATCGTATAGAGTCAATCCAAATTACAGTTACATTTATAAATGCTTGTAAATTCTCTTTTATCTGCACATAGAACTCTCTCTCTCTCTCTCTCTCTTTCTCTCTCTCTCTCTCTCTCTCTCTCTCTCTCTCGTTCAATCAAGGTGTACACGTATTCAGTTATGCGGTTCCCAAAGAGACAAGAAATCTTTGATGGTGTACTATACTTTCGTTTAAATATTCCCTTTCATATATGTTTTTGTGTGATGAACTGTCTATTTTGGACTGTCTATCTTGAATATGAATAACATAACATTTTATATTCTTTGCTTATTCAATTCTATTAGTATGCGAATGGCAAATTATTTCTACGTGCTTTTTTTTTTCATGCTATTGACATGATAACTGCAAATACTTGTATGCAGATGCAAGTTTGCAAAAATGCTTTCTTGGCATTTTTGTATCATTTATCCAAATTTGCAGATTGTTTTACTATAATACAATATGTATTTTGTAATTTTGAGCATTGCATAATGTTTTAAAACGTGATTTCAATTGTTTCTCACTCCCTATACATTCCTATCGGAGATGTGCACTGGTCGAGTCCAGCTAGAAAATCACTCGGGTGTGACATTCACATTTAGGGTATATAGGGATAGCGTAAAATAAGCTGAAAGAAATATGGCGGATAAGGTGAGACACGTATACGTATTTATTAATTCATGTCAGCTTTAATAAATACTTCCATACTTTTTAAGAACAATGTCTTACTAAGGAAATAAGATTATGATGATCTGCTATGTGTTTTCTTCTAAGTTCTATGTTTGTCAAATTTACATTTCAGTTTAATAGGAAGTTTTCAATTAAAGTCTCAGAAATCAAAAGCTATTCACTTTGTCTTCTTCAAACACTGTACGAAAAGACTGGTCATCCTGTGTTACTACGACAGGTCACCTCTTTATGCCTGGTCATGCCCGTATAGGGCTTACGGTGGGTATGACCGGTCCAAAAGGGGGGATGCTTACACCCCTAACACCTGATCCTATATTTGTCTTTTCCAAGGCTCCATGTTTGTCCTGTTCTTAATTTGCATTCGTTGTAGGATTTTTGTGATGGATCACTGCTCATTACATGTATCTTTACCTTTTTCATGGATTAAATTCTCTTTGTTGATGTCATCTTGATGTGCAAAACAAACTTTGTGGAATGTAAATGCATGAATGAACGAACGAATTGCCTATACATATGTAATGGGTTAATCAAATTGAATGTCTTTTATATTTAGAGAGAACAACCGTGAATTTTTCTCCTGATGCAAAATTAAGTAGTCATGACGACAACCATGAGATTGAAACAGAAAAGAAAGTTTACCAATACGAAAAATATATTGCTGGCACAATTCAAACTAATCCGGGCCTAAAAGTAAGATTTTTTTTCAATTTTACATTGATATGTCAATTGCAATTTGACTATCAAAGTGAGCCTGCATCATTATTTTTCTCGACAGATTTCTCGCTGGCTTGACAATGTTCTATTCCACAAATACTTGCTCATTACACAAAATTATAACAATTACCACACTTCAACTGATGATATTTTTGAAAGTACGTGATATAACGCCATCTACGCATATCAGAACTACCTACGCCATCTACGCATATCAGAACTACCTTGGTAGAGACCGGTCGCGGTAGCTCAGTAGTTAGAGCGGTCGTGAGTTCGAGCCCTCCTCATGCCATGGCCGCGTCAAACCTAAGAAAAAATAGGTAGTGATTGCTCCTTCGCCAAACGCTCGGCATTTAAAAGTGAGAATCACAGGTCTTTCGGATATGACCTTATAAACGGAGGTCCCGTGTCGCGGCAGGCGTTGGCACGTTAAAGAACCCTCACTGCTACGACCCTGAGCGCTAAGCATATGTCTAAATTTGTGGTACTTCACCTACAGCTGGTGACGTCTCAATATGAGTGAAAAATTCTCGACGGGACGTAAAACAAACAAACAAACTACCTTGGTCATAAACTCATCTTGAATCGCAAGGGAGATCACCTTTGAAAAAAAAAATGAATGCAAAATTTATGTAGGAAAACTGACATTTTTATGTTCTTTTTTTCAGAAGTGATTATTGAGCATATCGTATGATTCCTAAATCTGGAGATGATAATCTATCGCTTTTACGTTGTTTATTTGGAAAGTGCTTTGTGGGGCCAGTGTCTTTTTCACTCAAAAATGTCTGAGAATATTTACATAATTATTTGTATTTGATCATTAGGTATCCGCAATAAATTCTCTGAGGGCAACCTCATTTATTGAAAGTTTCTGGAAAAAACCTTCCCACTACGCATCGTCCCTGATCTGGCGGTATATAATGACTGAGGATGGCGTACAGAGGATATACCCAGGGGTCCGGTTACCCGATGAATACGACCACAAACTGAGACCCTGGTATATTGTACACAAATATATTTTATTTACTGATTGTATCTGAAGAATCCTGGTACATGAAATTATTAGTCCCAACCGGCTTTGCCGAAGGGGACTATTTGTTTACTGTCCTTCGTCCGTCTGTCTGTTATTCCGAATCAGTTTCCGGACTTTTCTCAGCGCTGGATGAAGATATTTAACTGAAATTTTAGATATGGCTTTGTCTTGGATAGTTACAGATCAGTTCAGTTTTGTTCTGCTTAACCTATTTTGACTGGATTATACCCCTTGATAAATTGCAAGAATCAGTTTTCCGGACTTTTCTTCGCATTGGATGAAGATATTCAACTGGAAATTTTCTTTATGTCCTTGTCTTGGATAGTTACAGACCAAGTTGGAGTTTTGCTACACTTGACGTACTTTTGACTGAATTACGCCCCTTGATGAATTGAAATTATCGGTTTTTCGGACTTTTCACTGCATCAGATGAAAATATTCAATGAAATGTGATATATGGCTTTATCCTGGATAGTTACAGATCAAGTTTGAGTTTCGTTATATTTGACCTTCTTTTGATTGAATTTTCCACCGGTAGGGGACTTTTTATTGCCTGCAGCATACTCAGAGTGCTTGTTTATCCTATAAACATGTCTTTTGGAACGATCCTTTTTTTATAGATTGCGTAATGTATGACAATATTTGATCAATAATAGTCTACGTAAAATGTTCATATTTTGATTGATTGGTTGTATATTGTGTAATGTCCAGCTAGAGAATTTTTTTATCTTATTTAATCTAGACGCGCAATGCCAATGTTTATATATATATATATATATATATATATATATATATATATATATATATATATATATCAGGAAGAACAATTTTGACTGGATCGGGAACTCGATTTGTCTGTTGCTGTCAACATAAGCAACACGAATCAATCATTTTACCTAATAAATAGATACTACTGTCTCTTAACAATGTAGATATAAAAAGTTTAATGTTAGAATTTCAATGTAGTGTAGGTTCTGGTTTGCTCCAACTGAGGCCTAGCTGAGTCATCACTCGGGTGTTCAATTTTACTTAGGAAAGTACGAGAAAATTCCTCAATCCCTTAAACCATAATCGCTCAAATACAAATGTTTTGCGTATATTTATTATTTGTTGAAGCTAAGGGCTAATGGGAAACTGCTTCAATTGCGGTGAGTGATATGGCCCATGAGCCTCTTGTTGTAATGCTCTCTGATGACAGGTATAGGAAGACCCTAGCAATGAGAAAACGTACTGTAGTTTCGGGACCATACGAAGATTTGGGAGGCGCAGGAAGTGTCATTACTCTGTCACGTGCTATTCTGATAGGAAGGTAACACTTAAAAGATACAACAGTTGTTTCTATGTTACCCAAGCAATATTAGAAAACCCTTTAAACAAATTCTCACACATGTTTGAAATGTAGAGTTTACTGAGTGCATATCATTAATGTATGAACATACACGTTTGTAAATAATCGTACTAAATTCAATATAATTATATTATATTGAAAGAATTCTAATTTATACTGACATTTCATATTGCAGCGATGGTGAAAAGATTGAAGCTGTTGTGGGCGCAGATTTCTCCCTGTATTTCTTTTATCAAATGCTCCTAGATATATATCCCATCTGCAGGAATAAAACCGAGTACCGGTAGGAACCCATCTGTTATATTTCGTTTTTCTTGTTGCAGTCCGCTTCAGTGAATATGGTGAATATTAATTTGGGTTTGTCAGTTTTTACGCTCGTCTGTAGACTTGTCTGTCTTCTTCACGTCCTGATATCAGTACGCTTAGATTAAGATCAATAGACTCTGTGGCGTAAGGATCGCCAGGACAGTGACCAAAAATATAAAAAAAAATCGATAAATTTCCTTATACTCGTTGAAATCGTAGCATAAAGGTCGTTCTTGGCACACTGATTCTGACTGCGGATTGCTCCCTTTGCCTGGTTGGGATGTGGGGCTCACGGTGAGTGTCACCGGTCGACAGGGGATACTTGCTCCTCCTGTTCACCTGCTCCTACCTCTGGTATGTCCAGGGGTCCGTGTTTGCTCATCTCTCTGATTTGTATTTTCTATAGAAATTGCGAGATTGAGTATTGTTCGTCACCGTAACCTTTTCATAAATACAAAAATGTTCAAATCGAGTGTGGGTTTTTGTCATTGAAGAGATTACCTTCCCTGAAAATTGATTAGCATTACCTCAAAGCGTTGTTAATTTTTTTCTGAAATTATCACAATTGGTACCGTTTATATTTTACATTACAACCACTAGGTTAATACCTCTGTTGGTGGACTGTTAGTTCCTGGGGGTATTCACCAGCCCAGTGATAATTAAGAAATTCATTTCAAAATTAAGGATTATCTCCCTCATACATAGTTCTGATCCTTTGCCGGATTTGGCTCCACTATTTGGTATTTTGCTTCTTTCAGCCTTTCCGACTTTATTCGTATTTTGGATTTCCAACATTTTGACTTAAGCATCAAAGAAGAGACATTATTTATCGAAATGCTCATCTGGTGCATCAAAATTGGTACCGTTTACGTTTTATAATACTATAAGGAATGAATACTTTTTCAATACTTTTGAGAATTTTCTGTTAGAATAAATCCTCAGTAATCCTTGCTTGTCGTAAGAGGCGACTAAATGGGGCGGTCCTTCGGATGAGACCGCATAAACCGAAGTCCCGTGTCACAGCAAGTGCTACACGATAACTATCCCTAGGCATAGGCCTAAATTTTGCAGCCCTTCACCGGCAATGGTGACGTCTCCATATGGATGAAAGATTCTTGAGAGGGACGTTAAACAATATACAATCAATCAATTAATCAACTAACCTTTTTATCAATATTTACAAAATTATAAAGAACTATACAATTCACTGAATATTTTTTAATTCGTAGGAAAATTGGTAGGAAAATTCGAGAAAAGTATGGAACAACTTCAAAAATTACGCACGCACTTCTGCGATATGTACGGAGTTGAGAGCGTTACAACTGTGACGTCACAATGTATACAAAGCTATCGCCACTGTGTATAACGCAAAATATATGGGTGGAGGGTTGTATCAGATATCCACCATTTCAACATTCTTGTCGATCACATTTAGAGTTGGAGATAAAAAAATATAGTTAAATACGAGGGCGAGTCAATACATAGTTGCCTAACTTATTTCCAGTTGAGATCCACCTTTTCTTTATCTATGTAATTGTTATATAGTGTGATGCACATAGACTAACGATGTTCAAGTGATATCAGTTCAAAAACGAAAATGTCAGGTCCATTGATTCACTCCTTAACTGCCGTTGCCACTTCGTCAGACCGGAAAAGATGGTGAATTACATGTAATTCTCACCCGTTCCCTCTACAGCATCCATTGCAACTTTGCAAGTGTGGATTCTACTAGGCGTTTTTCACGAATGGTGGTTCTCGGCTGGTCTAGCAAGTTTGCATAGTACACTCCAATTATTGTACATCTCTTGGATAAAATGTGCAGCATAATAACGCCTTCTGCGTCTCAAAATACTGTGGTCATCACTTTGTCAGTAGATGCTTGCATCCTGAACTTTTTGGCCTCGGAGACCCCGCCCTACCCATTGACGAATCTGAGCTTTATTCTCTTCTCATAATAATGAATCCAAGTCTCATCTACAGTCACCAGACGCAAAAGAAAATTATCTTTTGACCTAATACGCTACAACAAGGCGCTGCATACTGATGCTCTGGTTGCCATTTGCTAATCGCTAAGGAATTTGGGGACCCAGCGGGCTGTTAGCTTCCGCATACCTAAATGATTATGCAAGATTGTTAAAACGCTACCATGCGAAATACCTAATGCCTGCGCTATTTCTTCCACTTGAATTCGCCTATCAGAGTATACCAGATTCCGAACTTTGTTACACATTTCTTCGTCGGTGGCACCCAGTGGACGTCCAGATCTGGCTTCATCTTCTAAAGACGTTCAACCGCGTTTGAGTTCCCCTACCCAGAATTAACCTGAACATAAGATGGTTCAGAAGACCCATAAACATCAGTTAACTCGCCGTATATTTCCTTGCCTGTTTTGCCTTTTACATACAAGTACCGAATTACAGCACGGTACTCAATATCATCTTATTAAAGAAAGACTCGATACGCATGCAATTTTGTACTCAGGTATAAAGTATGCATTGAAACAAGGGAAGAAAATCTGACCGTCTTGGCCAATCAGAAATGGGATAGCCTGGATACTTATTGACTCGCCCACGTGTACGGAAAACATTTTGTTGCTTGTTTATTTCGGGAAATGGTAATAATGCAAAATGGAGATTAAATTACATTTTAACCTTCATAAAAGAATTCGATAGAGAGAACATGGTCTTCAACGTGGTAATTACGGTCTTCATTGAAAACGTTCACGTTTCTTACGGTCATTTAATAGTTTAATTCGTTTGAATTCTAGTGAACAACAATGAATGACTTTTAAAAGTATACCACTGTGCATTCAATCAGCATCGTAAGTAACGCAGACCACCGATCAGGACAGCTACCATTGATGACCGTAAAATACCGTTTACACTGTGTATAACGTCATAGCCAGATTATTCTGAAGATTGCTATTTCTGGTAACCAACGGTCAAGGTCACTGGACTACCTTCTGTAAGAAATTGCTTGGTTTTCGGATATCTCAATAAATGTTTTGCTCTATCGATCACACTTCAAATGACACACGATGATTTGACAGTCCATGATGTATTTTGTGTCAGACGGCCGAAGGTGAAGGCCACCATGTCACATATTGTAAGAAGCAGATTTTGTTTGTAGGACAGATGGTTGATTATATATTGATTAAAGTGCCGCTCGAGAATTTTCCCTTCATATGGAGACACCACCATTGCCAGTGAAGGGCTGCAACATTTAGGCTTATCCTCGGCGCTTACGGCCTTTGAGCAAGGAGAGATCTTTATCGTGCCATAACTCCTGTGACACAGAGCCTCGGTTTTTTGGTCTCATCCGAAGGACTGTTACATTTAGTCGCCTCTGACGACAAGCAGGGGATACTGAGTGTCCGAGTATGCCTTCATACATTCATTAAATAAGCAGATTTTAACTCGGTTCCCAGGAGGTGTAGGACAGAAGGTCCAAAGTCAAGGCAAATAGGTAATAAATAATCAAGAGGAATTTTGATGATATGTGAAATGCTGTTTCAGCTTAAGCAGTGATATCTCACACCACGAATACTAATGGTTAATACATCTGAATATCAAATCAAGGTCACTTCGTTACATATGGTAAGAAACGTTTTTCAATATCTGAGACTTTAAATCAAAATTTTCCAGACATCAAAAATGACGCATGAAGAATATCCGTGACTTTCGTTTCCCTATTGTTCAAAAGGTCAAGGTCACTGATTGAAATAGAAAGATGATATGTAAAAATGGTACTTAAAGTTTATCAATAGGATATAAAGGGTCTCTATCACAACCCGATAACCTCTATCACTTTGAGAGGAAATGTTTAAAACGAAAGGGTACCTGCTGTCGTGAGGTAACACAATGTCTTTGTATAATGCTTGCAATACTGTGAATCAGTATTGAAACGTCGCAGCAGAAATCCCGTAAAATGTGCACATCTTACGTATACCATCAACCAAATAGATATGACCTATTGAGGGAGGGGGGGGGGGGGTAAATTCATTGAATTTTGCTTCTTCTATTCAAAATGAAGAATATGTACATGCCGCAGTTTTGCCGCCAAACAATCAAGCTACTTCCTGGTATATTCATATGTACAATATGTTTACTTTCGATAATTCATTTAGTGTTTTTAGCGTACCCTTTGTATAATTCATTTAGTGTATTTTAGTGCGTCCTTTCTTTTTGCTTTGTAAAATTTGTTTAGTGTATTTTAGTGTGTCCTTTCTTTTTGTTTGGTATAATTTGTTTAGTTTATTTTAGTGTATCCTTTGCTTTTATTTTGTATGATTTATTTAGTGTAATTTAGTGTACCTTTGTTTTACTTTGTATAATTTATTTAGTGTATTTTAATACACCTTTGTCTTCAGTTGCATTGTAGTTGACGACAGTGGATCTCTAGTAATGCATCCATACTTAACAGAAACAACAACACTTCGTGTCAGGAATCCAGTCCACATTACAAACAAGGTATATCAATATTGAATCTTTTCAAGAATCCACTTCATAATACAGAAAATTGTTGTTTGTTGTTGGTTGTATTTTCCTTATCGTCTTGCTTTAGAATTTTTCATTCATATGGAGATGTCAACATTGCCGGTGAAGGGTTGCAAAATTTAGGCCTTTGCTAGGCCCGTACGGCCGTTGTGAAGGAAGGTTAATTGACTGATTATTTGTTTTACATTCCATCGTGACGTTTTCACTCATATTGAGATGTCACGAGCTGTAGGTGAAGCACCACAAGTTTAGACTTATGCTTAGCAATGAGAGTTCTTTAACGTACAAACGCCTGCCGCGACACGTGACCTCCATTTAAAAGGTCATATCCGAAAAACCCGTGATTCTCACTTCTAAATATCGAACGTGTGGCGAAGGAGCAAGCAATACCGATCTTTGTGTCTTAGGTTTGACGCGGCCATGACACGAGCGAGGCTCGAACTCACAATCTCCCTGTTATGAAACGAACACTCTAACCACTGAGCTACCGCGACCGGTTTGAGCAGGTAAGATCCGGAATTGAGCAGGCAGGGATCTTTATTGTGCCACACCTGCTTTGTCATGAGACCTCGGATTTCGTGGTCTCGTCGGAAGGACCTCCCCACTTAGTCGCCACTTGTGGCATGCAAGAGGTACTGAGGACCTATGACAGAAAAATACATGTACATTGAGAGTAAATCTTACTTAGGAAACCAAGGTACTGTGAATTTATTCGCCAGAACATTATTTAAGCGTAATTTAGTGCGACTGTAGGCGTTCGCAAACATGTATTTCTTGCGAAGAAACAAAATCTTACAAATAGTGAATATAAACAATCAAGAATGATTCGCAAAAGTTATGTCTTGCAAAAATCTAGTTCTTGAGAATAAACAAAATCTTTACACAGAGTGGACATAAGCAATAAATAATGATTCGCGAAGGTTATATCTCGTGAACATCCACGCGAAAATAATGTCTCGCGAAGTAAACGTCATCTACTGTACATCTACATTACGTTCCTCTTTGGAATCCATTTCACATTACAGACAAGGTGCACCTATATTACGTCTACTGAGGAATGCAGTTCACATTACATATAAAATACATTGTACATTTTAGTATCATGAAGTAATTAATCAATGGCAAGTCATACATGTTTATTTCTGATTAAAAACTAGGAGTTACCTATCGCAAGATCTTTGATGTCGAAGGGAATACTCTACAGTCAACCATGCAGGGATACTGAAAACAAAAAGGAGCAGATTACCTTCAGGGTAGTAGGCACTTTTTCTATCCGTATCTATCACTTTTGTTGTTGTTGTTATTTTTAGTGATAATGTACATGTGTAAATATTTTATGTATAAATGTCTTATGATTTTCTATCCTCTCATTTAATCTGTCTGTAAATAGGTTTTTATACAGGACCACAATGTGAACTAGTATGTAATACTAATTGTGCTATCCTGTCTAAATAAAGAATTTATTATTATTATTATTATTTATTATTATTATCCAGTAACTTATCAATTTGATAAAGATTCAGAACAATTAAATTTAACCCAGATACTATATCTTTTAACCTTATAGAGGTTCGCTCCTGAGTTTCCTACAATTGTCAATTTTTTTTGGGGGGGGGGGAGTGGGGGGGGGGGGATTATTGATTTTTACAGTGAAGGAAAATTGTGAAATTGGGGTTACAGTGTTTATTATTGAGCTACAATCTTTACATCATATCAGTATGCACCCATATCTTATAATAATATAAATATAAAAAAAATTTCGATACTAGTAGATAGATACTTTGTACATTTAATATACGGTAACCATGGTACTTTAACATTACATTCCACCAATTTCATTACTTTCTGTGACAGGGCCGATTTGACTCTTCATGGGCCTAGTTCTTTTGTCATCTGGATTTTAAGAATTCAAACGAACATAATAGAAGTATTGTCATTTCTTAAATTGCACATAAATCACAAAGTCTTACCTTAAAATTTAAGATGAAACTTAAGATATAGGTGTTATGGAATTTTTTGAATTATTGGCCAAAATGCTGAAATTTCGTGTAAATCAATATGCATGAATCGGCGTTCGATTTAAAAAAAAATATATGAATTTACAATATTTGAATTAGTTCAAAGATCTTACTACTTGTATCATCAATTACAAAATTGGAATACATGCCTGGGCGTGTAATTATTGAAAATATGTTGGATAAAACAAAAACGGCAGATTCTTGTAAAAGATCTTTTTGATTAAAGAATCCTTCCGCAAGAAAATGTAGTCCTTTACAAACATTTTCAAAATTGGAATTAACATACAAATTTTCAACTACATTGTTTTAAGTAGTGAATATATAATAGAATAAGTATTGAACTACACAGTTACAGCATGCTGCACACTTGTGTTCAAAAACTGGGGAGGTAACCAGTCGAATCAAGGAACCATATTTTTATGCTTACGGTTATAATATTTAACGTTTGATATTTTGGTGTGGTAAATACCATTCCATAGCCTCAACTTAAAATTTGAAAATAATGACTTTTGTTACCAGTAAAACACATCATGGAAGCACAGTATTTTCAAAAATATGGAAATAAGTCTTAATTAACAAAAGTATCAAAATAAAAAAAAAAACACGATTCTTTGAAATATGTATCCTGTGGGAGGCCATTTGAGGTGACGTTATTTTTTTACTGTATATATTTTTTTTAAAAAAACAACTTATCACTATCTTCTCTCTCTTCAAAGATCGATAGTAGTACTATATTTTGTTATTATACATTATCATAACGCCTGTGTTATCATTTAATAAAAGCAGAATTCTTTAACAATAGAAGACAGATAAACAATAAAATGCATGTTGTATACAAATATGTCAGAAAATTTATTTATCCTATCTTTCCACCAATGTTCGTTTTCTGAATATAAGACACAAGTATTTTCTTTTATAGTATATATACTATGCTATAATAAACCATTTATTAAGAAGACACACTGCTCCAAAAGGAAATGCAGGGTCCTCTAGCAAGAAAGGATGGTAACATTAAATTGCGACACCCATTTGTTTTCTGTGTTACACACACACACACACACACACACACACACACACACATACAGTCCCGTGAGGACCTGGGTTAGATAGAATAGGTCCTCAGTACTCCTTGCTTGTCGTAAGAGGCGACTAAATGGGCGGTCCTTCGGATGAGACGGCAAAAACCGAGATCCCGTGTAACAGGAAGTGTGGAACGTTAAAGATCCCTCCCTGCTCAAAGGCCCTGAGCGCCGAGCATAGACCTAAAATTTGCAGCCCTTCACAGGCAATGGTGATGTCTCCATATGAGTGAAAAATTCTCGAGCGGGACGTTTAACAATACATATTCAATCAATCGCTGAAATAATATGAAATGAATCCAGTCTTAATTGTTTGTCATTATTAGAACTTGTCTACCATTCCCCTCCTCCTATAAATTCTTAACTAATTTTAAGCAGTGACTACGCTACAGTTTGTTTATTTTATGATGATATAACATTTAAAGGTAAAACTCCCACAATCCAAAACACACGGAGTTTTAAACACTGTGGATGGATATGAAATACGTCCTGTATCTGGAACAAACCTTTTCCTGATATTAAAACGCAGACAGGAGAAAGATGAATATCCATGCTGCAAGGTATTAAACAAATGCTTCTATACCTGCATGGCTAAAATCTAAAGTACATGTATATACTATATATAGGGTAATTTTTTTTAAAAACACTTAGAAATCTAGGCATTTCATTGTTTGGTGGAATATCATTTGACATAACGTTTATAGTCTTGAAATTCTGTCGGATTTTATTTTTGGTGAAGATCTCTTATACGTTAGAAATGCGAGCACTCGAGTGTGGAAGATAACCCTTCGAAGGGTGTTCCAAAAATAATGTCACTTGCATTCCTTCTCCAGTCAGCAAGTATTTGATCATTTTACTTTGTACTGCTCTTCAATCTACTCACCATCTGCTTGAATGCAACTTTTGAGACAGTCAATCTACTTCTGGAAGCAGAGTGAATATACAATTCAGATACTGATAAATAGCAGAGCTAAGAGCATATACCGAATTGCATATATTTCCACATAGACGATATGGAAGATGTGGAAGGTAAATAAATTAGGGGTATAATTAGTTATCATGATCTTAATTTCAGGATTCCAAAATACAACCCAATCTACTAGAGTGTCCCTCCAGTGATTGTTCGTGCCTCTGTTATCGCCGATTAAAATTCAACGACTGTGAAAACAAGTACCAAGACAAGTAAATGTCCAATCCTCTCCAGATTTTAATTAAATGATCGATTTTAATCAATCTGAACTGAAAGGTCAAATAAGCTTTTCTGATCACAGTTCCCTCCTCTGTCCGTCCGTCCGTTTCACATATTTCATTTCTAACAAAATACCCCAATGGTGTAATTTCAACCAAACTTGCTATGAAGAATGCTATGAAGAATGCGTGGGTATAAAGGGTTTACGTTTTGTTAAAATGAAGAGGCACATCCTTTTAAGTGAAAATAAGTGAAAAGTTTGCGTCATCTTCTAAAACTCTTTTCGAGAACCAATGGACCAATATCAATAAAACTTAACACAAATCATCCCCATGTAAAGGGGATTCCATTTTGTACAAATGCAGGGTCATTTTCATTCCAAAGGGAATATAATCAAGAGAAGACAAAATAAGGCTGGGTCATCAAAAATCTTCACAGGAGCTACTAGGCAAGAAAAGTTGAAATTTACATAATTTAAACTAACTACAAGTTTGTCCAAAGTATGACTCCCAGGGGTAGTGTAGAGCCACAATAGAGGATTAAAGTTTAAATGCGTATACATAGGAAACATCTTTTAAAATCTTCTAAAGAACAACAGGGCCAACAGGGCCACGATATGTAAGATCCATAACTAGTTCAGATGTTGTATGTTCAAGTATGTTTAAATTGTGGCCCCCAGAAGTAGGGCGAGACCACGGTAGGATATCAAAGATTTACATGGGAATATATAGGGAAACATCTTTAAAAACATTCATCTCAATAACAGCAGGTCCATGATTAGCCATATTAAAATGTAAGTATCCACAGGTAGTGTAGATTCAAGTTACTCCAATCATGATACCCGAAGGTAGGTTGGAGCCATAACAGGGGATCAAAGTTTTACATAAGAATGTATAGACACCTTCATCTCCGCAGAGGGTCGTGATTACATGCAGTTAGAATTAATATGCGAGAATGTAAGGGTAGTTCAAATTCAAGTTTGTTCCATCCAGGAGAAGGATGGAGCCACAATAGGATATCAAATTTTTATATGGGAATATACAGGAAAATAATTAAAACAAATTCTTGTCAAGAGTAACAGACACACTAAGTCATATCCATAAGTAAATGTTCCCAAGTTGTGTGGATCCAATTTTTTATGTCCCTGCGACCATAGCCAGGGCCCATCTTGATTATGTCCAGTCCGAAAAATTAAATTTGGACATAATTTTTGAATGCCCTGTGATAAAGCTCTTATTTTTCATACCTGCATTCCATCCCGTGGGGATCCGGGTTGTTAGAATAGATCCTCAGTAACCTTTGCTTGTCCTAAGAGGCCATTAAATGGGGCGGTCCTTCGGATGAGACCACATAAACCGTGGTCCAGTGTCACAGTAGGTGTGGCACGATAAAGATCCCCCCTGCTGAAAGGCCCTGAGCGCCGAGCATAGGCCTAAATTTTGCAACCCTTCACCGGCAATGGTGACGTCTCCATATGAGTAAAAGATTCTCGAGCGGGACGTTAAACAATATATTATCAATCAATCATATCTGCATTCCTTGAGTGAAGACCTTTTTCTGCCACCAATGTTGTTAACGTTGTAGTTTTCACCCTGGAGTTTGACCTATTTTTAAGAAAACCTTACCTATTCAATATATCCTGAACTATTGAATGTAGAACTGTCATTTCTTGTAGATAGATTTCTTATTGCAGACCTTTTCTTTCATACCATGATATTTAAATTCGTGACCTTGACCTCCAGAACGGCAGGTCATGTTAGTTAGATTTATATTGGGTCATTCATGTGATGTGGATTAAATTTGGCTATGTTGTTGCCCCCTGAAGCTAAGTTGGGACCACAATATGGGGCAACTTTTTTCATGGGAATAAAGATTTTTAAAACGAATCTTGTAAATCCCGAAGTTTAGCAAAAGCAGGACCAAGATTACTGAGCAATGTGTTAAAGTCAACAACAATCAATTACACACACACACACACACACACACACACACATATATATATATATATATATATATATATATATATATCCTTAAAACTTTGTTACGCAGTTGGCCTCAACTAGAATATCATTTTCCATACAGAATACTAGTATTTACTGCTAATAAAATTTTTAAGTTGACTGACCTCTTTCTTGTACAGCGTCACAGTGCCTCCCTGCAGCCGTGAGGTTCCCGTTCCCGTGGGTAATCATTTTAGTAAGAGTGAGCTAGACAAAGTATCCAACCTTGACCGATGCTTCCAGACCAAATGTCATTGTCGAAAAACTGAAGAGTTTGTATATTTCATATAAACCGGAGACAAACGGCCTGATAATTTCAATATAATTAATGTACGACTGAGAATAGATACTTAATTGTCAAGATTCCGACTTATTTTGTACTGCACATTTAACACTTTTCAACATTGTTTTCCTGTTTACTACTTCAGTGCACCTATACACACTAACTTTTCTATTTTATCAACTTTGATTTCTCTCCTTTCTTTTAGAGTTTTGTTGGCAATCTTTTCATTTTATTGTTTAGGACAATATTAATGATCAAATAGTACAGGGTTTGTAACTTTAAAAAAAAAACCAAATATTACCATTGATTAATTAATTTATTCGTGAACCTAGATGTAGAGCTTACGTCGGTGAACAGTGCCCTCTGGTGTTTGCTATTCTTTTAATTTTGTATTCTCTGCGGGATTTGTGATGCTGATCTTCACTTTTTTTTCATGAAAGCAATACATGTTCATAACGTGTGGACGTATCTCGTCATTATTCCGAAATTCTGAGGAATAAACTAAGTGTAGCCACACTTTGAAGGAAAAAAGAAAATCAATTGATTCTGTAATTCTTGTATTTATATTCAAACATCACATAAAAGAATAGTGCTTTGAAGATTATATGTAGTAGTATATCACATCTTTCTTCATATTCAAATAATTCTGAATTGCGTTCAACAATTGCTGCTGCTTTCAAAATATTTCTAAATATTACTACTGCTTGCAGATAAGGTACACACAAGATAGAAAATAGCTAAGTAATATTTGCCGGGTTTTCTGGATTGCTTTCTAAATAAAGTAATATCATGTAGAATTCTATTTCATTTTATAAAAACAATAGATTGCACATAAAGGATTAGAGACGAAAAGATGCAATCCATCCTCAGAGTTTGTACAGGTTACTAGTTACTAGTCTAAAATATTGGATGGATATAATTTAAAAAAAAAACTAGTAATGACACAAATGACAAATTATATAACACAAAATGCTGACAACATAATTATGAACCAATTGTAGGGAGTGTTTCCGTGACTCTGGATGTTCGTGGTGTAAACACACGGTTTCTGGAGACTTGGTAGAAGGGTTCTGTGATTTTACAGAAAGGTGTCCTTTCCAGCAGTGTGTAACAACAGGTAAGCAGCCCGAGGTTTGCGTTATTTCATATTTTATCTAAAACAAGAATATTGTAAAGAGATAAAGTCTCCATTTTGATTTCCTTTATTTTTTATACGTTTCATAAAGAAAAAGGTGGGATGTTTCGTGGTGTTAAAAGGAGCCCGTGAAGGCGTGTTAAAGTAGTCAATTGCAGGTGGAACTGTACAGTTTTATGCATACTATTGCTAATTTGAGCAGCTAGAGATTAGACTCTCTGTCTGATAATGAAGGAACCTTTACACACCACATAGTTCCAGGAAATACATTTTATGTTACCTAAATCACTCAGTTGATCTGTTGCTATTGCTATGTGTCTGTCGTCGTCCGTGAACAATTCAACATTTTAAACTTCATAACTACAATTCCAATTAGAATTTAGTTAAAATATGCAGATCAGGAAAATTATTATATATTTCAAAGCCCTAGATATAGGTCCCTCGGGCTAGAATAGGTCCTCAGTATATCTTTTTTGTTGTAAGAGGCAACTAAATGGGCGGTCCCCTTCGAATCAGACCGCAAAAACGGAGGCCCCGTGTCACAGCAAGTGTAGCACGACCATAGGCGCCGAGTATGGGCCAAACTTTTTCAGTCCTTCACTGTAAATGGTGATGCCTCCATATGAGTGAAAAATTCTCAAGCGGAAAGTTAAACAATATACAAACGATCTTTGCTATAGCGATGTTTTAATTAATACTCAGGTGACTGATAAAGTTTGTGGGTCTCTTGTTCATTACATATGTATATTTGCTAAACTAAAACAGCACTGTGCTTTCCAGAAAAATAAATTACTACATTTTTAGATATTCAAAGAGGGCATTAATGCTCATCAATTTGAAAATAAAGGGGGCTTTGAGACTAAAATTCTTTTCACAGACGTAAAGATGGAAGAGGTGTCCACTGCATTTTTAGAGACTACAGTGATCTGCCGTTAGATAGTGCTATAAAATAAGCATAAATATTCGCTGCCCAGTGATTAGTTGATTTAATGGTTTCATTTTATGCGTTTTGAGAATCAATTCCTCATCTAGACTCATGATATTCTGGTTGATAAGGGCAATTTTATAAATTTGAAAGTAACATGAATGAATTTCAATGTCTCTATACATGATAAACAACATTAGGGAACTATATTGATTTTGTGGTGTTTGTTCAACAAATTGTACATTTCGCAAATACTTTAATATTTGGATAATACAGGAGGGTTAATACTCCATGATGAAATACCAGGGATGAACTCTGTATGTAGACCTAAAAACGATGTATATAATTCAAGTCTTCAAAAGAGTACACAGTGGACCTCCAACATGCAATTCTATAACAAAGACAGCATTGTGTTTATGTTAAAATATAAGAGGGTCCTTTAACACAACTATTCAATACGCTACCAGTTGAACTATAACCAGAGATAGTAGATATAATTAGAATAAAGCAGGTCATTAAACCGTAAGACATAATCACTTTAACGATAGAACATTCTAAGTAGGATGATGCTTCACAAATTCATTCACTGACAGTTTGGTGTGTAATGCTGTATATTATAATCGTACAGGTGGATGTATACATTGCTCAATTTAGATTGGGTAATGCTATTGATATTCAATGTGGTATATTGCCGCATGTAAAAAAAATGAGACAAAGATTCCAATCAAAATGCTTTTTGTGTCTATTTCAGCATTTTCACAAGAATCATTTTGAATGTCTGTATAAAAAGCACACGGGAGCGCACGGGAGACGGCCGAAAAAATCTGTACTTGTTGCCCATCTCCATTCACGTATTTTTTTTAAATTAAAATAGCTAATGTTTTGAAAGTTTTAATATGTATCTTTACACATTTTTGTTAACAAACTAAGAATAGTCGTACATCTTTTGCTTTTAGAATGCGAATCGAGATGCGATTTCCAGAAGATGACAGAAAGCAAACCTTTGCTGATTAACATAATTACACCGCTTTGTTCTGTGCTTGTCGTTATTGCTGTCGTGTCTATAGTAATTGTTATGCGCAAAGTTCAACAAACCTCAAACGACACTTATCTACAGGCCGTTCATAGGGAAGAGCAAGAAATTCGGAACTCCTCCTCTACTTACCAGGAACTGACTGTAATCAGCTTGACTGAATACGACGATTCTAAATCCAGCCCACAAACGGAAACCGATCTAAACAGCACAAAACCGCCTGAAAATGATGTTTCTGTTCACAATACCATAGATGATGTCGAGTAAATCATCTGCATCAATTAAGAAAAGTTGAAAATAAATTGCAAACACTATCGCCAGGAGGCGTGTGATTATATGTTATGACCGGATTTACTGCGGTCCAATATTATAAAATTATTGATAAACTTAATTATATAAAATTTATATACATAGTACATGTATTTATTTTCGAAAAAAGACAACTTGATTGTTAACTTCAAGTAATCGTGTAGTATTTATTTTCTCTTTGTTGTACGCTTCCTTTTATGCATTTATGTTGTCTACATCCATACGCTACTTTTTGTTTCTTTAAAGATGAACGCTACTTAATACAGTGGGATATTATCACAGAAGTCTGAAATAAAACTATGATAGTTACTAAGTGTCGTGTATTTGATATTGGTGCTTCTAGCCGCGGTGATGATTGTGGAGATTAGCAGAGGGCTGTCCCCGCCAAACCCAATACAGTACAATCATAATATGACGACCCATGAATAGATAACCTGGGTTATGTTAGTTCAAATGTAAAAACTTTACTAATACCAATATTTAATACAAATACCAATATTACATACACATTTCCAACAAAATATATATAAATACAATCAAAATTTCATTGACCAGAGCATTCCAAAGTTCCAAATAAGTTCCATGTAACATTAATAACAATATAATTTAAAGATCAATATGTGGGTTATTCCATTGTTTGTCAATACACTCTCATCCATTGACTTACAAATCCCACATCAAGGCGTGGAAAAAAAAAATCTCAGTATCACGATCAGAATTTCCTCTTTAGTCTTTATTTACATATGTACATTATCCTTGACCCAAGCTTCTATGGTCGTATTATAGCTTTTTCCATTGCCTCCACTTAGTCTTAATAGCTCCAAATGTGAAAAATTTAAGATAACGAACAGTATTCAATCTCATAATTCCTATAGAAAATGCAAATCGGAACGATGGACAAACACGGACCCCTGGACATACCAGAGGTGGGATCAGGTGCCTAGAAGGAGTAAATATCCCCTGTCGACCAGTCACACCCACCGTGAGCCCAATATCTTGATTACGTAAACCGAGTAATCCGCAGTCAGAATCAGCGTGCCAAGAACAGCCAATTGGTATAGAACATATCAGACAGCTTTGACCTAATGGAAGGTTGTACTGGCAAACTAGATCGTTATAACGACCATAGAATTTGCAAAAATCTGGCTTTAGAAGAGACTGTAGAAATCCCCTTAACATCAACTTCTTTGTTAGTAGCCTGTATTGATTTTAAAACTGATCATATTCAGATGAAGTTCTTGCGTATCTAAATTTCATTGATAACAATATGTAATACGGTTTACGTAGCAATGGTGTTTGGTCTTCGTGTGCAGACTTTTATCTACAAGAACACAATTTTGTACAAAGCACTTGTCTAAACTGACTTGAAGTCATCACATATAGAGAGAAATTTAGACAGTAATTGAGTTGTTCCATAAACTGAGAGATTTCCTTGAAAATACTGAATTGAGCGGACGTTTCTGTGAAGGCGTGCACCCTTTTCTGATATGCGATGTTATGTAGTATAGTGATTGGAAAAATGAGGATTACATAGGCAATGGCGATACCTATCAGCATGGCGGTGATTCTGCTATCCTGGTTACCTGACGATCTAGAAGTCATGCTTCGACGCTTTCGTCGATGGTGGAATAATTTTGCAACAATAAGAGTTGTAAAGACAATGAGAATGATGATCGGGGCATTAGAATATATAGCTGTTCCAATTTGGAGCATCACTCCAAATTTTACCCTCTCTGTTGAATCCGTGTAATTGTAGACATCAGGATTACATCGTCCATCAACAACTTTTGATGCGTAGCTCCATCCAGCATTAAAGGATACTATAATCACAAATACAGAGATGATGGAAAACAATACTAAACGTCTAGTGATCAATAGTTTCGCTCTTAGAGGAAACCATACAGCAATGAATCGTTCAAAGCAAAGCCCGACAACTGCCCACGATGACATCATCTTGGATGTTCGTCGAACTGCAATGTACACTTTACAATTGCTGTCATGGAAAGATCTGATATCCAATCCTATCAAATCGTTAAAATTGGTCTTATTAAATGGTTGCGAAAGAAGAGCAACTGAATCAGACACAGCCAAAAGGATTAGTAGGAGAGACGATGGAGAATTGGCAAACCGTTCACTGCGCATGATCATGATTGTAAGTATATTTCCAACGATACCAAATACAATGGAAAATGGAAGGAACACGAATTGGATGTAATCAATCAATTCTTTGGATACATTCTCAGAAACCAACATGGCACTTGTAATGTTCACAATTACTTCCGTTGTTCCGTATCCTTCTGTGCTAGGTCCAGATGCGTTTGATGTGTTCAACATAATCATTTCTAAAATTTAATAACAAAGTGCAAATATACTGATTTCAAATAAACAAAGAAGACATAATATTATGTGGTACGTACGACAAAATATAATAAGCAAGACAGATGAAGTCGCACATACTAGATACACAATATGTCTAGTTTACAATATAATATGTCGTACTTACGATAGTGACACACTTCTATTTTTCTTTAAGAGAGGGGCGATTTCAGAAATGGGTCTACTCAGCACTTCCAAAATTCCATATTCTAAAGGACTGCTGTGGCCTTCAAAAATTGAAAATAGATGCCGACGGCAAACCAACAACTCAATTGATATCGTAAAGTTGAGTTGTTAGTTTGCCGTCAGCGTCTATTTTCAATAAAATATATAAGTATGAAGCAAATGTGAAAGACTCTGTGGTGTCTTTTTTCAAATTCACTGGGATATATCGAATCGATATAAGAATGAAAGTGATAATTATTAACAGATAAAACGTTGTCGATATACCAAAATGAAGGCCAAAGCAAGAGATGTTTCTTCTCGTGTAGAAGCGTTTGAATGAATTCTGCTTCGTAAGAATATAAAGACAGGTCAGTTAACAAATGAACACAATTCGTGACCATATGATGCCAAAGGCTATGAATATATTGTCAATGAGGAATTTTAGAGTCTTTTAATATTAGCTTCAGAGTATTTGCGTGTGGAGACAGAGTGGTTTCAACAAAATAAATTTTGGATGACTGATAATTAAATATGAATATTTCCTTTTACCTTTTTTGTTGAAGAAGCAACTATCAATTTCTATGATGTCAAAAGTCTAGTGTCTTTAATTTATCGTGAGGTATGGTCGTGTAAAGTGTTGTAAGGTCATACGTTTTAATATTGTTGATGTGAGAAATATTTTGTGATTTCAAATTCATCAAAAGCGCTTTTTATTTTTAGAATCTACATTTGATTTACACCACTTCTGAGATATGTAGTGGCACAGTACATTTATAGTTACTCCTTCTCAGCTGTTAATATTTCGTGAGGAGCAAAGATATGGAATGGCAGACATTTACCGGATCCAGCAATGTATCTTTGTTGATAGGAGTTTTTGTGGAGGTTTGAGTTTAGGAATCCAGTAGAGGTACGGTAAATCATATTCATCCACTCCATGGACTGAGATATTAAATGTGTTTAAAACTGAAGCAATATATATATATATATATATATATATATATATATATATATATATATATATAAGAGAGAGAGAGAGAAAATATGTCAGTGAGGAACTCTATCCGATATAAAACTTGTGTACATTGAATACGAATAATATAAAAGAAATATTTGTTGGATGACTGATCACAATGTATATTATAGAGGTCCATTTTTAATAAAGAAGCGGTTGTATTTGATGTCAATAAGGCTAATCGTTGTTTTATCGCGAAGAACCGATCAGGAAGTGGAATTAGGTTCCTAGGACAAATACGAATCCCCTGTGGTATGTAAGGAGCAGCTTAGCAGCAATATCTAATACTGTTTTCAACCTAATAGCAAACTGTATTCTGAAGTGAAATCATTTGAACCACCACAGATTTAAACAAGTCAATTGTCAGTATCGTAAATAATCATCATACACGAAAAAGATATGAGGCATTGACAATGGAACAACTTACGTTATCCCGGTTGTCATTAAACTAATTTGTTAGTTTGTATATCCGTGGGGATTTGGGTTAGATAAGGACCCACTACCCCTTGCTTATCGTAAGAGACGACTAAATGGGGCGGGCCTTCGGATAAGACTTTGAAAACCGAGGCCCCGTGTGTCACACCAGGTGTGGCACGATAAATATCCCTCCCTGCTCAAAGGCCGTAAGCAGACCTAAGTTTTACAGCTCTTTACCGGTGTACCGAAAATTTTTGACCCGGATTGAAAATTGACCCCGAGTTTATTTTTCCAACGTTGAATATTGAGACCAAAGGTATTAAATTTAAACCCCACTCGGTTGAAAATTGAGTCACGTCATGGAATTTTGATTATCAAACGGGTTCTAAATTCAACGACATAAAACACATTAATTAATTGATATTTACAACTATGATTTATTCAACTAAAATTTTTAAATTTGATTAATATTTATTCTTTGATTGACATGTTTACATTTTGAAAATCCTCAATTTCAAATGGACAGTCTGTATAAAACAAACATGAATCATTTTAAAGATGAAGGTCTTGAATTATCCGGAGAACCCTTAAAATATGCAAGTAATTCATTGATAATGATGCTTTGAATGATATTTATATTTTAAAACATTATGTCTGAATTAGACTATTAGTATACATGGTTACACGAAGGTATACTGTTTAGTTCAGAAATGCATTTGTTTATATTCGCTTTCGGCTATCAGCACTCCAGCCCCCCCCCCCCCCCCCCCACCCCCAAATTAGTCATATTAGTATTTTGGAAATGTTAGATGTCTGGGGAATGATGCTTGTACATTTTCATTCATACTCAGTGATATACAATGTTATATATGTTAAAGACAGGACCGCAATGTAACAAATCAACAACCAATTGTTTATTCCTGTATGAAAAAAGGATATCATTATTGTTGTTGGTAGTAACTATATCTAGCTTCAAAACCGTATTTATTAATAGCTGAAAGTAGTTCACCAGACATTCAAACATGGAACACTGTGACACTTGCGTATTTTGTTAAGTAAAGGATCATACGTGGGGGTAGGATGGAACCTCCCTTTTGAGATTTTCAGAGTTTAAATGAAATGATATTCTCCAAAGTAAAACGGATTCGTTCTAAATTGTTTAAAAAGGTTATGCATATGCAGGAAATCGACTGGTGCTTCCAAAGAGTTCAATACCTCCCCTCCCCTCCCCCCCCCCCCCCAAAAGTTTCTGTTTTGCTCTTTGTCTCATTTTAGTTGGTTTGCTTCGTGTGTTTTCTTTTGTTCTTTGGGGGGGGGGGGGGGGGGGGGTTATCAAAAAGGTGATGTCATAAGTAAGATTGTCCCAATAGATATCCCAACATCTGCAGGGAAATCAGTTCCATTTATGACTGCCCGAAAATCGAATAGTATTTTGTAATGAAAGGTCGTGCAGTTGTATTGTACCAAACGAGGCCAGAACAGATTCATTTATTCAATTTTGGTTATTATATTTCGGGAGGAAATGCTGTGGGAAGTTTTTGGCTGGTAAAAGTTATAAGTAAGTCAATGTTGAATTAACAAAATACAAGAGTCGGAATTCAGTTTTAATATCAACAAGGATAAAAAATTTCTTCTAACAAATATATATTAGGGTTTTGAGTTCCTGTGACAATCACGCATTTATGATTGATTGTTGTTTTCCGCCACATTCTACTTTTCAGTTATCTGGTGGCATCCAGTTTTTTATTAGTAAAAGAGAGAACACAGATACAATGTACCCGGAAGCGACCACCGACATTCCAAAAGTAAATTGGCAAACTTTTATATATATATATATATATATATATATCTATATCTGCAGGACTGAGAATCGAACCCGCGCCGACCAGAGGTGAGATGCCTTCTAATTTTTAGAGCGATGCTCTAACCACTAGGCCACGGAGGTCCTCTATAAAACTCTTTAATTTAAATAACTTAGACTTAATAATATTCTGAGTTGGATTTTCGCAAATCTAAAATTTAAATAAGTTAATATGTTTGTATATTGCGTAGAGATGATAATTTACAAAGCAGATGTAGAGATGCATGCAGACCATTATTAATCTTCTTCAAGAAAAGGTATGTGCTACAGCGTGAAAATGTTCCATTGGACTGAGGACGACGCGTAAAGATTTGTAGCAGTAAATCGCGATATTTTGTTCGCGAAATCACCTTTAAATGTTACAACTGAAAATAAAAGGGCTGACTGGATACAAATAACAAAATATAGTATGTTATTATACCATATCCAATGGAAGTAGGAGCCTCAGTGGTTAGAGCAAATTACAAGGTCTCTCACCGCTAGTCATCGCGGGTTCGATTCTCGCACGCGCCGATATGAGAAAGTTTGCCAGTTTACTTTCAGAAGGTTGGTAATATCTCCCCCGTATATTGTATCTGAGTTCTCTCTTCCACCAATAAAAACTGGACAATACCACATAACTGAAAAATTTGCTGAGTGTGTCGGAAACATCAAACAATCAATCAATGGAAGTATATATAAAAAATACTGTTATGTACCTTATCAGCTACAACCTGTTCATTTACATTGTTAAACATGTATATAATTATATTACCAATGAATATGCATTAGAATTCATATAGAACCAGGCACGTACAACGAGTATCAAATTTTCCACATATCATGGTACATGTAGATCTACATTTGTTGATTCATCGTGTAATTGTGCTCCCTTATTGGCAGACTTATTTTTATATTCTTATGAAGCGGTATTTGTTCAGAAACTGTTACAGGATAAAAACAATGTCCTTCAACCATACATAGAGATATATCGATGAAGTCTTGTCAATCAACAATCATAATTTTCATAATTATGTCCATTTGATATATCCCGATGAACTCGAAATAAAAGACACTACAGAATCGGACGTGTCTGCTTCAAATTTGAATATTTTACTTAATATTTACTCTAATTGCAGACGGACAACTTTGCAATCATCAACTTTTCCTATCTATTTAATAATATACCACTTTCGCCTGCTTATGGTGTGTATAGCTCCCAGTTGATTCGATACGCGAGAGCATGCCATGCGTATGAGAATGTTTTTAAAGCGAGGTCAACTACTGACAAAAACGTTGATGTTGCAGGGTTATAACGAATCTCGTTTAAAGTTTTACGGTCGCTATAATGACCTTGTTTGCGATTACAAAGTGTCTCTGGGATATATGTTGAATACTTTGTTTCATACCCTTTGTTACACTTTCATTTTTCATACTAACTTTGACTACGGGTAATCCCGTATACCTATTGTCGATTAAGGACTCACGGCGGGTGTGACCGGTCAGCAGAGGATACTTACTCCTCCATGGCACCTGATCCTGCCTTCGCTTTGTCGGAGGTCCGTGTTGCCCTACACTCGAACTTGTATATGTCTTGGGAATTTATGATTACGATTAACACATTGTTTACTTCGCCATTCGATATTCTTTATGCAAAATAAACTCTGCATGAGTCAGCTGTGGGACCAGGTACGTTGAAACAGATTAAAGACGTATAATAAAAGGTGAAAAGGAAGGAAGTTAATTAAAAGCAAGTGCGAAAAATAGGACGTGTATACACGAAGAACTCACGCTTAGCCATAAGGAGGCGTAGATTGAAGTCGAGATTTAGTCTAGACTAAATGTCCGCTTCTTTGATCCGATTTTCAGATTCAGTACCTGCTGCTTATGCCTGGTGTTTTTCTTTTTAATGGATCCTTGTTGTTTCCATGCATTTGTGTATGCCCTTTAATCAATTTCGCTTGTTTTATTGATGAGAATAGATTGATCATTGATCGTTACATTCAGTTCTTCCATGAAGTATCGGGATATTAATAAGCAGTTGAGCAAAGAAATTAACGAATCATAATCATGAATACATGAAATTACAGTGAAGGGATTGGAAGGTTCAGAACTCCAAATGAAGCAAAAACACTAAATCTACAATCAATCTTAGATGTATTTTTTTTAAACCTTCAATTGTAAATACAGATATTTAATTACTGGTAATGGGGGCCTCCGTGGCCGAGTGGTTAGAGCATCGGGCTCAAAATCACAAAGCCTCTCACCTCTGTCGGCGCGTGTTCGAATCTCGGCCGCGGCGTTATGTGAGCAAGTTTGCCAGTTTACTTGCGGAAGGTCGGTGGTCTCTTCCCAGATACATTGTATCTGGGTTCTCTCCTCCACCAACAAAAACTGGACGCCACCAGATAACTGAAAAATTGTTGAGTGTGGCGGAAAGCAATAAATAATCAATCAATCAATCAATTACTGGTAATAGGTATAAACTCTAGGAGGAAAAATGTGTATACTTACAAGGACAAGGTAAAATGGACGCAGTAAAACCAACCTTTCAAGGTGGACAAAAATGATTTGCAAACCAAGGCTTAGTGACTACAATTTATACTATAAAAGCTTTTGATCTGTCAATAATATCTATGGATTCAGACTTCTCGAAAACCAGCAGGAAATGATATCTCAATATTAGACAGCACTTATAGAGACTGTTTATTATATAGTACGTTATTGATATGATTAGATGAGTCTCGAGACATCAATATGACAGATCACAGCTTGCTATCCTATAATAAACTGTCTATTAGAAGATCGTTGACTATTCAAAATATACAGCTAGCGTCATATCTCTGATCATTACAAGAACAGATGAAGATGAAAACCCAAACCTGTTGTCATTAATGCGGTTATAATACCATCCTATTTTTGCATTTCTAAGTAGAGAATAGTTAACTTTTCTCGAGTACCACGAGATTAAGTGTCCGAGCAAAGCGAGGAACAAGAGTGGAGAGAGAACAGTTTAACAGTAGTCCTACTACATGCTTCACATAAGTCATAAAACGTTTGCGTTTTCTGTTTTTATCATTGAATTAAGATGATCCGTATTTATTCTGATTGATGCAATTTATTCTGGCTGGGTTTAATAATGAGTACCATCATGGGAGAAAATCTGTATTCAACAGCCGGGAGAGAGTCCAAAGTGAGTAGTTTTCAAGTTCTACACATTCAACCACATCTTTTCATATAGATACAAGAAATCAAATTGACGCAATCAAATGTATTAGACTCAGAAGATACGAACGAAATTATATTCTTTTTTTCGATCATTATTTTTTTTTAGATTGGAACACATTGACGATATGCATTTTGTGCATCCCTTCAGTATGAAGAGTTAATTGAATGAGGTTGTCTTATTTGCTACAATAAGCAACTTCGTTTGTAGGAACACCTTGTGATTATGTCCTCTTTCGATTCGCTCAGACGAACATAAAGTATTTCCATTCTTATAACAATTGCCTCCATACACACTACCATATGCAACAAGTTCACAAAAATCCAGCAGTGATCGAAATATACCCATTGGCGGTGAAGGCCTGCAAGAGTTAGACCGATGATCGGCGCTTTTGGCTTTTGAACAGGGAGGAATCTTTAGTGTGCCATACCTGCTGCGACACAGATCCTCTGTTTTTGCATCACTTAGTTGCCTTTTACGACAAGCAAGGGGATACAGGGGACCAATTCGTATTTGTGAAAGGTAGTGACTTCTCCATATGACTGAAAATTTCTCGAGCGAGACCTTAAACAATATACAACAAACCAACTGTGAATAAGAAATGTAAAATGTTATTCACATGAGTCGAAATACTATTAGCTTAGCTCAGTTCAGATTACCGTCGTCGTTTTTGAAAAATTTACACCCCATTTGAACATAACTTTTGAGATAAATGCAGATATTCCTTTCTTTGTCTTATAATTTCAAATTCGATGGGGGTTGTGACTGAATTTAATGTACTGGAAATGGCATAATTCGATCCATTTCGAGTCTTCTAAAACAATATTAGCGGCAATTATTTTAAACAATTCTAAATTCCTCACCCTCACAAAAATAGGATGTTCTATGCATCATCTTTGTTTTTGTCTGTTTCTCTGTTGATATGAATCTACTACCACTGGTTTTTAACAAATGACCTGAATTTCATTAGGACTTCTTTTTATAAGTTTCGTCCCCATCAAAAACATCTAAAGGACGTGTTCTCTTTTTACGGAATGCCGTCTTTGTTGTGGGGCCCCCTCTCACCAACAGATCTAGAAGGGTGGAATGTGATTTCATTTTTTCCCTCTGTATCTTTGGACATCCTCGATTTATTTCGTTTCACCAATCCCGAAATATTTTTCATGGCATATATACAAATATATAATACAAATATATTTACATTTGCTAAAGTGAAATTTACAATATCATTCAGTCATCAGTTGCGGTAGCTCAGTGGTTAGAACGTTTGTTTCGTAACCGGGAGGTCGTGAGTTGATGCCCAGCTCGTATGATGGCCGCGTCAAACCTAAGACGCAAAAATAGGTAGTAACTGCTCCTTCCCAAACGTTCGGCATTCAGAAGTGAGAATCACAGGCCTTTCGGATATGACCTTAAAAACGGAGATCCCGTGTCACAGTAGATGTTGGCACGTTAAAGAGCCCTCAATGCTACGGCCCTGAGCGCTAAGCATAGGTCTAAATCTTTCATTCATATAGAGACGACACCATTCTCGGTGAAGGGCTGCAAACTTTAAGCCTATGCTCGGCGCTTACGGCCTTTCAGCAGAGAGAGATGCCACACCTGCTGTGACACAGGACCTCGGGTTTTGCGGTCTCTTCCGAAGGAACGCCCCATTTAGTCGCCTCTTACGACACGCAAGGGTACTGAGGACCTATTCTCACCCGGAATCCCATGGGGTGTTAATTCTAAATACCCGGATTTATATCTAGAGATTCTTCAATGCGAACGTATTAGTAAAATGAACTCAATCCCCAGTCACCAGACGCAAAAGAAAATTACCTTTTGACCTAATACGCTTCAACAAGGCGCTGTATACTGATGCTCTGGTTGCCATTTGCTAATCGCTAAGAAATTTGGGGACCCAGCGGGCTGTTAGCCCCCGCATACCTAAACGATCATGTAAGATTGTTAAAACGCTACCATGCGAAATACCTAATGCCTGCGCAATTTCTTCCACCTGAATTCGCCTATCAGACTATACCAGATCCCGAAATTTGTTACACATTTCTTCGTCGGTGGCACCCAGTGGCCGTCCAGATCTGGCTTCATCTTCTAAAGACGTTCAACCGCGTTTGAGTTCCCCTACCTAGAATTTAACCTCAACATAAGATGGTTCAGAAGACCCATAAACATCAGCTAACTCGCCGTATATTTCCTTGCCTGTTTCGACAAGTACCGAATTACAGCACGGTACTCAATATCTTATTAAAGAAATACTCGATTCGCATGCAATTTTGTACTCAGGTATAAAATATGCATTGAAACAAGGGATGAAAATCTGACCGTCTTGGTCAATCAGAAATGGGATAGGGTGGATACTTTTTGACTCGTCCACGTAAAACTACTCTGGAAACGCGTCCAAATAGTGCAAATAGCTCATAATAACTTGTACGGAAAACATCTTGTTGCAAGGATACTGAAAACAAAAAGGAGCAGATTACCTTCAGGGTAGTAGGCACTTTTTCTATCAAGTAACTGATCCATTTAATAAAGATTCAGAACAATTAACTTTAACTCAGATACTCTATCTTTTAACCATATAGAAGTTCGCTCCTGAGTTTTCTACAATTGTAAATTTTTGGGAGGGAAATTATTGATTTTAACAGTGAAGGAAAATTGTGAAACTAGGATTACTGTGTTTATTATTTAGCTACAATTTTTACATCATATCAGTATGCACCCATATCTTATAATAATATAAATATAAAAATATTCAATACTAGTAGATTGGAAATAATTACTTTGTACATTCAATATACGGTAACCATGGTACTTTAACATTACATTCCACCAATTTCATTACTTTCTGTGACAGGGCCGATTTTGACTCTTCGTGGGCCTAGTTCTTTCATCAGCTGGATTTTAAGAATTCAAACGAACATAATAGAAGTATTGTCATTTCTTAAAATGCACATAAATCACAAAGTATTACCTTAAAATTTAAGATGAAACTTAAGATATAGGTGTTATGAAATTTTTAGAATTATTGGCCAAAATGCTGAAATTTCGTGTAAATCAATATACATGAATCGGCGTTTGATTTTTGAAAAAATTATGAATTTACAATATTTGAATTAATTCAAAGATTTTACTACTTGTATCATAAATTACAAAATTTAAATACATGCCTGGGCGTGTAATTATTGAAAATATGTTGCATAAAACAAAACTTCAGATTCGTGTAAAAGATCTTTTTGATTAAAGAATCCTTCCGCAAGAAAATGTAGTCCTCTACAAACACTTTCAAAAATGGAATTAACATACAAATTTTCAACTACATTATTTTAAGTAGTGAATATATAATAGAATAAGTATTGAACCATTATCTACACAGTTACAGCATTCTGCGCAGTTGTGTTCAAAAACTGGGTAGGTAACCAGTCGAATCAAGGAACGATATTTTTGTGCTTACGGATATAATATTTAACATTTGATACTTTCTGGTATAGTAAATACCATTCCATAACCTCAACGTAAAATTTGAAAATAATGACTTTTGTTACCAGTAAAACAGATCACGGAAGCATAGTATTTTCAAAAATATGGAAATAAGTCTTAATTAACAAACGTATCAAATTTTTTTTTTTTAAAATGCACGATTCTTTGAAATATGTATCCTGTGGAAGGCCATTTCAGGAGTCCTTATTTTGTACTGTAGAATTAAAAAAAAAACAACTTATCACTATTTTCTCTTTCTTCAAAGATCGATAGTAGTACTATATTTTGTTATTATATATTATCATAACGCAAGTGTTATCATTTAATAATTTAAACACTAGAAGACAGATAAACAATAAAACGCATGTTGTATACAAATATGTCAGAAAATATATTTACCCTATCTTTCCACCAATGTTCGTTTTCTGAATGTAAGACACAAGTATTTTCTTTTATAGTATATATACTATGCTATAATAAACCATTTATTAAGAAGACACACTGCTCCAAAAGGAAATGCAGGGTCCTCTGGCAAGAAAGGATGGTATCATTGAATTGCGACCTGTTTTCTGTGTCTCACACACACACACACACACACACACACACACATATATATATATATATATATATATATATATATCCAGTGTTAATTGTTTGTCATTATTAGCACTTCCCCTCCTCCTATAAAATCTTAACTAATTTTAAGCAGTGACTACGCTACAGTTTGTTTATTTGTTTATTTTATGATGATATATCATTTAAAGGTAAAACTCCCATAATCCAAGACGGACGGAGTTTTAAACACTGTGGATGGATATGAAATACGTCCTGTATCTGGAACAAACCTTTTCCTGATATTAAAACGCAGACAGGAGAAAGATGAATATCCATGCTGCAAGGTATTAAACAAATGCTTCTATACCTGCATGGCTAAAATCTAAAGTACATGTATATACTATATATAGGGTAATTTTTTTTAAAAAACACTTAGAAATCTAGGCATTTCATTGTTTGGTGGAATATCATTTGACATAACGTTTATAGTCTGGAAATTCTGTCGGATTTTATTTTTGGTGAAGATCTCTTATACGTTAGAAATGCGAGCACTCGAGTGTGGAAGATAACCCTACGAAGGGTGTTCCAAAAATAATGTCACTTGCATTCCTTCTCCAGTCTGCAAATATTTGATCATTTTACCTTGTACTGCTCTTCAATCTACTCACCATCTGCTTGAATACAACTTTTGAGACAGTCAATCTACTTCTGGAAGCAGAGTGAATACTCTTCAAAGGGAACACAATTCAGATACTGATAAATAGCAGAGCTAAGGGCATATACCGAATTGCATATCTTTCCACATAGACGATATGGAGGATGTGGAAGGTAAATAAATTAGGGGTATAATTAGTTATCATGATCTTAATTTCAGGATTCCAAAATACAACCCCATCTACTAGAGTGTCCTTCCAGTGATTGCCCATGCCTCTGTTATCGCCGATTAAAATTCAACGACTGTGAAAAAAGGACCAAGACAAGTAAATGTCCAATGCTTTACAGATTTTAATTAAATGATCGATTTTAATCAATCTGAACTGAAAGGTCAAATAAGCTTTTCTGATCACAGTTCCCTCCTCTGTCCGTCCGTCCGTTTCACATATTTCATTTGTAACAAAATACCCCAATGGTGTAATTTCAACCAAACTTGATATGAAGAATGCTATGAAGAATGCTATGAAGAATGCGTGGGTATAAAGGGTTTACGTTTTGTTAAAATGAAGAGGCACATCCTTTTAAGTGAAAACAAGTGAAAATTTTGCGTCATCTTCTAAACCTCTTTTCGAGAAGCAATGGACCAATTTCAATAAAACTTTACACAAATCATCCCCATGTAAAGGGGATTCCATTTTGTACAAATGCAGTGTCATTTTCATTCCAAAGGGAATATAATCAAGAGAAGGCAAAATAAGGCTGGGTCATTAAAAATCTTCACAGGAGCCACTAGGCAAGAAAAGTTGAAATTTACATACTTTAAACTAACTACAAGTTTGTCCAAAGTATGACTCCCAGGGGTAGTGTAATGCCACAATAAAGGATTAAAGTTTTACATGCGTATACATAGCAAACATCTCTTAAAATCTTCTCAAGAACAAGATAAGTAAGATCCCTAAGTAGTTCAGATTCAAGTGTGTTTAAATTGTGACCCCCAGAAGTAGGGCGAGACCACGGTAGGATATCAAAGATTTACATGGGAATATATAGGGAAACCTCTTTAAAAACATTCATCGCAATGACAGCAGGTCCATGATCAGCCATATTAAAATGTAAGTATCCACAGGTAGTGTAGATTCAAGTTACTCCAATCATGATACCCGGAGGTAGGTTGGAGCCATAACAGGGGATCAAAGTTTTACATAAGAATGTATAGACATCTCTCCGCAGAGGGTCATGATTACATGCAGTTAGAATTAATATGCGAGCATGTAAGGGTAGTTCAAATTCAAGTTTGTTATATACAGGAGAGGGGATGGAGCCACAATAGGATATCAAATTTTTATATGGGAATATAGAGAAAAATAATTAAAACAAATTCTTGTCAAGAGTAACAGTCACACTAAGTCATATCCATAAGTAAATGTTCCCAAGTTGTGTGGATCCAATTTTTTATGTCCCTGCGACCATAGCCAGGGCCCATATTGATTATGTCCGGTCCGAAAAATTTAATTTGCACATAACTTTTGAAAGCCCTGTAATAAAACTCTTATTTTTCATATCTGCATTCCTTGGGTCAAGACCTTTTTCTGCCACCAATGTTGTTAACGTTGTGGTTTTCACCCTGGAGTTTGACCTATTTTTAAGAAAACCTTATCTATTCAATATATCCTGAACTATTGAAGGTAGAACTGTCATTTCTTGTAGATAGATTTCTTATTGCAGACCTTTTCTTTCATACCATGATATTTAAATTCGTGACCTTGACCTCCAGAACGGCACGTCATGTTAGTTAGATTTGTATTGGGTCATTCCATGTTATATGGATTAAATTTGGCTATGTTATTGCCACCCGAAGGTAGGTTGAGACCACAATATGGGGCAACATTTTTCATGGGAATAAAGATTTTTAAAACGAATCTTGTAAAAACCCGAAGTTGAGCAAAAGCAGGACCAAGATTACTGAGCAATGTGTTAAAGTCAACAACAATCACACACACACACACACACACACACACACACACACACACACACATATATATATATATATATATATATATATATATATATCCTTAAAACTTTGTTACGCAGTTGGCCTATATATATATATATATATATATATATATATATATATAAAAGCACTAGGAAACCAACAACACTAGAAATCCTAAAGTGTCGGATCTAACGAGTAGATACTTAGTCACGAAATCGAATATAAAAAGCACTAAGGATGACTAAACGACACGAACAATCAAAATTGTCAAATTTTCGGGACACCCAGTCCCTTCTTCAGGACAAACTACAGATATATTACATTAAGAAAACATAAAAGAAAAAATAGCACTAAATCTACAACTACAAATAAAACGAAACTAAACTTTCAAAAAACTACATTTTGGAGTTGATTAGAGAACCAATGGCTGCATTTAAACGCCCAAGGAACTTGAAGGATATGGTGGTCAGAGCAAGACTAGACAACCCATTACCCAATGGTGGCTTCAAAACTTGTTCAGATGCCAGATGCCTCATGTGCAAGCACAGCTCTGACACAGACAGCTTCATAAGCCCCATTACAGGACGCACCTATAAAATCTTTGGGAATACGTCTTGCCGCACAGACAACTGCATTTATCTCATCAGTTGCAAAGTTTGTTCTAAGCAATATGTAGGTGAAACAGGTGACCTCAGAAGAAGAATCAACAACCACCGTTCCACCATCAAGACCAAAAAACTAAAAGAACCCGTCGGGGAACATTTTAATCTAGCTGGTCACAAATGGGAGGACATGACAGTCGTTGTTATTGACCATAACCCCCATTGGACGGACTCAGAGAGGAAGAGCAAGGAAAAGTTCTGGATGCACAGACTCAAATCATTCAGACCAAATGGCTTGAACAAACAAAATGACTTCCTTAAGATGAACGCCTCATAAGCCATCACCTGTTTCTCCATAAAAGTTGTAACACTGTCAGCCTTTTTTTAGTGTTTGTTTCTTTCTTTGATTCCCTTTTAAGCCTTCTATTTTTCCCCTCCCCCTTTTTAAATTTTAAATTCCATATTTTAAAATTCATGTTCTTTACCATAATCAGCTTAATCAACCCCAATCCCGTACGAGTTAACACCCTTTGTTCTAATTCTCTAGTTATTAGTTCGAACATGGATTTTAAATTAGCCTAATTAGCCGTATTAGGTGTGAATCGGACAGTCATACTCAGTACACCCGACTGACCGGACATATAAACCTTATCATTAAACTGTTCTCTAATCAACTCCAAAATGTAGTTTTTTGAAAGTTTAGTTTCGTTTTATTTGTAGTTGTAGATTTAGTGCTATTTTTTCTTTTATGTTTTCTTAATGTAATATATCTGTAGTTTGTCCTGAAGAAGGGACTGGGTGTCCCGAAAATTTGACAATTTTGATTGTTCGTGTCGTTTAGTCATCCTTAGTGCTTTTTATATATATATATATATATATATATATCCTTAAAACTTTGTTACGCAGTTGGCCTATATATATATATATATATATATATATATATATATATATATCCTTAAAACTTTGTTACGCAGTTGGCCAATATCATTTTCCATACAGGTATTTACTGGTAATAAAATGTTGAAGTTGACTGACCTCTATCTTGTACAGCGACACAGTGACTCCCTGCAACCGTGAGGTTTCCGTTCCCTTGGGTAATCAAGACAACTTGATTGTTAACTTCAAGTAATCGTGTAGTATTTATTTTCTCTTTGTTGTACGTTTCCTTTAATGCATTTATGTTGTCTACATCCATACGCTTCGTTTTGTTTCTTTAAGATGAAACTACTTAATACAGTGGGATATTATCACAGAAGTCTGAAATAAAACTATGATAGTTACTAAGTATCGTGTATTTATTACTGGTGCTTCTAGCCGCGGTGATGATTATGGAGATTAGCAGAGGGCTGTCCCCGCCAAACTCAATACAGTACAATCAAAATATGACGACCCATGAATAGATAGCCTGGGTTATGTTAGTTCAAATGTAAAACCTTTACTAATACCAATATTTAATACAAATACCAATATTACATACAAATATCCAACAAAATATATATAAATACAATCAAAATTTTATTGGCCAGAGCATTCCAAATAAGTTCCATGTAACATTAATAACAATATAGATTAAAGATCAATATGTGCGTTATTCCATTGTTCGTCAATACACTCTCATCCATTGACGTTGAGGTGCGAAGTGTATTGTGTTACCCTTTGGTAGTGCAATTTCCCTGACCTGAGCAATGCAAATTAATGCTAGTGAAAAGGCTGCTTTTAACAACTTTTACTACACACTATATGTAATTAAAGTATAACCGAATTAAGATTTCCTATGGTGATTGGTAGTTGAGCGTCATTGTATTTGTACCTTGTAGCATTTTTTGTAACATGATATCTTTGGTAGTATTAACGTACAATACAACTTGAAGCGAAAACTAACCCCTGCTATTTAGCCCCTTGCTGCTCTTGAATGTTTATATCCCTTGAGAAGAAGGTGTGCAATATACATGATGTGTCTCAGGTATGTGGGGGGGGGGGGGGTTAAATTTGCTGTAAACTTTGGTGATTCCTAAACTGAAAATTATTGGGATAAAAAGGAATGTAATTTGTGAAATGTTCTGATCTTAGCTCCCCAGACCCTCATGGGTGGGGTCAAAACTGCAAAAAAAAACTTACAACCCCCCCACCCAATTTTCGAAACTCTTCTCTACTTGATGCTTTCTAATTTTGGCAGGGGCCTCCGTGGCCGAGTGGTTAGAGCATTGCGCTTAAAATCACAAGGCCTCTCACCTCTAGTCGGTGCGGGTTCGATTTTCGCTCACGCCGATATATGTGAGAAGGTTTAACAGTTTACTTTCGGAAGGTCGGTGGTCTCTTCCCGGATACATTGTATCCGGGCTCTCCTCCCCACTTACAAAAACTGGACGCCACCAGCTAGCTCAAAAATTGTTGAGTGTGGCGTAAAACAACAATCAATCAATCTAACTTTGGCTCTTAAATATTTCCTGAATAAGCTGTATTTTGCGACACTTCGATATAACATTGTATGAGGTAAAAGAAGAATATTAAGAATATCACAATAATCCTTTTAACACTAAAAAACCACTTATCTCATTATCTTGTATCAACAGAATCCGTTGTTCAAAACGAGACACTTCTATGTAAAAAAGTTCAGATAACGAACAGTATTCAAGCTCATAATTCCTATAGAAAATACAAAATCGGAACGATGGACAAACACGGACCCCTGTACATACCAAAGGTTGCATCAGGTGCCTAGAAGGAGTAAATATCCCCTGTTGACTAGTCACACCCACCTTGAGCCCAATATCTTGATTACATAAACCGAGTAATCCGCAGTCAGAATCAGCGTGCCAAGAACAGACCATTGGTATGGAACATATCAGATAGTATTTGACCTAATGGAACGTTGTACTAGCACACTAGATTGTTATAACGACCATAGAATTTGCGAAAATCTGACTGTAGACGAGATTGTAGAAATCCCTTTAACATCAACGTATTTGTCAGTAGCCTGAGTCGATTTTAAAAACTGATCATATTCAGAACAAGTTCTTGCGTATATACATTTCATTAATGACATTCTGTAATTTGGTGTTCGTGTCCAAACTTTTATCTACAAGAACACAATTTTGTACAAAGCACTTGTCTAAACTGACTTGAAGTCATCACATATAGAAAAAAATTTAGACTGTAATTGAGTTGTTCCATAAACTGAGCGATTTCCTTCAAAATACTGAATTCAGAGGCTTGCGCCCTTTTCTGATATGCAATGTTATGTAGTATAGTGATTGGAAAAATGAGGATTACATAGACAATGACGATACCTATCAGCATGGCGGTGATTCTGCCATCCTGGTTACCTGACGATCTAGAAGTCATGCTTCGACGCTTTCTTCGATGGTGGGATAATTTTGCAACAATAAGAGTTGTAAAGACAATGAGAATGATGATCGGGGCATTAGAATATATAGCTGTTCCAATTTGGAGCATCACTCCAAATTTTACCCTCTCTGTTGAATCCGTGTAATTGTAGACATCAGGATTACATCTCCCATCAACAATTTTTGATGCGTAGCTCCATCCAGCATTAAAGGATACTATAATCACAAATACAGAGATGATGGAAAACAATACTAAACGTCTAGTGATCAATAGTTTCGCTCTTAGAGGAAACCATACAGCAATGAATCGTTCAAAGCAAAGCCCGACAACTGCCCACGATGACATCATTTTAGATGTTCGTCGAATTACAATATACAGTTTACAATTGTTGTCATGGAAAGATCTGATATCCAATCCTATCAAATCGTTAAAATTAGTCTTATTAAATGGTTGCGAAAGAAGAGCAACTGAATCAGACACAGCCAAAAGGATTAGTAGGAGAGACGATGGAGAATTGGCAAACCGTTCACTGCGCATGATCATGACTGTAAGTAAATTTCCAACGATACCAAATACAATGCAAAATGGAAGGAACACGAATTGGATGTAATCAATCAATTCTTTGGATGCATTCTCAGAAACCAAAACGGCACTTGTAATGTTCACAACTACTTCCGTTGTTCCGTATCCTTCTGTGCTAGGTCCAGATGCGTTTGATGTGTTCGACATAATCATTTCTAAAATTTAATAACAAAAGTGCAAATATATTGCTTTCAAATAAACAAAGAAGACATAATATTATGTGGTACGTACGACAAAATATAATATGCAAGACAGATGAAGTCACACATACTAGATACACAATATGTCTAGTTTACAATATAATATGTCGTACTTACGATAGTGACACTCTTCTATTTTTCTTTAAGAGAGGGGCGATTTCAGAAATGGGTCTACTCAGCACTTAAAAATTCCATATTCTAAAGGACTGCTGTGGCCTTCAAAAATTGAAAATAGATGCTGACGGCAAACCAACAACTCAATTGATATTGTAAAGTTGAGTTGTTAGTTTGCCGTCAGCGTCTATTTTCAATACAATATATAAGTACGAAGCAAATGTGGAAGACTCTATGGTGTCTTTTGTTTCAAATTCACTGGGATATATCGAATCGATATAAGAATGAAAATGATAATTATTAACAGATAAAACGTCGTCGATATATCAAAATGAAGGCCAAAGCAAGAGATTTTTCTTCTCGTGTAGAAGCTTTTGAATGAATTCTGCTTCGTAAGAATATAAAGACAGGTCAGTTAACAAATGAGCCCAATTCGTGCCCATGGGAATTCTAATAGACTGTTGGAAGACCCGATACCAAAGACTATGAATATATTGTCAATGAGGAACTTTAGAGTCTTTTAATATTAACTTCAGAGTATTTGTGTGTGGACACAGAGTGGTTTCAACAAAATAAATTTTGGATGACTGATAATTAAATATGAATATTTCCTTTTACCTATTTTGTTGAAGACGCAACTATCTATTTATATGATGTCAAAAGTCTAGTATTTAATTTATCGTGAGGTATGGTCGTGTAAAGTGTTATTTATAAGGTCATATGTTTAAATGTTGTTGATGTAAGAAAAATTTTGTGATTTCAAATTCATTGAAAGTTCTTTTTTATTATTAGAATCTACATTTGATTTACACCACTTCTGAGATATGTAGTGGCACAGTACATTTATAGTTACTCCTTCTCAGCTGTTGATATTTCGTGAGGAGCAAAGATATGGAATGGCAGACATTTACCGGATACAGCAATGTATCTTTGTTGATAGGAGTTTTTGTGGAGGTTTGAGTTTAGGAATCCAGTAGAGGTACGGTAAATCATATTCATCCACTCCATGGACTGAGATATTAAATGTGTTTAAAACTGAAGCATGATATACATAGATCCCTGAAAAATTGCTGAGTGTGGTGGAAAACAACAATTAATCAATGAATGGAAGTATATATGAAAAATACTGTTATGTACCTTATCAGTTATAACCTGCTCATTTACATTGTTAAACATGTATATAATTATATTACCAATGCATATGCATTAGAATTCATATAGAACTAGGCACGTACAACGAGTATCAAATTTTCCACATATCATAGTGCATATAGATCTACATCTATTGATTCATCGTGTAATTTCTTTATGCAAAATAAACTCTGCATGAGTCAGGGGTGGGACCAGGAACGTTGATAATGTGGGGAAAAGATTAAAGACGTATATTTAAAGGTGAAAAGGAAGGAAGTTCATTGAAAGCAAGTGCGAAAAATATGACGTGTATACACGAAGAACTTATCCCTACCCATAAGCAGGCGTAGATTGAAGTCGAGGTTTACTCTAGACTAAATCTCCGCTTCTTTGATCCGATTTTTAGGTTCGGTCCCTGATGCTTACGCCTGGTGTTTTTCTTTTTAATGGATCCTTGTTGTTTCCATGCATTTGTGTATGCCCTTTAATCAATTTCGCTTGTTTTATTGATGAGAATAGATTGATCATTGATCGTTACTTTCAGTTCTTCCATGAAGTATCGGGATATTAATAAGCAGTTGAGCAAAGAAATTAACGAATCATAATCATGAATACATTAAATTACAGTGAAGGGATTGCAAGGTTCAGAACTCTAAATGAAGCATAAACACTAAATCTATAATCAATCTTAAATGTATTTTTTAAAACCTTCAATTGTAAATACAGATATTTAATTACTGGTAATAGGTATAAACTATCAGAGGAAAAATGTGTATATTTACAAGGACAAGGTAAAATGGACGCAGTAAAACCAACCTTTCAAGCTGGACAAAAATGATTTGCAAACCAAGGCTTAGTGACCACAATTTATACTATAAAAGCTTTTGATCTGTCAATAATATCTATGGATTTAACTTTTCGGAAACCAGCAGGAAATGATATCCCAACATTGGACAGCACTCGTAGAAACCGTTATTATTTACGCTAATGATATGATTAGTTGACTCTCGAGACATCAGTATGACAGTTGACAGCTTGCTATCATATAAGACCGCTGACTATTCAAAATATACAGCTAACATCATACATCTGATCATTACAAGAACAGGTAAAGATAAAAACCCTAACTTAATGTCATTAATGCGGTTATAATACCATCCTATTTTTGCATTTCTAAGTATAGGTTATTTACCTTTTTTCAAGTACCAAGAGATTAAGTGTCCGAGCAAAGCGAGGACCAAGTGTGGAGAGAGAACAGTTCAACAATATTCCTACTATATGCTTCACATAAGTAATAAACTTTTGCGTTTTCTGTTTTTATCATTGAATTAAGATAATCGGTATTTATTCTGATTGATGCAATTTTATACTGTCTGAGTTTAATGAGTACCATCATGGGGAGTAAATATGTATTCAACAGCCAGGAGCGAGTCCAAAGTGAGTAGTTTTCAAGTTCTACACATTCAACCAAATCTTTTCATATAGATAAAAGAAATCAACTTGACGAAATCAAATGTATTAGACTCAGAAGATACGAAAGAAATTATATTCTTTTTTTCGATCATTATTTCTTTTTTAGATTGGACCACAATGACGATATGCATGTTGTGCATCCCTTCAGTATGAAGAGTTAATTGAATGAAGATATCGTAATTGTTATAGTATGCAAAACTCACGACTTTAAAAGGAGTTTTCATGCACTTGTGAAGATTCAACTCCCCTTGCCACCTCAAGATCACATGGATATATTACTAGTTGTGTGCATCCGCAAAAATAGTCTTGAATCCACAAAACACCCCACACCCTTTTGGGGTATTTCTTATAAATAAAATAAACTGAACCCGAAAGAAACGTTGTACAAATTGACAACTATAATGATTGATTGCTGTTTTCCGCTCAACAACACTCAACAATTTGTCAGATATGTGTTGGCGTCCAGTTTTTATTGGTGGAAGAGAGAACCCAGATACAATTTAATTATTTTCAAAATGCCTTGACAGCTGCTTATAGAACTGATTATACCTATGAGAATGTAAAAGATTTATAAAAGAGTCAGTCAACACATACGCTATGCAAGACATGAAAAAACAAACAATCAGAATGGTGAAACAGAGAATGAATCTAGGAGGATTAAAGAAAAATACAAAACAGAAGGAGTTCATATTTGCTCAATACAGGAGCCAAACACGCCTTGAAAGCCGCCATTAGAGCAAAGGTAGACATTTTATAAAATAATAGATCTTTAAAAGACGCAGTCAATACGTAGGATATATATGCCATGAAAAATATTTCGGGATTGGTGAAACAGAGAATAAATTGAGGATGCCCAAAGAAACGGAGAGAATAAATGAAATCACATTGCACCCTTCTAGATCTAGATCTGTTGGTAAGATGACGGCATTCCGGGAAAGCCAATACGTCCTTTATATGTTTTTGATGGAGACGAAACCTATAAAAAGAAGTCCTATTGAAATTCTGGTTATTTGTAAACAAGCAGTAGTAATAGATTCATCTCAACAGAGAGACAGACAAAAACAAAGATGATGCATAGAGCTTCCTATTTTTGTGGGGGTGAGGAATTTAGAATTCTTTAAAGTACTTGCCGCTAATATTGTTTTAAAAGACTCGAAATAGATCGAATTATGACATTTCCTGTACTATATATTCAGTCATAAACCTCATCGAATTTGAAATTATTAGACAAAGAAAGGAATATATGGATTTATCTCAAAAATTATGTTCAAATGGTGTGTAAATTTATCAAAAACGATGACGGTAATCTGACCTGAGCTAATCAACTGATACTATCTCGACTCATCTATGTAACATTTTACATTTCTTATTCACAGTTGGTTTGTTGTATAATTCTTAAGGTCTCGCTCGAGAAAGTTTCACTCATATGGAGAAGTCACTACCTTTCACAAATAAGAATTGGTCCCCAGTATTCCCTTGCTTGTCGTAAAAGACAACTAAATGATGTGGTCCTTCGGATGAGATGCAAAAACGAGGACCCGTGTCACAGCAGGTATGGCACAAAAAAGACCCCTCCCTGCTCAAAAGCCAGAAGCGCCGCTTTTGCAGCCCTTCACTGCCAATGGTGACTTCTCTTTATGGTGAAAAATTCTCCAAAAGACAACCTACATTAATCTCCTTCAATTTATACAAATAATTTGATCAGAATATATTTACATGTATTTTGATGAGCGTCATTGTTTACTAAATAAAATCATAGAAAAATGTGAAATAAATTCAAACGTAGTATATATACGGGACAGCGTCCCACTTTTTCCCCAACCCAATCAAAGATCAATCGTAGCACTGTTCGTTGTATTCTATCATAAATGTCTAAGAATATACAAACATGATAATATAAAGCAAACTTTTCTCACTTCATACCACATTGATAACACCCATAAATCACATGGAACATACTGTGAATGTTACATTTCATATAGCCAAGCTGAATTTAACGCTACCTTAACACAATATCACAAGGTTGTGTCCATTCAAATTTCATAATACGAAATCCCAGAAACATCTACCTGTAGTCACTACACCGTCTCCCCCAAAATATTCATAAAACCAACTTCTATAAGGTTTTTTTTATGGGGTTTGTGTATTCAGTATAGGTACCATAAATACATATTCATTCACTGCATGGACTGGGATATTGATTGATTGATTGATTGATTATTTATTGCTTTCCGCCACACTCAACAATTTTTCAGTTATTTGGTGGCGTCCAGTTTTTGTTGGTGGAGGAGAGAACCCAGATACGATGTACCCGGAAAGAGACCACCGACCTTCCGCAAGTAAACTGGGAAACTTGCTCACATAACGCCGCGGCCGAGATTCGAACACGCGCCGACAGAGGTGAGAGGCTTAGTGATTTTGAGTCCGATGCTCTAACCACTCGGCCACGGAGTATATATATATATATATATTCCTATATTCCACAAAGAAAAGGTTTGATGTGACACATACAAAATAATTAAAATAAAAAAGCAGGAAAATATGCTGTTCAAAGGTATATTCAAATCACTTGCACTTTCTGGATTTTAACATCTTCAGATGAATGAATACAAATTGAATAAAATGAATATTCTCGAGGTCCAGTTTAGTAAAGAAGCGGTTGTATATCCCCAAAAAGTTTTTGTTTGGTTTTTGTTTCTTTTTTGTTGATCTGTTTTGTGTGTTTTGTCTTGTTGAATTTTGTTCTTCTTTTTTTTTTTGGGGGGGGGGGGGGGGGGGTATTTTTGTTTTGTTTGTTTGGGGGGGGGGGGGGGTGTCAAAAAAGTGATTCATAAGTAAAATTGTCATGGACAACCGATTTTTATCATTCTAGAAAAATGACAATTTTGAAACTGAAAGGACCAGGACCATGTTTGACCAAAGCAAACAAAATTGTATTAAAAATAAAATCTTACATCTACTCTTTCATAATAATAATTAGATACAGATAAGTCGCAGAGAGCAACGTCTTGTTGAAAGACAACTTCCGGCTGAGACAGTTCAAAACTCTTTAGTTTGAGTCAGTATTGAACAGGGTCAATTTTCAACGTGTTGAGGTCATCAGAGATTAGACAAAAATCTCCAAGTTGTTGAAAATTGAGTCCGGGTATAAATTTCACAACTTTTGGACTCGAAATTCAACGGAGAAAAAGCACCTACGGTTCAATATTCAATATTAAATTTTCAACCCGGGTCGATATTCTTCGTTACACTGACAACGGTGATGTCTCCATATCAGTGAAAGAACCTCGAACTCGACGTTAAACAATATACAACAACAATAAATGAAAATAAACAATATACAACCACAAATGCAGTTTAACTTTACCTAAGAGGTACTGTGTTTACATGTTATGGACTAAATTTCCTGTGACAATCCCACAATATATATATCAAAGGAGCACTTATAAAATCGTATTTTAGACATTGTTATATTAGTACACATTCAGAAACAGTCTTCGTACAAATTCCAGTGATTTTCCTATCGTGCATGTGAATATTTTAGATTATAGAGGAATAATAATTAACATTGTACGTCCCCCCCCCCCCCCCAAATGTTGTTTTCATAATTGATTTATATAATTTAGTTTTGTTGTAGTAACGAGGTAGAAATTTCCAAATCATAGATATAATCAGTTTGTCCAGAAAACGTATTTTAGGTATAAATATGCCATTTTGTTTATACTAAAATTATAAAATTCTTTTATTTCAATAACTTAGACTAAATAATATTTTAAATTTCATTTTAGCAAATGTAAATATATTTGTATATTCTGTAGAGATGATACTTTGCATAGCAGATGTAGAGATGCTTGCGGACCATTATTAATCGTCGTCAAGAAAAGGTATGTTCTATAGCGTGAAAATGTTTCATTGGACCGAGGACGACACTTAAATATTTGTAGCACTAAATCGCGATATTTTGTTTAAAAAACTCTCTTTTAAATGTTACAACTGAAAATAAAAGGGCTGACGGGATACAAATAACAAAATAGTAAGTCATTACATCATATTCAATGGACTTATGGGTCGCCGTTGCCTTTCATATCAAGTCGGCGAGGGTTCGATTCTCGTTCGCACCTTTATGTTTGCCAGTTTATTTTCAGACGGTTGGTAGTCTCTGGGTTCTCTCTTCCACCAATAAACTGGACGCTACCAGATAACTGAAAAACTTGTCGACTGTGGCGGAAAACAACAAACAATCAATCAATGGACGTAGATATGAAAAATACTGTTCTGTACTTTATAACCTATAACTGTTCGTTTACATTGTTAAACATGTATATAATTATATTACCAATGCATACGCATATGAACCAGGCACGTACAACGAGTATCAAATTTTCCACATATCACGGTACAGTGGATCTACATCTGTTGAGTCATCGTGTAATAAACTCTGCATGAGTCAGGGGTGGGACGAGGGAAGTTGATAACGTGGGAGAAAGATTAAAGACGTATATTTAAAAGTGAAAAAGAAGGAAGCTAATTGAAAGCAAGTGCGAAAAACAGGAAGTGTAGAGACGAAGAACTCACGCCTACCCATAAGGAGGCATAGGTTGAAGTCGAGATTATCCCCGCCTTTTTGTGAAACGCAACTTAGTCCGATTTGCAGGTTCAGTCCATGATGCTTACGCCTGGTCGCATGCCTTTTTTTATTTTTTTGAAAAAAAAGTTCCCATGCATCCGTGTTTGCGTTTCCCTTTCCAATTTCCTTCTTTGATTCTTTTCTTCTTGTTTTTTTAAAAATGTGTCTTATTGTTCCCATCACCTCTTCCATGGGATATTTTGATATTGATATTAATAAGCAGGTGAGCAAAGAAATCGATGAATCATATTCATGTATACAGTAAATTACAGTGAACGGATTGGTTCTGAAGTCTAACGGAAGCAAAAAATCTAAATCTACAATACATCTTAACTTTATTTTTTTAACCTTCAATTGTAAATGCAGAGGTTTAATTACTGACAATAGGTATAAACTCAAGGAGGAAAAATGCGTATACTTACAAGGACAAGGTAAAATGGACACAGTAAAACCAACCTTTCGAGCTGGATTTACGCAAAATCTAATACCACCGTATTTAAACAGCATCCATAGAAACTGTTATTGTAAATTGCACTAATGATATAATTAGTTGGGTCTCGAGTCGTTTGTATGACAGTCCACAGCTCGCAATTCAATAATGAACTGTCGACTAGAAGACCGTTGACTATTCAAAATATACAGCTAACGTCATATCTCTGATCATTACAAGAACAGATGAAGATGAAAACCCAAACCTGTTGTCATTAATGAGGTTATATTACCATTCTATTTTTACATTTCTAAGTATAGAATGGTTAACTTTTCTCGAGTACCACGAGATTAAGTGTCCGAGCAAAGCGAGGGACAAGAGTGGAGAGAGAACAGTTCAACAATATTCCTACTACATGCTTCACATAAGTAATAAAACTTTTGCGTTTTCTGTTTTTATCATTGAATTAAGATGATCGGTATTTATTCTGATTGATATAATTTTATTCTGTCTGGGTTTAATAATGAGTACCATCATGGAGAGTAAATCTGTATTCAACAGCCGGGAGAGAGCCCAAATGAGTAGTTTTCAAGTTCTACACATTCAACCAAATCTTTTCATATAGATACAAGAAATCAACTTGACGCAATTAAATGTATTAGACTCAGAAGATACGAAAGAAATTATATACTATTTTTCTACTATTTTTTTTTACATCGGACTACACTGACGATATACATTTTGTACATCCCTCCAGTATAAAGAGTTATTTGAATTACGTTATCTTATTTGCTACAGTATGCAAACTTCGTTTATAAAAACAACTTGTCATTATGTTCTCTTTCGATTCACTCAGGCAAATTCACAAAAATTCAGTAGTGATCGTAATATAACCAGTACGACTCCTCAGTTTCATGTATTATACTCATTGTCACAACAGATTCCCTGAACCTGCGTCGTATGATGATGAAAGGTAGTTTAGAAAATATCAAGACAAAAAACGAACATAAGTAGGGTAACACACAGTCAGTCAGATTTATTTAAAGAAATCTACTTATGTATATCAATTGTTCGCAAAGGGCTGTCTCCATATTGCTGGCTCTAATATTGCATGTATCAGGTTGGATTTCAAAAATACTTCATTTTCCGTCTACAAATTATAAAACAGCATTATAAACCAGTTATATATTATACTATTTGAAAAAGTAGGGGATACTGTATTCTGTGATCAAAATGTTCACATATACAAAGGGATACGAAACTATGTTGTATAGTTCCTTAACCAGGAAGCATTTCCAAAGAAATTAATCACCCAAACACATCAATCACACTCTAATGTTCTGCACGGAATGCTGCTGATGATCAAGGGTGTTGTGCCACAAATTTTTATGCCTCTGAATTGGAAGGTTAGAGCCACTCTAAAGGAAGATTTTGAAAAGAAAGCATCAGGTTATCAGTTGTTGAAGTCGTTAATTAGATAGAGACCATGCGCCGTCTAACACAGTGTGAGAGGTTACGTGACTTTGGCATGCTACATGCTTGAGGTCATGAGTTGGAGCTCATATCGTGTCATGGCCGCGTCAAACCTTAGACGAAAAATAGATAGTGATTGCTTCGTCGCCAAACGTTCGGCATTTAGAAGTGAGAATCATAGGTCTTTCGGATATGACCTTAAAAACGGAGGTCCCGTGTCACGGTAGGCGTTGGCACGTTAAAGAAACCTCAGTGTTATGTCCCTGAGCACTAAGCATAGGTCTAAAGCTTTCATTCATATGGAGACGACACCATTCTCGGTGAAGGGCTGCAAAATTTAGGCTTATGCTTACGGCCTTTGAGCAGGGAGAGATGCCAAACCTGCTGTAATACAGGACCTCGGGTTTTGCGGTCTCATCCGAAGGACCGCCCCATTTAGTTGCCTCTTACGACACGCAAGGGGTACTGAGGACCTATTCTAACCCGGAATCCCATGGGGTGTTAATTCTGAATGCCCGGATTTATATCTAAAGATTCTACAATGCGAACGTATTTGTAAAAGAAACGTCAATCCCCGATGAAGTAGTTATATTACATTAAATTTGGGGGAAATAAAAAAATACACTAAAGGCTAATCCCACAGAAACTCCTGTACATTTTGAAAACCCAAGTCTAAAACGTAACCCACTCAGGCAGTTCAGAAAAACAAATTTCGGTATGACTCTGTATCGTGTAATTTTAGAGGAAAGGTCGAACACGATACAATTATTTACCAATCAGAACAGACCACGCTCTTGTGTGGCCTGTAATACGGACACTTGATACAATAATATGGATGCATTTGATGATTTTGATGATAGACACTAGTTTGACATGGTTTGGTTGTAATGATAAAAATATAAGATTCCTTAAAAAGAAATAATAATGATCAAAATAGAAATATATTATCCCTCCCTATATAACTATGTACATCTTTTTTCTCTACAGTTTTTGGGTTTAATTGATGAATTACATTCCACACGGTAAATTGTATTATTTCTCTTCTAAAATAAACTGTTGATTTTGAAAAAAAAAATATTTATAGCAAGTGTTGTTAAGAACTTTATAATCTATTGGGCATTAGTGAAGATTTGTTTTCTGACATAATAGAAAAGACTCCCATGAGGTATCCAGATATTATTTCTGAAAGTTATTTTTAAAAAAGAAAAATCAAGGAATGCAGAGGACACCCAAGAATACAATACAAAATAGTTTGTAATAATCATTATATTGGTCTTAGCGATTAACAAAACCAGGAGATGAGACATGCTGATACAGCAATATGAAACTGTTTCCTGTGTCTTTTGAATTCATTTCAATTACATTTGAATTCTCACAGCTGTTTCTAGAGAGGGTTGCATATTTGACAAAGTAAACGATCCCTAAAACACTCAGTCAACACACACAATATGTAAGCCATGGGGGAAAAACAAAACGTCGGGAATGGTGAAGCAGAGAATGAATCTAGGGGGATTAAAGAAAAATACAAAACAGAAGAGAAGTTCAGGTTTGGTCAAAACGGGAACCAAACACGCCTTGAAATCCGCCACTAGAGTGGAGATAGATGTTTTATGAAATAACAGATCTTTAAAAGACGCAGTCAAGACATAGGGTATATATGCCATGAAAAATATTTCGGGAATGGTTAAACAGAGAATAAATCTAGGATGTCCAAAGAAACTGAGAGGGAAAAAAAGAAATAACTTTCCACTCTTCTAGATCTGTTGGTAAGAGGGAGCCCACAACAACAAGAAAGATGGCATTACGAAAAAGAAAACACTTCCTTTAAATGTTTTTGATGGAGACAAACCCCTATAAAGAGTTCCTATTGAAATTCAGGGCCACTTGTTAACAACCCGTGGTAGTAGATTCATCTCAACAAACAAAAACAAAGATGATGCATAGAGCTTCATATTTTTGTGGGGTGAGGAATTTAGAATTGTTTAAAGTACTTGGCACAAATAATGTTTCAGAAGACTCGAAATGGGTCGAATATTATGCCATTTCCAGTACTTTAAATTCAGCCACAACCCCTATCGAATTTTGAAATTATAAGACAAAGAAACGAATATCTGGACTTTTATTAGTTATGTTCAAATGGCGTGTAAATTTATCAGAAACGATGACCTGAGTTAGTAGTATCTCCATTCATTTGAATAACATCTTACATTAACAGTTGGTTGGTTGTATATTGTTTAACGTCTCGCTCGAGAAATGTTTATCCATATGGAGAAGTAACCACCCTTCACAAATAAGGAGTTCCGTGGTGATCCGGGTTAGAATAGGTCTGTCGTGTCTTTTGACGCAAAAGGCGATTAAATGGTGCGATCCTTCGAATAAAGTCGCAAAAACATAGACCCGTGTCACAGCTGGTGTAGCACGATAAAGGTCCCTCCCTACTCAAAAGTTATAAGCGCCTAACATAGGTTCCAATTTGGCAGCCCTTCACCGGCAATGTTGATTTCTCCATATGGGTTAAAAATTCACCAGCGGGACGGTAAACAAAATACAATCAACCAACCTTAAACTCCATCAATTTATACAAATAATTTGATCAGAATATATTTATATGTATTTTAATGAGTATCATTGTTACCTTAGTGAAAAGGCAAAGATAACTAACTGTATTCAATCTCGTAATTCCTATACAAAATACAAATCAGAAAGGTGGGCAAACACGGACCCAGGTGACACCAGAGGTGTGATCAGGTGCCTAGGAGGAGTAAGCATCCCCTGTCGACCGGTCACACCCGCCGTGAGTCCTATATTCCGATCCGGTAAACGGAACAACCCGTAGTCAGAATCAGTGTGTCAAGAACGTCCTAACAATAAGTATGAAACACATCAGACAGCATTTGACTTAATGGTAAGTTGTACTGGCAAACTAGATCGTTATATCGACCATATGCATAAATTTTGCGAAATGCTGAATTTAGACGAGACTGTACAAATCCCTGTAACATCAACTTCTTTGTCAGTAGCCCTTCTCGATTTGAAAACTGATCATATGCAGAACATGCTCTTGCGTATCGAAACAGTTGGGAAATATAAACACCATATGCAGGTGATGATGGGATTAAGGGAGGCTGACGATGGCGAAATTGAAATCATTTCGTTTGTCATAAAGTTGAGTTGTTAGTTTGCCGCCGGCATCTATTGTCAGTAAAATATCTAAGTACGAAGCAGAAGTGGAATACTCTGTGGTGTCTATGAATATTTCCTTTTACCATTTTTTTTTCACGAAGCAACTGTGTATGATGTCAGAAAGTCTAGTCTTTAATTTATCGTGAGGTATGGTCGTGTAAAGTATTGCAAAATCATACGTTTTCATGCTGTAAACTTGAGAACAGTTTGTGATTTCAAATTTCACTGAAAGTTCTTTAGAATTTTTAAGAATCCACATTTGATTTAGACCACTTCTGGCATATGCGTTTGAAGTTTCTCCTTGACAGCAGTTAATATTTTCGTAAGGAGCAAAGATAGGGGCTTGGTAGAACATTTATTGGATCCAGCAATGTATATTTGTAACAGTGTTTGTGGAGTTTGGGGACCCAGTATAGGTACGTTAATTCATACTCATCTGCTTCATTGACTGGGATAATAAATGTATTTAAAACTGAAGCATGATTTTCAAGAATTTCATCTTTTGAAAGAACAATCGGAGTATACGCGCGATTGATAAATGTGGAATTAATGCCCAGTTCCTTTAGAATGCAGTTGTAATAATGAGCCTTACAAACAAATACAATGGTGTTGCCAGCTTTGTCAGAAGGAATCAAAACATATTCCTCATGTAACCTATCTAACTCTTCTATCACTTCTGATTTACTAAACACAGAAGGATAGATGGTACGCATTTTTGTTTTTACATGTCTGATACGGGATTTTAATATTTCTCTTATACTTTTTATCCATTCTGAGAAGGTATCTAGTTCTTTTTTCAGATTTAGCCCATCGTCTAGCAAAATCTTCGACAGAATTCATAATAGAGATGAAGTTTTCTCGCCAATTGAAAGACCGAGATTCTCTGAACTTAGGACCTATTAAAATAAATGATTTTAGATCTTCATTCTTAAAATCATCAACATTACCAGTAATGATATGTCCAGCTGGACTATAGTTAAAAGAAGACGAAGAACAAGGACAACTACATAGGTTGAGTATGAGATGGTCTATAACTAGGCACTGTAAAGTTTGTTTGCAGTTAAAAAGTTTGGATGCAGTATTGAAAATATATCTTTAGGAAATAAAAGGTGTAGACTTGAACTTGAAATACTCTGGAATACAAGACTGAACTTTTTTTTATGACGAAGAATGTTGCTTACGTTGATGGCATCAATTCATTTGTTAATAGATTTGAGTTTAATGAACTGTCGGCTCGATTCGGATCATCCAAACCCCGCGGTGGTTTAAAGAGCCTGTGATGGGCAACATCCATAATCATAGAATTTAGTCTATATTCTGGTGTGCAAAAATGCACATATGGACTAGTTTTGGCTTCTTCAAATAACGTATTTAAAACTCAAAGAGTAAACTCTTGTGCGAATATGATGTGGACCTAACTGTCTGTTAACGTAAGGTAAACGTGAGTCAAGTGTGACATCGTGTATCCTAGATCTTTTATATGAACGATGTTCATGACTGCGTTTGCGTCCATGTATATTTGGAAAACGTCACAACACGTTCACGTCATTTCCTAGTGGACTAGTCAAATGTCCGACAATGGATATATTATCATTGCATCCATATGAGAAATCTGTGCCTAACATTTTAATCCAGTGATCTTCTCATTGTCTAAAAACGGGTACTTAAGGTAGGATTGCTTGTATGATGGTAATTTGTTTCTCCAGAATCCTGACCCTCATGGTAGGGGCCTCCATGGCCGAGGAGGTAGAGCATTGCGCTATAAATGACAAGGCCTCTCATCTCTAGTCGGCGCGGGTTCGATTCTCACTCGCGCCGATATATGTGAGAAAGTTTGCCAGTTTACATTCGGAAGGTTGGTGCTCTCTTCCCGGGTACATTGTATCTGGTTTCTCCCCTCCATTAAAAATTGGACACCACTAGATAACTGAATAATTGTTGAGTGTGGCGTAAAACAATAAACAACCTATCAATTGACCCTCATGGACACGATGGAATGGTCTGGGGAATTAAATTTTTGTAGAGAAATTAAAATTGAAATTAAAGGGAAAATGTGAAATTAATTCAGATGTAGTATATATACAGAACAACATACCACTTGTTTCAACCCAGTGTAAGATCACTTGTAGTACTGTTCGTTATCTTTCATTATAAATGTCTAAGAATATGCAAATATGATAATATAAAGACCATGGTCACATGGAATACATTGTTAATGTTACATTCCATATAGCCTTGCCGAGTTAAACTCTATCTTTACATATTATCACAAGGTTGTGTCCATCCAAATTTTTAAAACGAAATCCCGGAAACATATACCTGTAGTCACTGCACAGCCTCCCCCTAATTATTCACAAAACATCTTCCATTTCAGCATGCCAAGGTACTCTGTAGATATTTACGATTTCCTTAGATCTTCTTAAAAATTCTACTTTTTTCCCTGTTCGTCACGTCGTTATATATTAACGGACAGTTGAAGATCTGGATTATGTATACTATTTGGTGATATATGCCAGTTATTGAGTTATTTAGAAGAGCTGTGCTCTAATTTCTCGGCGACTTCTTCAGCTTTGTTTTGATGAACCTTAAGTAGGTGGTATACCAATTCTGATTTCCAATTTTTGAAGATCTTACCACAGTTTATATATCTGTGCCTAGTTGAGATCCGTTTGTGAATATCGTTCGATTGACCTGTTAAAGTTATAACTAAAAGTGTCTTGCTAATTGGTAACTGCAATTTAGAGCAGTGCAAGATATACTCATCTGGAAGATAGCGTAATGATACAAATCTATCCAGGACCTGTAGATCGTTTTCATCAATGTGAATGTCAATGGAATGCATCCGAAAAATATTATAGAGAATAAATTGATTTTTGCTTAATTCCTTGCCTAATCTGGTAGTAGGATACTGTTGAAGTGTAAAAGTTGGTAGATTAATTGCAAATTCTGTTTGCTTTTTTTCATCGATTGATTGTGATTGATTCGTTATACTCTGAGAAGTGTGTTACTAATTGCAGAAATCGTCCTCCGTAAGGTTGATGAGGTCCATATGAACTGTCATTTTTGTGCTATTCGAGTTTTTTATGAAATTTGAATGAGAGATGATTTATTTTTCTCATGTACAGCCTAATCCTATGGAAAATATGGGAAGCTAAAAAGGGTCAAACTTCGGGCCAAACGTTTCATCTGTAAACGAGAAAATGATGACACATCTATCTGGCCAACAATTAAGCTCAATTTAAACAAATTGTCAGAGGGTTGTCTTTATGATCCGGCCTTAATTCTCGTAGACAAGGGATCCCCCGTCGGCCTCATCCAATGAATGTCATTTCCCTTCTTTGTCAAATTGCCTTTGCCCTTTGACACACAGATTCTTTTCGCCCCTGGCAGGACAACCTGCAAGTCCTTTTACTTCAAATACTTTGAAGAGAGATTTTCCTAGACCAGCACTTGACTTTCGCTGAGTGCAATTGTCACACTCTTTGCACCACCTCATTACATCGTCATGACTGACCAACAGAACCTACGCTTTACTACTTCAGCAGTGCGCCAACGCCAAAATGCAATGTACTTTGGGATGTTTCACCTCTTTTGAAATTTTATATTGAGAATGTGACCGATAGAAGGATCGTCCAATTCTTTTTCAAAGAGTTTGTCAGAGGACCAAGTCTTTAACCAATTAGAGAGCAAGTTTGCAATATCATCCTGATTGGTAGATCGAATTAGACATAGAATAACAGATACAGTAGAATCGCCTTTTGTCACCATAGAAACAGGTTCATAAAACCCTTTTCTTGTGTCTGTTGGAGAACAAATTTGAATTCTTTCTTTCGAAACGTAATCTTGTTTTCATGCGTTGCTTTTGAGTTGCGATCGGAACAATCGAGGCGTGCGAATGGTTTAGATAGAGATCTGCGTGAGAGACTGTCAGCATCTGAATGTTCTAGTTTCAAAATCGAAATTATAAAGTATCAAATATTCTATTCCATCTAGCAACAATTACCACTGGTTTTTGAAAATTTTAGCCACACTAGGGAAGCATGGTTTGCTGTAATAAGAATTTACGACCCCAAAGAAAATAAAGAAAATTTTGAACTTAAGTAGCTATAGAAAGTAGTTGTTGGCGTGTTACGCAGTGTCTACGTTGAAATCTGTTCACAATTCTGCTAGCGTAAACACACTGTCGGTCATCCTGTAGTTGTGAAAGCACTGCGTCAGTCCATCTAAGCTTTCATTTCTATTTAATTCAAATTTGCCGTTTAATGTTGGATATGACAATATCGGCGATGAAACCAAAGGTTCTTTCATGTTTTGAATGACATTCGACAAGATCCATTGCAAAGGAACTTTTGATTTTTCTGGGTTAAGTTTGTTAAGGGAAAGGCAGTTGTACTAAGATGTGGTATATAACGCCTATAATACCCAGGTCAACTAAACATCCACGCATTTCGAAAACTTCAGTGTATGTGGGCACAGTCCAGGTAGAAACTGCTTTGATTTTGTCCCCGTCACAACTTACACAATATGTCCTAATAATGTATCATAGGTTTGAAAGAACACACTTAATTTCATGTGTGCTTTCCTGAGGCTGTTGAAAACACATTACAAATTACCCACTGTAGATTGAAGTAAATCGTCAAACATTATAATTATAGACATTTATGCCATCGAATATTCCTAGCACTACGATAACAAGTCTTGAAAAGTTGCAGGGGCGTTACATAATACAAAGGTGAGGCTTTAAATTGGCAAAAGCCCTTATGAGTCGTAAATGTGGTTTTATGTTGATCTCTCTTTGAAATTTAACACTGCCAATAACCACAAGCCATACCAACGGGCACATGCTAGAACAAGTGATTCACAATGCATCTTTGCACTTTGATATACTGCCGCCTTGTTTGATGATGAAAGAAATAGAGGGTGCATAGGTTTTAAAACACCAAGAATATCTTGTGCATATTTGTGTTTTATTAAAGTAAGTAAATATCAGTCAGAAGAGGACATTTTCTGTGATTCAAAATGAAGTCAAAAGGAAGAAGGGGTATATGACGATGAAATATAAAATAACATTGTACTGTATATACCCATTATATACTGCTTGTACATTAAGCTTTACTACGTAGCAGTGTACTGCGTACACACCATCAATACTCCTGGCGTTTCAATATACTCAGATTTGAACTCTCATATAAATATTTTTTATCATTTTTGTACCTTATAATTTTTTGGTTATTATTGTTATTCCCAATTCATGTATATTTTTGTAACATGCTCTATGTTACGCGTCAAATTTAATTTTTACAGCAACTGAGAATATACGTTTTGAGACGAGAGGGGCTGAACTGATTTTTAAACGGAACAGATTTTGAGACAATTTGAGAAAGAGCATATCTAAGACATATATAGCTTTAGCAGTGTCTGAGTCCATTTGAGACAGCTGCATGCAATGAGCAAATTTGAAACCTTCCTATAATTCAGCAGAAATAAAGTAGTTATTGCTACTAATGATAGATCAGTCCTTGAGAAGACTGGCTGATATTGAAAAAGGATTGACCAGATATTAGCGGCACAAAGGTATGCTACAGCATTCACATGTAGACCATTATTCTCCGAAAGTAAGTAATCAGAGAACCGCTGATTCCGAATTTGGGATAAAAAAAAAAACTGTCAGAGTCGAATGTTAAAAAACAATTCAGCCCCATTACATTATAAGAAAGGTGACACAGAAGAGATAGCCATACAGAGGAAGAAAGAAACTAAATCAAAAGCACCACTAGCTGAACAATGACGTGAAGAGGAGAACTATGATTTGAGACCGAATCCCAGTAGATCAGGGGAAGCCAAGAATAGGACAATAGAGCGAGGTCGAGACAAGCATCAGTATGGAAGTTAAAGTACTCAGAAGTAATGTGAACCAGGCATAATATACTGGTATAGGGAACGGATAAATTATCTTGATGCATTTGAAAATTTAGATGAAAGGGCAATTTTTGTCCCACGAAGACCTGAACGTAATTTTGAGACGCCGACTCAAATAGAAACACCGAGAGTCACATTTCCTAGAAACAAACCAAACATAAAACGTGTGATGTATGACGGTACAAATTCATGACAGGATTATAAATCTTATGATCATGCCCGGAAATGCAGTCATATTCAATTTTTTATACCTCGCTGTGTCACTGAAAGGACAAGTTCAAGGAGTATTAGGTGACTTGTCAGGTGATATTCTCAAGAGGTAAAGCATTGAACAAAAGATTCGCTCCACCAAGCAGACTGGGGTCTATCGATCCCAACTAAGAGAACCTAGGACGAACGCAACAGAGTCAGTTCCAGAACTTGAACAAAGCATTAGAAGACTGGTTGATTATTGATTATATGTTGTTTAACGTTCTTCTTGAGAATTGTTTCACTTATATGGAGACGTCACCATTGTCGGTGAAGGGCTGCAAAATTTAGGCCTATACTCGACGCTTATGGCCTTTGAACAGGGAGGGATCTTTATCGTGCAACACCTGCTGTGACAAGGAGCCTTCTTTTGTGGTCTCATCTGAATGACCGCCCATTTAGCCGCCCCCTTACGACAAGCAATGGGTACCGAGGACTTATTCTAACCCGGATTTCCATGGGAATTAGAAGACTGGCATAATTGGCTTACCCAACAGCACCAAATGATCTATGGGGCATATTTGCCATTAAACAATTCCTCGATGCGCTTGTAGACTCGGTTATGAGACTGTGGATAAGACATACAAGATCACGGGACCAGAATGAAGCAATACGTCATGCCGTTGATCAGGCAGCCAATACAAAACCGACAAGCAAATTTCTTAATTGCGCAGATTTATTGGAAACATGGGAAACGTTCTGAAAATAAAACATAAACGGTACCAATTTTGATGTACCAGATGAGCATTTCGACAAACAATGCCTCCTCAGTGATAGTCAAATCAAAAATGTTGGAAATCCGAAATAAGAACTTGGAAGAGCTGAAAGAACCAAAAATACCAAATAGTGGAGCCAAATCAGGCAGAGGATCAGAGCTATGCATGAGGGAGATAATCCTTAATTTTGAAATGAATATGATAAAATGTATGAAAGAGAAACAGTTACAACCAAAAAGTTATCCAAGACAATAGAGAAACGGATCAGACGCTAGCTCAAAAGAGGACTTAGGGAGAAACAAGGAACTTGACATAACGGTAGTAAGAATGGACATTTAAAAGGTTTACGCAGAGTCCGAGAAGAAACAGTGTAGAGTTTCGAAGGGGTTTCTTTGCTGAGACAAAACGAGAGGATAACAAACAATCCTCTGAACATTTACTTCCATAAAATCTCAAACAACAAGATAGTGAAGAGAAAACTGAGGGGTGGCAATTGTAGCAACAGCAGTTTCAGAATCAGCAATCCATGATTTTACGTTGAAATCTTATTCCGTGGCGTCCGAACAAAGATGCTAGTAGATACATGTGCAACTGTGACCCTAATCTGGGAAGAAATTTTCAAAAAGATACCTGATCAACAGAAGGAGTTGAACAAACTTTCAAGAGATATTCTCTCAGCGAATGATGAGCCAGTGGAAGTTTATGGGAAAACAGTGAAATTTGAGGTTGATGGTACAACATACAAAACCCAGTGGTTGTTGCAAAACTGTTTGTAGATGGTGTTTTGGGACTCGACTGCATGATTGATAATTATTACTATAAAAAACATAAAGAGCAGAAAATTATAAATAGGAAGTTACGAAGTTCCAATGATCTCTGAGGGTGTTGTCGGATGCTGTCGTATAGCGTTAGAAAAATCACTCAGTGTTCCATCAAGAAGTGAAATTATCACCATTGGTGATATTTGTCTCAAAGACAATGAGGAGGTATCAAAAGGAATTCGGTCATTGAGCCTGATCAACTCTGGCAGAGGTTTAGTAGAAAAAGTTCTTGGAAATACAGAAAATTGAATACTAGTACCCATCAGGATCATGGATTTGTTATCTAAGACAAACTTTCTCAACAAATGATCAGTGGTAGCCAAATTCAGTGGAATTGAGAATATCAAAGATAATACACCAGAAACTACATCTACAAGCTCCAGTAAACTTAACTTAAGACCTGTACCAAAGATCCTGCAAAAACCTGACAAAGTAGCAGATGTGAGCACTGGAATCATTCAAGTCTGTTTGCAGCTGATAGCAAAACGGTTGGGCGGACTGATATCGTAAAGTTTAAAAACAAGATTGGAAATTCACTGCTAGTAAAGTTACCACTGCACAAATACCTGTCTACATGCGCGATAAAGTTAACATTGACAAACACACCAATGACACAATGTGATAGAGCTCGACTCCATGGACAGCTGGTATTGTGCTAGTAAAAAAGGATGGGAATACCAGATTCCAAACGACTATCATAGAAAAAAGTTTTTATGAAAGAGTGAAGAATCTGGAAGTCATGTTTGAACTATTAAAGTCAACAGGCCTCAAAATGTTTACTTTTCTCAAAGAAGATGGATTACTAGGGTCATGAAATGTCATCAGATGACATAGCAACAGACTCTAGGAAGATAGAAGCAGTTCAGGATTGGGCTGAGCCAAGTCATGCTGCAGAAGTGATATCATTTTAGGCCTATGTAGCTATTACAGATGATTTATAAAAGACTTTGCGTCCATTGGAATACCACTTCATAGACTGACTGAGAATAATATTTTTGATTAACTGAGTAGTGTTAAACAGTCTTTGACTCGTTAAAGAAAGAGTAAGCTCACGCAAATACTAGCATTCCCAGACTTCACCCAATTTTTCAGTCTTTACACTGATGCGAGTGAGAATGCAGTAGGAGCCTTTCTGGCCTAGTTGAAAGGGAACCAAAGAAAAGTATTTACATATCTTCCAAATCCAAAAGAACTACTGTGTGACAAAGACAGAACTTCCTGTAATAACGCTTTCGGCATTATTAGTATGGTGTCACGGACCAGATCACGGTTCTTTAAAGAGGCTCTTAAATTTTAAAACCCCAGACGGCCAGCTAGCCAGATGGTTAGAGATATTGAGTATATATGACATGACCACTGAGCATCACTCAGGATCAACGCACAAAAATGCAGACGCCTTGAGCAGACGTCCATGTAGAAAGTGCAAAGTTTGATCCAGATTGGAAGAATCAAATAATCAATACACTGAAACCAACTGATACCAGTAGTGATTGTTCGCTTACGAAATTGAGAAGTGTTTTATCAATTTCTCAATGACTGAACTAAAGTCAGAGACATCTACCTATTTTGAAAGTGGATAGATGGTAATGTGAAACCAAATCAAGACGATCTCGGTTATGAAAGGATAACAATAAAATATCTTTTTGAGGCATACTTATAGAAGAGGGTGTATTGTACGGGGAATGGAAGGAAACAAAAACATTTCCTTTCAAGCAGTCGACCCATTAAGCAAGCGAAGAATTATTCTTGAATATATCCTTGATCACAAAACAGTAGGATTTATGAGTTCGAAAACCTCATAATAAAACAAGACAATCATTTTATTAGCCAGGGCGTCAACGAGACGTTTACCAGTACATTTCAGGTTGTAATGTATGTACCATACACAAGTTTCCATCAAAACTAAAATCAGCTCTTATGCAAATAAATGGAGTTGGGATGTCCATGGAAAGAATAGCACTAGATATACTACGTGATCTTTCGACCACGAACGATGGAAAAAAATACATCTTGGTTATACCTGACTATTTTACAAATTTAATAAAGGCATTCGCAATACCAAACATGGAAGCAAAAACAGTAGGTGAGGTTCTAGTGAAAGACTATCAACAGATTTGGAGTACTATCAATATTTCACTCTGGCCAAGGTGCTCAATTCGATTATTTTACCAGATGTGCAGATATTTGTTTGTTTGTTTGTGTTACGTCCCGTCAAGAATTTTTCACTCATATTGAGACGTCTTCAAGGTCTTGAACATAAAGAAAACTCACACCTACCATCCCAATCTGATGACATAGTGGAGAGGTGCTCAGCCTCTACGTTAATGAAAACTGATTGGGAAGAATATCTTCTATTCGTAACAATGGTGTTTAGGTGCGTCGAGTATGAAATAACTAAATGCAGTCCCAATTACTCAATGTTAGGAAGAGAAGTGTCCAACCAAATTCATATAATGTTAGAGAGCATAAAGAAGACTCCATAAAACAGTGGGCTTTGGAACTGAAAGAGAGAATGAAGATTGTTCATAGTATTGCGAGACAAAATATCATAGATGCAATGTTAAGACAGAAATCCTAACATGGTCAGAAGGTGAATTGGCAACTATTTAATCCTGGTGATGAAGTCTACGTATTCTTTCCTAGATACAAACCGGGACATTCTCACTTACAAATTTCTGAAGAGGACCATTTAAAGTTTTCAGTTGACTATGGTATAAGAGGCAGTCCACGGGTCATACATGTAGACAGAACAAAGGTAAAGAAAAAGCAAAAAGTGCACAGTGAACAAGTAGAGGGAAGTAATTGAAATGCTCCCACGGAAAATCTCTCATTGATTACGTCTCAAACAATGAAAAAATTCTGATAATGTCACAATTGCTAGACTGCATGGCGTAACTTGGCTGAAGGACTGTGTTATTGATTACTAAGAGGGTATCGTAGTAATATGCTTTCTACTTTTGTCCGAACCCCATGCGAAAAACTAAGACAACACCGAGAAAAGATCATGTACCCTTTGAGAACACACAATCTAGAAGAACTGAAGAAACACGTTGAGTGTGGGACACGACAACTGGCAAAATCCGTTGTGATAAGTGCAGTCATCCATCGAACGACAATACTAACTTGCTGTGTCATAAGAAGAGACATGTTCAAGAGGATAAAGTCTAGAAAATAGGGAAGGCTCAATACAAGAAAAAAACCACCCCAATAAGTAATAACGACTGTATTGGTTATGTCTCGGAAGACTCGGAGAGTAGCGAATCAAACTCAAGTTCAGAAGACTCCGACGAAGACGAAACAAAAGAACAGAATCGTGAAGAGGTCCTCAAGGTTATTTAGACTCATGAGGACATTCCTAGATTCTCGTGCGAGAAATCAGATGGTTTAGAAGTTGTTGAACTGTACAGAAACCAAAAGCACCAACTCCAGTCCATGCTCCCAAAAGAAAGATTAGAGATAAAAATTTCAAAACAACACTGAAGAAAACAGTGAATGCTGGTGGACAGATCCAGCCTAAAACCAAGTTCCTAAACCAGCCCAAATGGTTGAAAAAGTATATAACGTTGGGTGTCCTGGAGTACGGGCTGTCTCAATGAAAGCCTTCACATGTACATATTGTGTTACGTGAAAAAGGCTAAGATAACTAACAGTATCCGATCACGTAATTCCTATAGAAAATACAAATCAGAGGGATGGGCAAACACGGACCCCTGGTCATACCAGAGGTGGGATCAGGTGCCTAGGAGGAGTAAGCATCCCCTGTCGACCGGTCACACCCACCGTGAACCTTATATTCCGATCAGGTAAACGGAGCAATCTGTAGTCAGAATCAGTGTGCCAAGGACGGCCTAACAATTGGTATGAAACAAATCAGACGTGTGGGGATCCAGACTGTTTCCATGAAAATAAGAGTTTTGTGGACCACCACTGAACGGAAGGAGGGAGACAAAGAAATAGAGAGTTGAGATGTTACAGGAATTTGATGAGTTAAGATACCTTGGTTTAACTTTAAGAAACTATCGCTTATCGCTTAGAAATACCTTGTACATCTTATAGTTTCTTATCTTAGATTCATTTGGAAGTGATACATTTTGAATCTTACAATTTGTAAGAATCAAATTTTTATTCAATATCATTGCTGTTGTGAATATGTTACGTATTTATTTTAGATATCCATTAAGTAAAACACCAAATCAAAATGTTTATTATTTTTTTTTTTGGTTTTTTTTTTTTTTTTGTCATGTGGGACACATGGAAATTGAGGCATGGGTATTGTGATGATCAGAGAAAATGCAGATTCATATTTTGGAACTCTTTTATAACAGGAAGATACGAAAACTGATTAATTAGTCAATAAAACAATATTTACACCAGAAGGGTAGAAATACGGCAGAGGGTTCAGTCAGAAAAGAAAAGTCAGTCTTCTTGAGAAATCTCGTCGCATAAATAAGATACTTCATATAATCTCAATTAAGTAAGATAGTCTGAAGAAGGCCTAGATTGGGGTAAGTCAGGGCATAGACGTGGTTGAACAATTAAGCTTCTTCCCAGCGTGCTTACAGTAATAAAGTCAGACTTAATAATATAATGGTGATCTCTGATAACCATAGCAGAGACAGCAGTGAAACTTGATTGAGACAGTGAACAGAGCCTGATTGGGACATCCTATAAGCGGGCCATAGTGACACATTGTCTCTTTCCAATAGTTTTCACTTTGTGTTGATTACTCATAGAAGTTATCTAAGCCTTCCCACGAATCAAGTCAGTCATATTTTTGGAACAAGCAGTTTGGGAATGATGAGTTTATAAATTATTTTTTATAATTTTTTTTAACCTTATAAATTTTGCACAGGCGCTCGACGTTTTAAATATTATAATTTTGAAAAAAAAAATTGTCATCCTGTAAACAATCCATTCACAAGGATTGTCACGACGCCATCTTGGTCTTATTTCTTACCAGCTACATCGCTTGCAATTCTCTGCAAAAAGTTTGATATAATATTAGAATAACACCGTTTAGAAGCAACTCTGACAAGATCTTACCTTTCGCATCTAGAACTGGAAATGAAGTCCATTTATCGGCTATAATCAACCGTTAAACATCGTCTACTGCTTCTCGGTACCTTGTGAATAGTTTGTTTACAGGAAGTCGAGCGCCTGTGAATTTTTGTGTTGGTATTGTTGTGTCCTAATCCATATATATATATATATATATATATATATATATATATATATATATATATATATATGCAACATACACGTCACAATATATCGCGGATGAATATTCCGACAATTCTCTATAGCTTGGATTGTTGCTTGTACACCGTGAAAATATTGCGGTGTAAAAATATTTAACAACTACGAAAATATAAAATTTTATTCAATGCATAAATTATAGTATTTCACTGTTGAAAATGTAATAGCTTTTTCTGAGGAAAGGTGCCATAAAAATTCACAATCATTGTGCACGCTAGCGGTGGGTTTGAATTATTTCAAAAACACAAATAGCCTGAGACCTCATAGGGATGGTTCCTGTACGTGTACGCTATAAAAATGGACATCGATCATAGCAATCAACACCACATACAGAACCCAACATGTATATTGTATTAATTTAATAAAAGAGATAGCGCGAATTGGTAGGTATTTAGACTCGGATATTTAGGCCCTATTCACTAAGATTTGTCGAATCAGAGGTATAAAAGCATAGACACTTGTTCCTGTAAATAAGTTGTGACGTCTGTTTACAAACAATAACGTTATATAATTACGTTATTATTAGTATACAGACGTCACAACTTATTTACAGAAAACAAGTGTTTGTGAATGATATTGTGCATAAGGAAAGGGATTGTATGTCCGTGAAAACGTTTTTTAAATTATTCCAAGATTTCTGTTTAACGTATCAAAAGCAGTAATCACAAAAAGTTTGATGTCATTATATTCAAGATATTAAAAAGGAAGTATTGACAAATTTTCGGCCTTTCGGATTTCAATCGTGCTACATTTACCGCATACCTCTATTTGGCTGGTCCCCTATCCCGCCACTGCGTTTTTGCACTTCGTGATGGATAAGGAAATGAGAAAACGAAGTGGCGGGGAGGAGAACTAGTCAAGGTGATGGTGGAGAGCATTGCAGAATCAAGCTAAAAGGAAAAATATCTTGTTATGCGTTTTCATTAAGATAAGATAGTTGAACAATTGCGCCATGGGTCAAGCGGCATCCAGACAGGAAGCATTTTGGGAGGCCTGTGGGTTTGGGCATGAAGACAGAGTAAAGAAGTTCCTTGAAGATGGTGACATCGACGTTAACTGGGTCTCCTACACGGTAAGTTATAACACAAGACAGAAATAAAGTAGCTGTGATAACCCCCCCCCCACACACACACACACACACACACACAACTATAGGGATTCATATCGTATTCAACACAAACTTCCTCAGTTAAAAGTAGAGAAATACTCAAATGGCCTGGTGTCGGGGAACTATAAGCTGGGTTCACAAAATGGTCGAAATTACTACAACTAATACATACATACATATATATATATATATATATATATATATATATATATATATACTATTACTATGTACATACAAAATGATGTATGTATATATATATATATATATATATTTGACACACACACACAAACAAACAAATACTAAATGTATATACTAATATTATACATAAAAGCCAAACCCTCACCAGTAGGACACATTAGATGTATGTAGGAGGGAAGGATGGTGGAAAAGAGCATTACTGGCAGAAAAGAGCATTACATTTCTGTTAATTTTTTTTTCAGCATGATTGCTGTCCGATTCATGTTGCATCCCAGGGAAAACCTAACATTGTAAGAATGCTACTGGAGAAAGGGGCAAAGGTCAATGTCAAGGATGTGGTAAGTCAAGTGAAAAATATTCACTTGTAAATGGTTCAGTTTTGTAGTGATCTTTTATCATTACACAGGCATGTAAAGGAAAACGTAGTCCCTAACAGAATACAGTGTTACTGGGAATGTGTTATCTTCCATCAACAGTGTCAGATGAGGAATGTTAAAGGTTTCTACCATTTTCAAATTATGAAAAGTCAGCACCAGAACTACTTGTCAGCCTGTGTGATGTGCAATACAGATTTAGTTGTATACATTTACATCCAAATATTTACATTTCCATTGTTCTTGCCTTTTATATCTTTACAAGTTCTGGTGATAGCCATATCGTGTGGTTTGTATACTTTAACAGCTGTGAATTCTGATAGAAATGAAAGCAGAATGTACTAAATATAAGACATAAAATACATGAGGGTATGAACTGCAGTGCTTCATGCCAGCATACTTTTCATGAAGCATGTTAACACTTCATGAAGTATGCCAGTGTGAAGCAGCCATACCCTTATGTTGTATGAATTTTTTTCTAAAATGTATAACTTATCTTTCACAGCGTGGAAGTCTTCCTATTCACCATGCAGCGATGAAAGGCCACAACGAGGTTGTAAAGATACTGATTGACTCTGGATCAGAAATTGACACACAGGATAAAGTTAGTCTATTTATCAAATTTTTTCAATAAATACATGTACATGTATTTATGATACTGCATAGACCAACAATAATTACTTGAGCTAAAACATATCTGAATTTAAAAAGGAGGAAATGTGATTTAGATACTTACAATTACATGTAGTATACAAAATCAATATTAATCACTGAAAAGATATATGATGTGGTCTAAATTGTGTATTGCTTTGTTTCCACGAGTCTGACCAACCCCAAACTACATATTTGTTTTAACAGATTGAACAAGATATTTTTGGAATAGTTGTTTTGGAGTTAATATCTAACTAAGCCCCTCATGTTCAATATACCAACAATGAGATGGATCAGAATGGTTCTTTGTTTGCTCTAAAATTAAAGTTTGAGAGAGGAATATAATTTATTTCATACTTTTTGTTGTGATGTTAGTAGAAACACAACACGTAATATTTTTGGCCTGAGTTAGACTCTTTGTTTGAGGTTGGACAGATTGAGGTTTAGTAGAAACACAACACGTAATATTTTTGGCCTGAGTTAGATTCTTTGTTTGAGGTTGGACAGATTGAGGTTTTTATTTTTTCAGAATGGTTGGACTGCTTTGCACTGTGCTGCCTACTGGAACAAGCCTGATGTTGTGAAATGTCTGTTGAAGTATGGAGCTGATGTCCACATTCAAAATAAGGTCAGTTTACAGGGTATATACATACTAACATGATGGGGGTGCACTCTTTGTGTACATTGTAAGGGGATCTGACTATATTTGTGTACATTGTGAAGGGATTTGACAATATTTGTGTACATTGTGAAGGGATCTGACTATATTTGTGTACATTGTGAAGGGATCTGACTATATTAGTGTACATTGTGAAGGGATCTGACAATATTTGTGTACATTGTGAAGGGATCTGACTATATTTGTGTACATTGTGAAGGGATCTGACTATATTTGTGTACATTGTGAAGGGATCTGACTATATTTGTGTACATTGTGAAGGGATCTGACTATATTTGTGTACATTGTGAAGGGATCTGACTATATTTGTGTACATTGTGAAGGGATCTGACTATATTTGTGTACATTGTGAAGGGATCTGACTATATTTGTGTACATTGTGAAGGGATCTGACTATATTAGTGTACATTGTGAAGGGATCTGACAATATTTGTGTACATTGTGAAGGGATCTGACTATATTTGTGTACATTGTGAAGGGATCTGACTATATTTGTGTACATTGTGAAGGGATCTGACTATATTTGTGTACATTGTGAAGGGATCTGACTATATTTGTGTACATTGTGAAGGGATCTGACTATATTTGTGTACATTGTGAAGGGATTTGACAATATTTGTGTACATTGTGAAGGGATCTGACTATATTTGTTTACATTGTGAAGGGATCTGACTATATTAGTGTACATTGTGAAGGGATCTGACTATATTTGTGTACATTGTGAAGGGATCTGACTATATTTGTGTACATTGTGAAGGGATCTGACTATATTTGTTTACATTGTGAAGGGATCTGACTATATTAGTGTACATTTTGAAGGGATCTGACTATATTTGTGTACATTGTGAAGATATCTTACTATATTAGTGTACATTGTGAAGGGATCTGACAATATTTGTGTACATTGTGAAGGGATTTGACAATATTTGTGTACATTGTGAAGGGATCTGACTATATTTGTTTACATTGTGAAGGGATCTGACTATATTAGTGTACATTGTGAAGGGATCTGACTATATTTGTGTACATTGTGAAGGGATCTGACAATATTTGTGTACATTGTGAAGGGATCTGACTATATTTGTGTACATTGTGAAGGGATCTGACTATATTTGTGTACATTGTGAAGGGATCTGACTATATTTGTGTACATTGTGAAGGGATCTGACTATATTAGTGTACATTGTGAAGGGATCTGACAATATTTGTGTACATTGTGAAGGGATCTGACTATATTTGTGTACATTGTGAAGGGATCTGACAATATTTGTGTACATTGTGAAGGGATCTGACTATATTTGTGTACATTGTGAAGGGATCTGACTATATTTGTGTACATTGTGGAGGGATCTGACTATATTTGTGTACATTGTGAGGGGATCTATCAATATTTCTGTACAATGTGAAGGGTAAATGTTCATGTCATTGGTTAGTTTAGAGCTTTTCGTAATTCTTATATTTGACCTTGTATCCACATTGTGGATCTGACAACATACAGGTGTTGTTGGAACTCACAGCTTTTATATAAGTTTATATATATTTAAATAGTTGGTGATAAAGCTTTCATATTTCACATGTTTAAGGTCTTTCTTTTGGCCTATCTTTGTGTACATTGTGAGGGGGTCTGTCTATCTCTGTGTACATTGTGAGGGGGTCTGTCTATCTCTGTGTACATTGTGAGGGGGTCTGTTTATATCTGTGTACTTTGTAAGGGGATCTGTTTATATCTGTGTACTTTGTAAGGGGATCTGTTTATCTCTGTGTATATTGTAAGATGGTTCTATCTATCTCTGTGTACAGTGTTAGAGGATCTGTCTACTTCTATTTACATTATATGGGGGTTTTGTCTATCTCTATGTACATTGTATGGGGGTTTTGTCTATCTCTGTGTACTTTGTAAGGGGGTCTATCTATTTCTGTGTATATTGTAAGGGGGTTCTATCTATCTCTGTGTACTTTGTAAGGGGATCTGTTTATCTCTGTGTATATTGTAAGATGGTTCTATCTATCTCTGTGTACAGTGTTAGAGGATCTGTCTACTTCTATTTACATTATATGGGGGTTTTGTCTATCTCTATGTACATTGTATGGGGGTTTTGTCTATCTCTGTGTACTTTGTAAGGGGGTCTATCTATTTCTGTGTATATTGTAAGGGGATTCCATCTATCTCTGTACAGTGTTAGAGGGTCTGTCTACTCTCTATGTACATTATATGGGGGTTTTGTCTATCTCTGTGTACATTGTAAGGGGGTCTATCTATTTCTGTGTACAGTGTGAAAGGGTCTGTTTACTTCTGTGTACAGAGTGAGAATATCTATCTATCTCTGTGTACATTGTAATGGGTCTGTTTATCTCTGTGTACAGTGTGAGGGGGTCTGTCTACCCCTGTGTACATTGTAAGGGGTTTTATCTATCTCTGGATACAGTATGAGAGTATCTATCTATCTCTGTGTACATTGTAATGGGTCTGTCTACCTCTATGTACATTGTAATGGGTCTGTCTACCTCTATGTACATTGTAAAGGTGTCTGTCTACCTCTATGTACATTGTAAAGGTGTCTGTCTATTTCTGTGTACATTATGGTTGGATTAGCCTCTTTTTTTGTTTTTTGATAACTTTTTTTTATTAACAGGATCAGAGAACAGCACTACACGAAACAGCTCGTTCACAACAAATGGGTGATTTTGAACTTGGAGAAATTGCACACAGACTTATTGAAGCAGGAAGTGATGTCAATGCTAAGAGCAGTGACCTTGGGGAGGTATGGCGTTACAGATTATTATTGTGTTTGTGACCTTGGGGAGGTATAGTGTTACAGATTATTTTTGTTTGTGTTTTACTTCTTAAGACTTAAAAACTGTAATTTTCTTCCAAAACAGTCACCAAAATAAGTTGCATGTGTAAAACAATTATTCCTGTGACCATAGCAATGGGCAATTATGGCCTATATTTAATATGTACATGTGATATTGGACTTGACTTTTTACCAAATATGAAGTCCCTACCTTACATGGGTAAAGAGTTATTGATAAGGTTAAAGTAGTAGACAGACAGATGGACAGACCTAAAAATGCTAATGTTATCTACTGTGTTTAATTTGAGGGGAATATTATAAAGGAAGAATTTATATTTGAGAAAGTTGAAATTCACTTTTTACAGCATTTCAGATAAAAAAGGAAAATATTTTCATGTGGGAAAATGCTTTTACTCTCTGTATATGAAAGCGTATTGCAATATAATTTTTTAGGCAGATTTCACAGGCCTGATGTTTGCCAGTTATCACAACCATCCAGAAGTAGCCAGTGCCTTGATCAATGCAGGATGTGAAATCAATGCGTTTGGAACAGTAAGTCCTACTGGCAATAGATTCAAAAGTAACAACCTTTGTAAATGCCATAATTTCTATATTCCTGTCATATAAATTATAGTTGTTTAAAATGGCAAATCCTGCCTCTCTTTCTCTCTTTGTAGAACCGCTGGACTGCATTACACTGGGCCTGTGACCGTGGAAATGATGAGATGGTGTTTCTCCTTCTAGAGGCAGGGATTGATCCAACGATCAGAGGATGGGTAGGTAGAGGCAGGGATTGATCCAACGATCAGAGGATGGGTAGGTAGAGGCAGGGATTGATCCAACGATCAGAGGATGGGTAGGTAGAGGTGGGAGTTGTTCTTGCAATCAGAGGATGGGTAGGTAGAGGTGGGAATTGTTCTTGCAATCAGAGGATGGGTAGGTAGAGGTGGAAATTGTTCTTGCAATCAGAGGATGGGTAGGTAGAGGTGGGAATTGTTAGGATGGGTAAGTGGATTGATCCATTAGTTATAACGGATTGACTTATACTGTACGGTAAAACAGGGTTTTAACAGATTGACTTGTACTGTACAGTAATTGATTGATTGACTGTTTGTTTACGTCCTGTCGAGAATTTTTCACTCATATTGAGACGTCACCAGCTGCAGGTGAAGTACCACAAATTTAGACCTATGCTTAGCGCTCAGGGTCGTAGCAGTGAGGGTTCTTTAACGTGCCAATGCCTACTATTTTTAAGGTCATATCCGAAAGATCCGTGATTCTCACTTCTAATTGCCGAGCGTTTGGCGAAGGAGCAATCACTACCTATTTTTTTCATCTTAGGTTTGACACGGCCATGGCTCGAACTTACGACCTCCTGGTTATGTACTGTACAGTAAAACAGGGTTTCAACAGACATATAATGTACAGTAAAATTATGGTGAAAATGAACAGACTTATGTGGTACAGTAAAACAAAATTACAACAAACAGACTTGTACAACAAAACAATAATAAAATGAATAGACTTATATTGTGCAGTAAACATGATTATTTCAAACAGATTTGTATTATACAGAAAAACATCATCATAAAATGAATAGACTTTTATTGTGCAGCAAACCAATAATAAAACAGATTTATTTGTACAGTAAAATATGGTTAAAACCAATAAGAATGAATTACTACTTAAACAAAATAATCAAAACGAACTTTAAGAATGATAACAAATACAATTTAGATATAACTAAGTTTTCTTATTATTAGAAATATGTGCTGTCTCCACCATTTGTTTCAACATGTTGGAGTAATGTAGAGTGGGGATTAGAAATGATGACAACTGTCCCAGGTAAAATATTTATATGGATTGTTAATATCCATTACAGAGAAACGAGCTGGCTTCGGATCGTTGCCAAAATGATGAGGTGAAAGAAATGGTGATGAACGCTGTCAACATGTTTGAGGAGATGTCACTCCTGGATCACAAGGTTTGTTTCAAGAAACTGTCAACTGTCATACAAAATGTAGGAATATATCAATTTTCAGGAAGCGACTCTGATTTAAATTTTTTTTTATTTTTTTTTTCATCAGTAGTTTGACAGTTTCATTATTTATGAGACTCTTGCATTGTCTACAAAACTTTTGAGACAAGTAATTATGAGAATATGAGACTTTTGGACACCACAGGACAATTCAATATTGGATAGCCAATTAGCCATGGATTTCTTAATATATGCAGTGTAGTTACATCTCTTGGCTTACCATGGTATTAAAAGATTGAGTAAACTAAATCTTAACAATCTGAAATATGTGACATAAACTATTCCAACATCTAGGTAGTGCAGTAGGCCAAGGCAGGGCTTGACACTAACGCATGTACGACCAATTGAGACGAGTAAATAAAAGCTTGGTCTGGTCTAATTTATTTTCAATAATATAATATATTCAAACCAAAGTTAGTGTTGAGGCCTGCAAGGGTTTGTGAGGAGGAGATTAGCAAAACTCTTAGCAAGCGAAAATGAATATGAAACCCAGAGACATATGGCAAAATAATCAACATGTTGATGGTGGCCATTATTGGGAAGAAGAAGAAGAAGACAATCAGTTTGAAAATATGAGACTTTGAGATAGTTTGACAGTACGAGACTTTTAGACAATTCAGTATGAGATGCAGTCATATGCAGTAATGAAATTAAAAATTAGCATAAGACTCTTGAAACAATGCAGACGATTCAGTAAGAAAATATGAGAAGAGACAGTTCAGTGTGAGATTCTGTGATATTTCAGTATGAGACAATATCAGTACAAGACTCAATATATTTCTGTATGAGACCTATACACTTAGCAATCAGTAGTGATGTTCTTATATGTTCTACCTTTTTACTGACCACAGGTGTCTGGTGACAGGATTCAGAAAGACATCTCAAAGAGTCCTGTAACCATTCAACAACTGACCAATAATCTTACAACTTCCATAGGCAAGATAACTGTAAAGACAGAGTCTGGTGCAAAGGACAATGTAATAAAATCTGGCAAAACAGAAAAACAACCTGACATAGAGGAAACAGACAAATCAGAAAAACAAACTGACATAGAGGAAACATGAGACTTTGAGATAGTTTGACAGTACGAGACTTTTAGACAATTCAGTATGAGATGCAGTCATATGCAGTAATGAAATTAAAAATTAGCATAAGACTCTTGAAACAATGCAGACGATTCAGTAAGAAAATATGAGAAGAGACAGTTCAGTGTGAGATTCTGTGATATTTCAGTATGAGACAATATCAGTACAAGACTCAATATATTTCTGTATGAGACCTATACACTTAGCAATCAGTAGTGATGTTCTTATATGTTCTACCTTTTTACTGACCACAGGTGTCTGGTGACAGGATTCAGAAAGACATCTCAAAGAGTCCTGTAACCATTCAACAACTGACCAATAATCTTACAACTTCCATAGGCAAGATAACTGTAAAGACAGAGTCTGGTGCAAAGGACAATGTAATAAAATCTGGCAAAACAGAAAAACAACCTGACATAGAGGAAACAGACAAATCAGAAAAACAAACTGACATAGAGGAAACAGACAAAACAGAAAAACAACCTGACATCGAGGAAATAGACAAATTAGAAAAACAACCTGACATCGAGGAAACAGACAAAACTGAAAAACAACCTGACATAGAGGAAACAGACAAAACTGAAAAACAACCTGACATAGAGGAAACAGACAAATCAGTTTGAAAGAGTTAGCTCCCCTAGCAAAAATGAAACCAGAGTGGCAGATGACAAGGAAACATGTGAACATGAACAGACAGATAGACACAGTGCCAGCAGTGGGAGTGCAGGACACTCCAATTGATGGATGTAGAATGTAATGCTAGATCTTTGATCCGTATCATTGATTCAGTGCTATCTTTTATTGGGGACATTTTCTGTACGAGAGTTATGTCCTCAGATACTGGGATGTGTGTAGCGGGACGAGTGTCTGGTGTGTAGATACTGGGATGCGTGTAATGGGATGCGTGTAATGGGATGAGTGTCTGGTGTGTAGATACTGGGATGTGTGTAGCGGGACGAGTGTCTGGTGTGTTGATACTTGGATGCGTGTAATGGGACGAGTGTTGGGTGTGTAGATACTGTGATACGTGTAATGGGACGAGTGTCTGGTGTGTAGGTAATGGGATGAGTGTCTGGTGTGTAGATACTGGGATGCGTGTAATGGGACGAGTGTCTGGTGTGTAGATACTGGGATGCGTGTAATGGGACGAGTGTCTGGTGTGTAGATACTGGGATGTGTGTAATGGGACGAGTGTCTGGTGTGTAGATACTGGGAAGCTTGTTTGTTGCGCATGATTTTTTTTTTATGTCAAACCTTACAGACCACGACCTGTGGCACTTTACCACATTGTGCCTTCCCACATTTTCACTGTTAGATGTTATGATACACTACTCTCATAATACGATATATATCATGAGACATTGATGGTTACATATAAAGAACAAAATGTTCAGTTTATTTGAATTATTGAAAATAGAAACAATAACAGCATAGGATAATTTTGTATATTGCTGATTATGTAAAAATTACTCCATGCCTCCAATGCTTTTATGTCCATCATAAATACGTATTTATTCGTTTTATATTCACTTTATATTTATAAAGTTTGATCATTGACAGATGTAGTTGTCTAGTTGATAGCTGAAACTTCAGTGTTCATGTCTGCTTACTAAAGTTAAACATTCTATAAACACTAGTTGTTGTATGGTAGACCAGCCGTATGTAGTTGCACATCTTCAGCTTCAATCAAAAATAGTTCAACTATACTTTGATTTGACTCAAGTTACTAAGCAAAATTTTTCATGTGAATAGTTTGAAAGGTTGTTTGAATATTGAATTCTTCTAGATATGTAGTGTTCATCATGGTGTTTTCAGCGAGAATTACAATTTGAATTTAACATTTATAACCTGCAACTAATGTTAAAAATGTCAATTTGTAAATGAGTATGTACAGTATGTTACACATTACTCATAATAACAATCTGGGGAACACTGAAAACTTTGTAGTGGATCACAAATTATTTCTTTTTGGCAGTGCAATTAGAAGTTTGAACAAAATATTTCCTCTCGGGGATGCTATTAGCAGCTTGACAAATTATTTCCTCTTGACAATGCAATTAGCAGCTCATACAAACTATTTCATGTGTAAAGAACTGAATTGAAATTGGAAAAAGTGTATAGAACACTGAACTGAATAATAACAATTCAACAAAACTGAAACAACAATAAATCGTGTTGGCTCTAAATATAGAGTCCTGCATTATAAACGGAGTCAAAATGAATCAGAATTACTCATTTTTGCAATACAGTTCAAGAAGGCATAGTGTCATGGGTCATGTTGTTTAGGTATTAATTTCAACTGGGTTTTGTTTTATTTTTATGCCCCAGTAATCAGAGAGTTGGGGGCACATGGTTATTGGTCCGTCCGTAAAAATTGTAACCTTTACCATAATGTTTAAACGCTTCATGCTAGAACTTTCATGTCACGTGTATTCCTTATGACAACTTTTCTTTTGGTACCAGGATTACTTAGCTGACATGTGGAGGCTTCACCATTTCACAAACACATCTTGTAATATGTACTTGTAGTACGACATGTGCATAAATTGTGGACACATTGAAACTTTTTTGTGGGCAATTTCTGCACTAAAACTGTGTACTGACACAGAATTCTGGTCACCATCTAATATAATGTACTACTTTGACAAATGTGCTGCAATTTCTGGTGCTTTACCATTTACAATATAACTTTGGGATGTTGACATGTAACATTACCTTCCCAATTTTTTAAAACCAGACAGCTACTGTATAGCAGCTTATCTTCCAATACTCTGTTCTTTGTATTCTAAAGTAGAATTTGACAGATTGTTCAGCAAGTTTAGTTCATGGAGATTTGTGCAATAAAAGAAGAGGAAGAAAGAAATGTTTTTACTGTGTTCACTGAGAATTGTCCGACAACCAATATTGTGCACACTATATTCAACACAACACAAATGGCACATTTTGAAATCTGCAGCATTTCTATTTCAAATGGCTAGAGTAACTAATCCAAAGAATTGGATCATGTCCAGTTCACAGGTGTGGATCAAAGGATCAAACGAGATGCAAAACATTGAGTTTAATTTGATGATCCATGCCTGTCAATTAGCCATGATCCAATTCTTTGCAACCAGTTACATTAGTATGTGATCCCATAGAATGCGATAACTATGGATTTTAACTTCTTGAAAACTACAAGGCCATTTGTTACTATATTTGGTGTGAAGCATCGCTAGGATAAGAGGAACATAAATTGTGAAAATTATAACCTTACCACCCCTAAGGATTTAGGAGCAGGGCCAAATATATGCAAAAAGGTTATATTTTCAAAAATCTCTACTCCCTCACATGGGAGAGAAAATAAATGCATGGTTATGATGTCCATAAAGCCCTCTATCAAATCATGAAATTCATGGCCCCTGGGTATGGCCATATAGTGAAAATGTATTAAATCATGGAAAATTTTCTCTACTTCCATATATATATTCGATAAAAACTACATGCATGAATATGATGTCCATGAAGTTCTCAACCTAAATTGTGAAATTCAAGACTCCTGGGCCAGTGGTTTAGGCCCTTGGGCAGGTCCAATATGACCACGTACATGTGGTGAAAATACATATTAAATCTTAGAAAATCTTCTCTGCTCTCATATATATTCAAGTAAAACTAAATGCACCTTATCCATGAAGCTCTGTACCTAAATTGTGAAATTCAGGACTCCAGACCCTAAGGTGGGGCAAATATGATATAATAGCAAAAAAGTATTATATATTAAAAAATCATTTTCTTATTCAAGAAAAAACCAACTGCATAATTATAATGCCCATAAAGCTCTCTAAAAAAATTGTGATATTCATGGGTTCAGGCCCTAGGGTCAGGCCAATATGTCATATAGTGAAAAGATATTAAATCTTAGAAAATCTTCTATACTTGCAATATACTTGAATAAAACTACTTGATGATTATAATGTCTGAAGCTTTCTACCTAAATTGTGAAATTCATGGCTCCTGGATCAGGCCCTTGTGCTGGGCCAATATGGCCACATAATGATAATGTATGAAAATAATTAGGGAATGTTAAAATGATTTATCTGCTTCAAACTTCCATTTTTCCTTAACTGAATTGGAATTGTATGTATTTTGAAAGATCATAAACATGTGCACAGAAGACTCCATATTGAGGCTTATATGGAAATATGAGGCTTGTATGGGCTATGATACTCAAGTGACTGTTAAGGCCCATGGGCCTCTTTGTTAGTGGACATCGTCTTTCTCAATTTGTGGGCACAATCTTACGTCAGTTGTGGGCATTGCCTCTTGTCATGTCAGTTTTTTGGCATTGCAGTTATTAGTTTGTGAAAGTAGCTTTTGTAGAATACAACTATCACTTAATACAGTCAAACAATCTGCAAAAAAAGTATATGATGAACTTTAATAGTTAAAAGATATTATCTACATGCAATCAACATTCCTCATAGCAGACTTGGTCCCTTAAATTTCAACCACAATAAACACTGCAAAACACTCAATACATATATATTCAATATATAGTCATAAAACTGTCTCAAAAATGCTAATTTAAAAGTTCATACATCTGTCTATTGTAAAACATGTTGATTTGGATGTTATGATTCAAACAATAAATATATATTAATTCAATTAAAATTGTATTGGATCCATAAAAATTTCTTTTAAAAAAAAATTTATTTAAAATCATTTCACGCAATCAGTTATACCATTCAACACATTTTCAAATTTCTTGCAGTAAAATTTTCACTATTTGACCATAGCAAGCATTTTTCTCTCTGTAGCTGCACAAGAAACATAAGTTTGTTTACCTATTCCACAAACTGTATCACAGAAATCATAACAGGACAATTCATATTATATATATTGAGAGAAATTCTTGTTATTAGCCTGTTAAATGTTATTCATCAATTTCTTTGTCATACGACAAAACCATGACTTTCTCAAACTTCCCTCCTACCCAGATTCGACTGTTAGAATCTAGTCCCATACAGAGTGGATATCGCAAGCCTCCCTCATATGCAGCAATGACCTTGAAAAGATCATAGTTGGGCTGAAATATTATGATTTTGTTATTGGTGTAATCGCAAACCAACAAACGGTGTCGGTAATCACAAGCCACATCCCAGGGGTCAAACGGTCGTTCAAAAATATCCTTGTGACCATCAAACGTCTTTATCACAATACCGTTCTTGTTGAATAACTGCAGTCGACCCTCGTTTCTTTGAATTTTGTCCACCACAATGATGTCACCATTTTTGTTTTCAGTTAAACGTCGAGGTACCACAAAAAATCGTTCCGTTTTTTCTTTGTTATAGAATTCAATTTCCATCAAATGCTCACCTGACTGGGACACTCGTGCCACCAGTCGCCGTCTCTCAAATGGAATGTTGTAATCGTAGTAAGTTTCACACAAGGTCACAAGAATGTTTCCTTCTCGTGAGCAGCATATTCCAAGTGGCATTAACTTTTTGAATTTGTGAACCTCAGTTATAACATCAATATTTGTAACCTTCATCACTCGTTTATTAAGTGGATCTGTGGCCAGCAGATCACGCTCCTTATTCATTGTCAAACATTCTACACTAGTTTTAAAGTCCAGCTCACGGACCACCTTCCCCCCGACTGTCACAAGAAGGTTACTCTCCGACCCTACTTTGTGCATCCAGGTGAGAGCCGGTGAAATGGGGCAGATAGAATATATGTCCAATGGACAATTTTTTGGGCCAAATGGATCAATTTCTTGCCGCTCTATGAAAGGGTATATTTCTGAACCTAACTCAACCATCTTCATTAAGTCATCCACTTGTGCAATGATGACCTGTGAATTTGCAGAGTCCTGCGCTTGTTTCACTTCAGCAATGAATTCAGTGTCTGATTTCATATTCTGGTCATTTGGATCTAGCCAATTTATGGGCAAATATTTTTCATTTTCATGCTTTACAACCAATTTTTTGAGAAGCTTATTATCCAATCGTGTATTTAGAACCTTACGTAAAATGCTTGCATTTGGAACCTCAGCAGAGACAGTGCTTGCCTGAATGAAACCAAGAGCAGCTTGAATTTCATCTGTCAGCTCGAATGGTTCCTCTCCATGTTTGTTTGGGTTATATTTTGCAATTTCCTCTATAATATCTTCTCCTATTCGGTCTACTTTAGTGTGAATGATATCCACAACTGTTGTTCCCCCACGTTGTATGACAACACGCTTATATATTTTCTGAAATCTGGTTTTTAATTGCATAATGCCAGATAAAATTCTCTCACAAGTCTTTTCCAATACAGCTGCATTTTTACTTGGTTCAAACTGTGGATTTTGTCTTAAATGGTCAGTTTCGGCTTTCTTATCAGTTGAATTACTAAATTCTTTTTCAACATCCTCTATTTCTTTTCTTTCTATAAGAAATATTGCCTGTTCAATAAATTTTTTGCGCTCTGTTGGAGCCAGACGGTGAAGAACTGCAGTAGCAGTACTGTTTGTTAGAGCAACCCAAGCTTCCTGTATTGAAGTCAGTCGACTTGGAGGTGGAAGTTTCAACCACTCTCTGACAGCTTCGGTGAATCCATTATCCGACTCAAATTCATCTGACAATACATCAAAATTTTCATCACTCTCATATTCACCCTCATCAATATCATCCACAAACTCACCGATTCTGAGATCCCCATATTTACTAATCTCATTAGGCTCATTGCTATGGATATCAAACTGATTTTCCTTCAGGTAGAGAATTGCTTCTCGGTCCAAGTCCTCTCTGAATATCTGCCACCTTTTGCACTCTTCCCCACAGTGACTGCACTTAGTTTCTATATCTTCATTATCAAGTACCTGACCATCATTCACCTTATGAACAAATTGTCCATATTCTTGTAAAATCTTGATCTTTTCAAACAAAATTTCATCTTTAGCAACATATTCTCTAAATTCCTTGTCATCTTCTAAAATCTTCATTGTCTCTATTAGTTCATCCTCTCGTGCAATATCTCTCAGAGTTTGTTCATTTGCAAAAGTAAAAGTCATTTGTGGTGGGTTTCTTGAAATATCATCAGGATCTTGATCCTTAAAACTTTCATGTTTTTGTCTTTTTTTACGAGTCTTTTTTGTTTTGGGGTCTTCATCTTTATTGGTTGAGTTATCACTTCCATCACTTAAGTCTTCCTTCTGGGAGTCCTCTATCGTTAACACAGTGTTATCAAACCTACTAGAATCAATTGGCACTAAACGTTTCAGACTTTTAGGATCATGTTTATGACTCCCATGGCAACACGCACATGACTCCTTTTTCCTATTTGACCCAAGCCGACGCGTACTCACATATCCCCCCGGTAAACGTCTTTTTCCACGAATGTTAACTGGGATCAGTTCTTCTTCAGGTTCTAAATTTGTGGCTTCATAGTCTGATGGTTCATATGGCATTAACTCACACCAGCGATGCTGGTCACCATGATGATTTATTCGTAGACAGGGCTCACAACAAATCACACGACAGGTGGTACACATAAACTGGTGCTCCTCCTTGTTGGCCATATGAGGACAGTTCTCCACCTGCTGTTTTTCTGTTGAAGTCTTGATTGCCACCTCCTGATTGGCCTTGATGATCTCATCTAAATCAATTTCGTCATCCGTCGTTTTCTTTTTGCTTTTCTTTCCCTTTTTGCTCCGCCCCTTTGGTTCCACATTTTCTGTATTTTCATCTTTCCTCATCAAGATGTTATTTTTAGGCATGTTTATTATTAATGTCCAAGGACAACTCAAAGAGTACCAGTAACAAAGGAGAATCTCACCTAAAAATTACAACAGTAAATGATTATAACAATATTTGAGGTACAGAAACCTAAACTAATCACCAGATGATGATTCTAATTTGAACTTCATATTAATGCTATAAAACAGTAAATTTAAGCTGTTGTTGATTAATGTCACTGACATGCATCTTAATAATATAAAATTCTGAACTGATTATATACTCAATGTTACATATCATGTAGTTGTTATACTAGTCAGTTAATCTTTGGCAATAGTGCATATTGCTGTGTGTGCATATGTATACATGAACATACACACACACACACACACACACACACACACATATATATATATATATATATATATATATATATATATATATATATAAAACCAGCAGTTAAACCAATCTCAAATCAAATATAGCTGAATATTTAATTCTGGTCTGTATACATTGCATCAATCATCAGGTGAGGCTTCCAGGCCTGTGGGCCTCATACGCCTCTACACTCTTGTACATTCATAGCTGCTGCTTAGTAGCTCCCTGGCTGTAAGAAACTTGAATGAAGGACTGGGAGCTAACTTTGTTTAATACTTATATTTCTTATAATCATCCATAGTAAAATTTCTCTTTTTAAAGACAACGGCATACATGATTGACATTAGATGTGTATGGACTCAGAGATACATCAGCTGTGTTGATTGCAAGACTCTACAGTTTCGGGGTCATTTTGGAATCATGATACTGGAAATGGTTTATTTTCATATGAGAATCTACCTCATTTGTTAGTATATATCTTACCACAGCAAAACACTAAAACATGGTTCATAAATCATGTACACTTCCTTATTTTTCCAGACATTACATTTGTCAGTATTTATTAGTTAATCAATTAATGAAATGGATTAAATATTTCATCTGTTTTATCAGTCAACTTTACATTATATCCTATAAGATTTTGAAAGAGTAATATGATAACTGTATCCTGATACATAGTCATTTACCTGCATCTTAATGTGCGTCATATCACAAGGTAGTCCACGATACTCCTGCTTAATCAGTGTATATCTACAAGCATCTTCTTGGTGCCATTGCAAAACTTTGATGAGATTTCAATCAATAAAAAGCACTTTATATATGCTTATATATGATTGAGAAACTGAGGAAATAACTGGACAATTTTCCAGTTGTAAGCAATATCTCTTTATTCTGGTTGATTTTTTTATGTCAATAATTTGTACATATTATTTAATACTCTATTAGAATTAAAATTCTAACATAACAAAAATTACTGGACATACATTACAAACTGATAACTTGTGTAAATTGAAATGTTCCTTTAAATATTGATTGTTTATTTACAATCTTTCAATCTGCATATGTATTTGATGACAGTTTCAAGGGATGGGGGGGGGGGGGGGGGGGGGAGAGAGAGAGAGAGAAATAATTGGCAAAGCTTTAATTTTAACAATATATATTTCAAACTTAATTCCATTTCAATTGTAAATGGGAATAAAACACTTTTGATAATAAATAGTGATAAACAATTCTCTAAATTTAGACGATGTTTTGTAACAGGAAGATAGAAAATGCAATGGGCCAGACCAAGATCTGAACCTGGGTCCCCTGAATTTCCAGTGAGGTGCTCTACCAAATAAGCTAACTGGCCACCAGCAATCAAACACGACTGACCGCTATATTCCTTCCTCCTTAAATTGACTTCGACCTCGAAGACACAAACCAGAGTGTTTTGCCCCTGGCAGGACTCTCAGCTGCAAGTCCAGGGGTGATCAACAGCAACAAATGCAACTGGAAAGGAGAAAATGCAATGGACCAGACCAGGATTTGAATCCCACTCTGTTATATTTTCTCTCTTTCTGTTACAGTTCAACAGCCTCAGTACAATTTCTACATTTAGCTACATAGCTTTCTTAAGATATATAACTTTATAAAGTATTTGAAATAACTTGATTTAGCTATTCTACACTGAATTAGATTGGATTTCTTAACAACAATGGCATAGCCAAAATGTTGCATAATTTTTGAACAATTGTAAACTTTGAAGTAATCAGAACACTGTTTTTATTACAGTTCACAACAATACTATGCCATTTTTTACAGTTCATAACAATACTATGTCATTTATTACAGTTCATAACAATACTATGTCATTTATTACAGTTCATAACAATACTATGTCATTTTTTACAGTTCATAACAATACTATGTCATATTAAAGAATTTTTTATGAAAAGAGAGTTTCTTTGTGTTGTTAACTGTCCACTACCCTGTGTGCATTGAAGCATAGATCAGTATGATGACTTTACAATGTGGAATCTGATTGCTTATCCATTATTCTGTTGATCCTCATTGACATTTATTCTATGCTGTAGATTGGATAACTGTTGCTTAACAACTTAATAATCCTAAACGTTTGACAATTTTGAATCAAATTTCTTCCAGAGAAACCTAGTTTAAAATACTTTTTGTTTACATTGTGTTATATGGAGTACAAGAATGAAATATGTTCACTCCATGAAATTTGATTTTTATGCTTTTAAAAATTAATTTGATAGAAGTTTTGAAATATCTAAATGAAGCTATTACAAATAGCTTTATAGAGTTATATAGCTTAAATTTAAGTTTGAAGCCTGAAGGTTAAAAGGCTTAAAATTGCATCAATGCTGAGTTTACCAGTTCTGTAACATTAAAGTCAAGATTACAGTAGATTAAATAAGAATAAAAACAATGCTGTCACATATTCTTATCCGATACTGTAACATCAAATAGGCCTAATATAATATCAGATAAGAGTCGCTCTATTTTTAACACCGGGCTTTCCATAACTTTTAACATTAACACTTCAAAAGGAACATTTTAAGAGAAATAATTTGCTTGCATTAATTATTATTAAAATTAAAAAGAAACTCGTACTTCTAAGTCAAGCGGCATCTTAAACAAACAATCCACAAATCTACTTTCGATGTGACCTAAAAATAAATACATAACATAACCTAGCTTAGCTTTGTCGTGTACGGTGTTAGTGATTCATCTTGAATCCGGATACGCTACCGTCCAGGGCTGTCAGCTCATAATTTTCAAATATACTGAATAAACAATTTAATTGTAAACCAAGAGTTAATTACCTGATGTTAAGATAAAGGAATCTTTTTATGTACCGAACTTCAGTTGTTTTAACAACGGTTACAACGTTGTCCTCGTAAATCAAACATCGCCATGATGTTGATCGGAATCACTAAAACGTTTCCTTCCAAAGTTACTATTTTTAGAGGCACATATGGGAGAGAAAGCGTAGGAATGGTGGGGGATCTATACCATACCACCCCTAATAAATGTTGGGGGGTATTTTTTGGGGGGGGGGGGTGTTTCTTTTTCTAGGTCACCTAAGTAAACTTGCAATTGGTCTGCGTCCGTCGTCGTGCGTCATCCATCATGTGTAAACAACTTCTTGATAATTGGCATGCCATTCCAATTCTTTTCAAATTTGGTATGAAGCATCTATGGGTCAAGGCGGACATAAATTGTAAATTTCAGGACTGCCAAAAAGGGACCAATTTTCAAAAAAATTCTCTAGAACAACACATTTGTTAGGAAATCTAAATGAATAGTAATGTAGAGCGAAAAGGCCTCTACCAAAATTGTAAGTTTCATGATCCCCGGGGTAGAAGTTCTGATCCCAGTGCAGAGCCTAACTTGGTGTATGGTATTTATGTTTAAAGCATTTTTTTGAAAAAAAATTCTTTAATGCTGCTGATACCAAATTGAAATTAAGTGGATTTATACAATGAGCAGGTAGCCCATTAAAAAAAATTGTAAATTTCATGATTCTAGGGATAGGGGTCTTGGTATGAGAGTGTGGTAAAATGGTCAGTGATTAAATGTGTTAACAATTGAACATTTTTAACTTCTTGATAACTATCATTCCAATCCTTTTGATATTTGGTACGAAACATCTATATGACAAGGCGGACACAAATTGTAAATTTCAGGACCCCTGCCCCTCCTGGGCCCAAGGGGTTGGGACAAAACTGCCAAAAAGTGATCAATTTTCAAAAATCTTCTTCTCTAGATCTGCACATTTGTAAGAAGAACTAAATGCATAATAATGTAGAGGAGGAAGGCTTCTACCAAAGTTATAAATTTCATGATAACCGGGGTAGAGATTCTGATCTCAGGGCAGCAACAAACTTGGTATATGATATTTATGTGTAAATCATTTAAACAAAAAAAAAGTGGTTTTGATATAATGATGGAGCCAAAATGGTCAGTGATCAAATGTGTTAATGATTAAACATTTTTAACTTCTTGATAACTACCATGCCAGTTCTTTTCAGATTTGATATGAACCATCTTTGGGACAAGGTGGACATAACTTGTAAATTTCAGGACTCGTGGAGCCTTAGGGGCAGGACCAAAAACTCCAAAAAAGTGACTAATTTTCAAAAATCTTCTTCTCTAGAACTGTATATTTGTAAGAAAAACTAAATGCATAGTAATGCAAAGTAGGAAGGTCTCTTCCAAAATTGTAATTACAATTTATAAATTTCATGATCCCTGGGGTAGGGACTTTGACCCCAGGGCAGGGACAAACTTGGTATTTAGCTTTCAAGTGCAAACCTTTAGAAAACATCTTCTTTGATGATATTGATAGCAAGTTAAAACTAAATGGATATTTATAATGAACAGGTAACCCCGTACCAAAATTGTAAATTTCACGATTCCAAGTGTAGGATGAGGATGGGGCCAAAATGATCAGTAACTAAATGTGTTAACTTAACATTCTTAACTTCTTAATAATACCATCCCAACTCCTCTGAAATTTTGTATGAAGCATCTTTAGGAGAAGGGGGGAAACTAACTGTAAATTCCAGGTCTCCTGCTCCCCGAGGGTCCTAGGGGTAGGGCAAAAACTGTTAGGATAAGAGGAATATAAATTGTAAAAATTTAGGATCTATTAGCTCCCCTAGGGCCTCATGGTTGGGACCAAAATTAAAAAAAAAATAAATTAAAAAGCTTTAAAAATCTTCTCTACTCCCACACATGTGGAAGAAAAACCAAATGTATGGTTATTATGTCCATGAAGCCCTTTACCAAAATTGTGAAATTCATTGCACCTTAACTGGAAATATGGGCTGATTTAAATGCTTCAAACTTCATCTTTGTTTCTGTTGTAATTGAATGGGGATTGTATGCAAATTTGAAAGATCATAAAGCTGTGAACAAAAGACTCCAGAATAAGGCGTAAATCCAAATATGAGACTTCCAGACAGGTCTATGTATGGGCTATGATACTCAAGTGACAGTTAAGGCCTGTGGCACTCTTGTTTAATTAGGGGTTGGTATGGTGTAGACTCCTACTATTGTCACAGGATGTTTATTTATTAAATTGTGTATTCATAGTATTGTAGTATGCGCATGCGTCATTCATTTCATTCATGGTGTGAGAGTTCATGACCTATTTACGTCATATTGGGCGAGAGCATTTTTAGTATGGGTGTGTTAGACTGGTTTTTCAAGTCTTTGCAATCTATGCGCATGTCTGGCGCTAAATTCTTTTATCTAATTCCATGAGTTTTACTACACAAATCATTCCATGAGAAAGCCTTCAATACAACAGACGATGTCGAGTAAATATCCTCATCTTGCCATTTTCTAATTTATATTAGAGGCATAGTATTCTGTTGACATGGTAAGCTATTTTAAGACTTTAAATATTTTATATTTACCGTAACTTAATTAACACATCAATTAAATAACTGTTTAAAAGTGTGTGTGGATGTACGTAAGTTTTTCATATATATTGTAGGCCATCAGGCTGATCATCATTCATCATCGATATTATACATCATAAATGTGAAATCTTATTGAATACAGAAATATTATCGTTTACAATCGTCTGTGTTTTATTTATACCGGAGTCAATACTGATCCAAGAACTTTCTTACAATAAAAGAAAACCCCTTGACACTATTATTACCGGTTTCTGGAGAGAGAGAGAGAGAGAGAGAGAGAGAGAGAACTTACATTAATCATTTTATCTACATTATATATGAACAAATAGTAAATAGTAATCTTTATTTTTAAAGTCGGACACTTTAGCTATATATTGCACTATAGGGCCTAGCTATTCACCGATTGGCACACAGGGCTCGTCATGAATTGGCCCTCTCTATTCTATAGAATAGATGGTGTCAAATGCTTTAATAAGGCAAAAAGTTCGTGACGACCTCCTGTGATTTACATCGATGCTGCCGCCATGGAATCATTTTGTGGGAGCTAGGAAAGCGGGCGACCACCCTACCCTCTCACATACAACACAGGTATCTGAATGTTAATCAATAAACAGATATAAATAAAAAAGGGAGTACATCGATAGATCCCCTTTTTCTATGTATTTATATATATTGATAAAAAGTCGGATATAATCACTGCCGATCACGGGAATCGAACTCAAGTTGCAGCGTTGAGAAGCGAGTGTGTTAACTAAGTAGACGCGTTATCTGTACACACCGCAGAAGTGTACTCGAAGATACAAATTATTCCTCATAAACATGACGCATACAATATGAAAGATTTAGAGTCTGTAAATATAGGCCTATACAAGACAAAAACGGGGGTCCCGTGTCGCGGCATGCAGGTTTTGGCACGTACGTTAGAGAACCCTCACTGTTACGGACGTACGCGCTGGTCTATATTTGTGGTACTTCACCTACCGGTGTTATATAGCAGTGGTGGATCTAAAACTTTCAAATTTAAGGTAAATTATGATCTTTTGTTTAGGGGAAAAAAGTTAATAGAAGCAGTAATTTTTTTTTCACTTTCAGAAAAATGATTGACAAGATATTTTGAATTATTGTTACTTTATTGAAGGAGGACTTCTATTTTATTCCAAAAATCAAAAAAATTTGTATCATTTTATTAATTTTACCTCATTAGAAATGACAGAAAGTAGTAAAAATGACTATTTAGGAAAAATCAGTTCAAGCCTTATTAAATCCAGGAGTTTCCAGGGGGCTTTGCCCCCTGGGTATCCACCAGAGCTTCTCGCCCTGGACCCGCTGGGTGGACTTAAGGCGCCCCCCAGTCCCCCTGCCTCAAGATGTTACACCCCCAAACTTCAATTCCTGGATCCACCCCTGTATAGTGAGACTTCCCATATAGAGCTAGTGAGTCTTCCAGCGAAGTCTCACTATATAGCGAGCCCCCCCCCCTTTTTTTTTAAAGCTATAATTTACCATCTTCGCATGCCAAGGGTTTTCGGTCCACTCCGCTCTCCGCAAACCCTTGGCAGATTACGCCATGAAAACTGTGGCTAAGTTTTCATTGGTTCCAAGTTTCGACCCTGGAACCAATAAAATGATAGCTTTCATTCAAAAGAAACACGCGTGTTAACAAGCCAAGCACGTGTGATGTTCAGCATGAAGGTTCGGAATCGATCTCTACGAAGCATCTTTGCAAGCCAAGGGCTTTCGGTCCACTCCGATCCCCACAAACCCTTGGCAGATTACGCTATGAAAACTGTGGCTAAGTTTTCATTGGTTCCAAGGTCGAACCAAGCACATGGGATGTTTAGCAACAAGTTTCCGGATCGATCTCTACGGTGACCTGTGTCGGTTGTGTGGGGGTCAACTACCACTGAAAAATCATATGATAATTTTTTTCAGGATTATTTCAAAGTTTTCAAACAACCGTCATATCTGCATTACAGTCCGTGTCAAAATGACAATCTGTCCCAGTATATTTATTATGCGTGCTTCAACAAGCTTAACCGGTTAAGAAAATATTTACTATGACCCCGAAAACAAAGTTCAGGCACTTCAAACACATTGAAAGACTTGCGTCATAAACATGCGTTACTGTGTGAATATGCGAGGCAAATGTTGGCAGATGCAAAATTAACTAGAATTTCCTCTTACCACGCTGATGTTTCCAGTTGTGTTGCTAGCGATATTCTCATTCCTGTTTTACACTTTCTATACGCGTAATTGGTCTGTCATTCCATTCCATCTTTATTTCCTCATTTCTGAGATTATGGTGACATATAGAATTACGAGAACATTACATACAATATTACATTACAAATGAACAATTGACAAAATTCATGCATATATATATGCATATACATGTAGATACACAGAAACACAAATACATTCAATACAAGGGTATGAAAACATTACGTATGGTATTACATGAACAATGAATAACTGACATAGATGTTACATATTATGTACACAAGGACAAAGGAAAATGACAATGACACACATAGAGACAGGGGGAAAGTATATATTTAGTAATCAGGTAACATATACCGTATAGTACATAATTATACTGGTGTATTGTACGTGGGAGAAAATTAAGTAGAGGTTGTAGCCCTGCTAAAAAAGGCAGAGGCTTTACTGATAAATTTGGCGCAGAGACAAATGAACTCTTTCTGCTCACATTGGTCGTTTAGTGTTACTGGTGGGAAGCCTCCTAGAAGTGTTAAGTACAGGTCATAGTCACACATATGTGCCAACTCTGGGTACAAATGAACATCAAATTCATTTACAACACAATTGAAAAAATCGTTTCTGATATGCTCAGTGCCGCGGCACTTCAACACCGCGTGCTGGAAGGGGTCTTCGTATGGTGTGTTACAGAGAACACATATTTGTTGAGGGAGTTGAGGTGTTACAGTCCACAGTTTTGCAACAAATTTTATCAATCTGATTTCATCAAAGGAGAAGTCGAATTTATAAATTCTAGCAGGGATGATATTGTGATGTAAATCCTTAAACATCACAAAGTCACTGTCTGTTTCAGTTTTATGTCTCCATGCAGTGAATTGATATTTATAAATTGACTGACGTATGATATTTTTCCAGGGGATTTTACCAGGAAATTTTGCCTCATTTAGGAATATTTGCAGATAATTTAGTAAATCATATTTCAACAAGATTTGCCAAATGTCCTGTAAAAATCCGGATACTTGTTTTCCTTCGTTGATTATAAAGTCTTGTAATCTGTATAAGAAAATTTGTTTTGATAAGACGTTCGGTCCATAGTTGCATAACTTTCCAAAGAATGCGAGTTTTCGTTTATCAATTTCTGTTTCAATGGGATAAATACCTAGCATGCTCTCACACATATCAGAACGGGTGGAAATCTTAAAGCCCTGGATGTCTTTTAAAACAAAATGTTGAAAACGATTTAAATGTTGTAGGTCTGATGTTTTCAAATTGTTCCAGATTTCGCACCCATATAACACAGACGGAAGTACTACTTTTTTATAGAGATTGGCAAGAGTGATTGGGTTTGTGTTGTTTGATATGTCATTACGAATGGCAAAGTATGATTTCTTGCCTTTGTTGCAGCTAGCCGTTGTTCTTTCTGTAGAATTAAATTTCGTTTGTTGAATGATCCCCTGGTGTTTGTAACTGTTGTTTATGGAGATATTATCATTTCCTAATGTCCAAGACCATTGCCTTGTGGGGTTTGTTTTACCAAATATGACGATACTGGATTTCTGTGCATTAAAGGAGAATCGCCATAAACGTGAGTACGTATAGGCATTGTCTAAAAGTTTTTGTAAACCGAGAGCAGTGGAACTTAAACATGCAATATCATCCGCTAATGTCGGATTTGTTGAGTTTGCATTAAAAACACCAAAATTAGGTTCTGTACGTTCGAGCATGTTCAATAAGTCATTGATAAAGACGCAATAGAGAAAACCCGAAAGGACGCCTCCTTGTCGGACTCCTTGCCGAATCGGAAACCAGTTTGACATTTGATTGTTTACAATGACAGTGCTTTCATTATTAATGTGACAGTCATCTATAATTGACCAAATTTTATCCTTTACACCTAACTTGTATAGTTTAACTTTGCCCCCTGGGTATCCACCAGAGCTTCTCGCCCTGGACCCGCTGGGTGGACTTAAGGCGCCCCCAGTCCCCCTGCCTCAAGATGTTACACCCCCAAACTTCAATTCCTGGATCCACCCCTGTATAGTGAGACTTCCCACATAGAGCTAGTGAGTCTTCCAGCGAAGTCTCACTATATAGCGAGCCCCCCCCCCCTTTTTTTTAAGCTATAATTTACCATCTTCGCATGCCAAGGGTTTTCGGTCCACTCCGATCCCCACAAACCCTTGGCAGATTACGCTATGAAAACTGTGGCTAAGTTTTCATTGGTTCCAAGGTCGAACCAAGCACATGGGATGTTTAGCAACAAGTTTCCGGATCGATCTCTACGGTGACCTGTGTCGGTTGTGTGGGGGTCAACTACCACTGAAAAATCATATGATAATTTTTTTCAGGATTATTTCAAAGTTTTCAAACAACCGTCATATCTGCATTACAGTCCGTGTCAAAATGACAATCTGTCCCAGTATATTTATTATGCGTGCTTCAACAAGCTTAACCGGTTAAGAAAATATTTACTATGACCCCGAAAACAAAGTTCAGGCACTTCAAACACATTGAAAGACTTGCGTCATAAACATGCGTTACTGTGTGAATATGCGAGGCAAATGTTGGCAGATGCAAAATTAACTAGAATTTCCTCTTACCACGCTGATGTTTCCAGTTGTGTTGCTAGCGATATTCTCATTCCTGTTTTACACTTTCTATACGCGTAATTGGTCTGTCGTTAACTTTACTTCAAAGACTTAAGTTGATTTCGCCATACTTGTTTACATTTATAACGAACGATATCATGAAAGCCATTACCCGATTGGCTAGTTTATAAAGTTCAAATTCAGAAATTTCGCTAGGTGTAGCCACTGCGGACCACAGTTTTCGTGGCGTAATCTACCAAGAGCTTGTGGGGAGCAGAGTGGACCGAAAACCCTTGGCTTGCGAAGATAATAATTTACATGTGTTTACTGATTTGCAAGCACAATATCTTTATGCATTGTTTTAATTCAGTTTACCACAACAAAATATCTGGAAATTACAAACCTTTAAAAGTGAGCGATTTATATCAATCGATATGGGTTATCGGTCAGTGCATGAGGCGTGTTAACAATGGATATTTTCATCCTTCACTAGACTAGAAAATCTAGTTAAAAAGAGCTCATGAAGGTTTGATTTTAATCATACTGTATTTTACCTTGACTCTAGGGCAACTTCAATTTAAAATAGTGTCACAATATGATCATTCTATAAGATCATAGGTTAATTCTAGGATTCTGATGTTCTATAATGGCGCGCAATCAGGCGTGGTTTCAACTTGAGAGGGGTGTGGACCAATTCTCGGAGGCAGTGGATCTGAAGAATCTGCCGTTATGCCCCCAGTGTGTCCATGGCTTAATTTCGGCTCGGCTGGATATTTGGACTGACAATAACTCTGTGCTCTAACTTGTAAAAATTATAGTACAGTTGGCTATGTTGTTGCTAGTGTGAATGTAGTAGAGATTTTACAAGATTTTGATATACATGATTTTTGTAATTTTTTATCAGATGTACATAGACCAGTTGGTTTTTTTTTACAGTTTCCAGTCTATTTACTCAGGAAGAATATATTTGTGAATATGTGAATCAGTCAAGTGTAAATTTATGGTGTTCAGACAAAGCCAACCAGTTTTGTAATAGTATTGATCTTTCAAGCGTAAAGAGTATAGAAAGTTTTTTTGAATGAATTGTTGGGTAACATTGACTCAGTTTGCGAAACAGATATATCCAATGTCTTTACTACTGCAGCTAAAGAAACATTTGGATTGCGCAAAAATATAACACCAGACAATAGTAAGCGTAATTTAAAAAATGGTTTAATAAAGACTGTAGAACGGCGAGAAGAAAATTTCATTTAGCTAGAAAAATACACAATAGAAATAAAACAGTAGAAAATAAAGCCAATCTTGTGTTAGCGAGTAAAGAATATAAAAAAAAAATCATGGGTAAGTGTATACAGAAATACAGGTAAGATTATCACAGAAACTTAAAAAGTTGCACTCGAAAAATTCGAAGGACTATTGAAAAATTTTAAATGCATCTAGTAAAGACAAAAAAAATGTGCTGTGGTTATTAATGAAATGTACAATTTTTTGAAACATGTTAATGAAAGTGAGTTCAAAGAAACAAATTGTCAAGATAATTATTCGACATCAGCCACTGACGAAGTTAGTGAAATATCTGACGAATTTTTGAACCCTACGATTAGTGAAAATGATATCATAGAAGCCGTGAGAAAAATTAAAAATTGCAAATCCCCTGGATTTGATAGTATCTTGAACGAACATATTTCATCAACGTTATCTATATTTATGCCAGTTTATTTGAAATTTTTTAACATAATATATGACAGTGGATATGTCCCAGAAGAATGGTTGATTGGTTTAGTTAAACGCATATATAAAAATAAAGGCGATCCTAGGAAACCCGATAATTACCGCCCCATTACACTACTAAGCTGTCTAGGAAAAGTATTCACTGGCACACTTAATAATGGATTGGAAGCTTTCGCCAACGAAATAAATCTTAATAAAGAAAATCAAGCGGGCTTTAGGAAGACCTATTACAATAGATCATATACTGACATTGCATTTTATATCGAATTTATTGATGCAAAGTAAGAAAAAATTATTCTGTGCCTTTGTTGACTTTAAGCAAGCATTCGATACGGTATGGCGAGAGGATCTATGGACCAAAATGCAAGTATGTAGTATAAGCGAGAAATGTTTCCAATATATACAAAACATGTACAAAGGTATTAAATCAATGATAAAAATGAATGGAATTGTCGACATTTTTTTTCCAGTTGTAATGTCGAAGTAAGGCAGGGAGAAAATCTTTCACCACTTTCATTTTCTTTGTATGTAAATGATCTAGAAGAATTTTTATTGGATAAGAATATGGTAGGATTACAATGCAGTACTAGTAGTATTGGGAACGAATTATTATTGTATTGTAAACATTTAGTTCTTTTTTATGCAGATGACCTGTTATTATGACTGAATCTGTTTGTGAGTTACAGCATGCACTACATGAATTCCAGGTATATTGTTCACAATGAAAATTGAAAGTGAATATTGAAAAAACAAACATCCTTGTATTTGCAAAGGGTCCTATGTTAAAATCAAAATTTTATTACAATAATTTAGTGATAGAAAATGTTAAAGACTTTAAATGTTTAGGCATTGTATTTTCTCACACAGGCTCTTTTTCAAAAACTAAAAAACATCTATGTGAACAAGCGCAAAAAGCAATGTATGGAATCATAAGAAAAATCAGACAATTTGAATTATCAGTAGATTGTCAATTTGACCTTTATTGACAAAGTTGTAGTGCCAATATTATCATACAGTTCTCAAGTATGGGGCTTTGATCTTGATATTGTAGAACGTATAAATTTGAAATTTTTAGAACATGTATTCAATCTAAAACGTTCCACACCAGCGTACATGGTCTATGGCGAAACAGGACGCTTCCTTCTACATATTTCAATATACTATAGTATGATTACATATTGGGCCAAATTGTTTTCATGTCAAGAAAATAAGATTGTATTTGTATTGTATAAACATCTGTATAAATTGCACTGTGATGGAATCTTATCAAATCCATGGCTAAATTGTATACAGAAAACTCTAGATATGAGTGATGTATTTAATATATGGCAAGAACAATGTATTGATATTAATGCTAAAGAGGTAACATTTGTTATTAAACAAACATTGCAAGATCAGTTCAAACAAAAATGGTTCAGTGATATATATATATATATATATATATATATATATATATATATATATATATATATATATATATAAAACTCTTCAAAAGGGCAATTGTACAGAATCGTTAAACAAACATTTGGTTTTGAAATTTATATTAATATGCTATCTCCGAAATTCAGAAATATATTTTTAAAATTTCGTACAACAAATCATCGTTTACCATAAGAGGTTGGGAGATGGCATGGAATACCACTCTGTGAAAGACTGTTCTGTATGTAATAGTAATCAAATTGCAGATGAATTTCACTATATTTTGAATGTAAAGCACTAACTAATGTCAGAAAATACTACTTAGGGAAACATTATTCACATAGACCTAATGTTATGAAATTCAAAGATATAATGTCAACCCAAAATGATAAATTGTTAAGAAAAATTTGTATGTTTATTCTGAAAATTTATGATGTGGTCTGTCATCCTTGATGTGATGTATATTTACTTTTATATTTCATACCTCTGACCAGTGTTATTCATTATGTACATACATTTTTACTGTTTCTCATGTACCGGATATGGTTTGAGAGAATAAACTGAACTGAACTGACTGACGCCTTCACAGAATCTCGGAGCAGTCCTTCATAATCCATGTCTGGAAATTTACACTCGGCTTCGACCGACTCTAGCAATTAATATACACTTAGGTGACCCCTCTGTTCGCTTCAGAAAAGTTATTTAACTATTAAACTAACTCTCTATTACTCTCAATACTGCATACTTTAACGTCTAGGTATGTAAATCCCAAAATAAAACCAATTACTAAATTTTCCGTTCAAAATATGGCTGCCTATCTTATTTGTTTATCTCCTTCAAATTGAAGAGCTTCTGAAATCTGTTTTTATTTACTATATATTATTTGTGACAAATACGTATAATTAGAATTATCTGCATATAAGTAAATGCATTTATCAACTTTATTTTGATAAAGATCTAAAATATATCCCAAATAAGGGACACTGGCAACGTGGTTTATACTAATACGTGACAGAGACAAAAGTAACATTCTTGGATGATCTTTAATGCAAAAATAAATGTGTCTATCCGAGATTAGAAAATAAAGGTGATAAGGTTGGAGGGGGGGGGGGGGGGGGGGGGGGGGGGAGTTGCTGCGGTTGGAATGACCATGATTCATGCCCCAAGTACCTATTGATATGATTACTTTAAAAAAAAAACCAGAAATAAAACTTAAGATGTAAACATCATTCAGTTTATTTCATGTAATGTATTAAAGAGACACTACTGTTCATTTTGTTCCAAATTCGTAAAATCACAATTTTCCCAGAGCTTTCTCTAATTTTGTTGCATAGTTGAATGTATGAACTTTGCAAAAATAACTCATTTCTAAAGTTGAAAATTCTCGTTTAAATGCAAAATTAATAGTTTTTGAAGGCCCTTTTTTAACAACATTGAGACTTCCTCTTCGGTCTTCGGACGCATGCGCATGGAGGGTAAACAATCCAGTGAGAGCGTACAATGGCTAAACCCAGAAGTTTGACAGATTATGCGTGAAAAGGGTTAAAATAGAACGAGATACAACACATACACACACTAAAATTTACGTGGGGATATCACTAATCACTATGACCCTCTAGCTACGAGACACACTTTGCTTTAAAAGCAAGTGCTATTTTTATCAAAACACGTGGCGTGCTTTAAAAAAAAAACAATAAAAAAACATAATTTTTTTAAAAAAAAAAACAATAAAAAAACATAATTTGGTGATAGGTACATGATAGGTCTTCTGTTATAATAATGATTTATAATTACTTAATTATACGAAGCAAGAAAAAATCTCATACTCAAGAAGCGAGTGTGGACCCTTTTAAGGGGTATTTAAATAAGTTTTTACACGTGTGTTGTCATACTGAATCACATGATGTAAAGTGTCCGAGTTAAGAATGAAGAAACCATTGAATTCCAGATGATCTTTACAGCGCAGTTGAGAGCAAATTAATGCATCCCTAATGTTCAAAATTGTCAGTATTGTTATGATTTTTATTATTTTATCGATACGCGTTTTAAAAAGCACTCGATTAAAATGTGCAAATTGAGCTGCAGTGCCCCTTTAAGATATCAGCGACTGATTTATCGGTATCATACATTCACTTCCATGTATAGTGTGCAATAATTGCAAGAATTAATAATGACATCGGTTAAAATATTGCACGCAGTACTAGTACAGTAGTTGAATTATTCAGGATATCTTCAATTTAGTGTATAGTATAATTATTAATGGTAAGAAATGATCTTTATTTTAAATAGTAATAGATGATATAATTAATTCACTTCGGTTTAAATTTCTTTAAAAGCACATTTTATTCAAAAAATGATCTTTGATAAGCTAGTTCAGTTCAGTAGCTGGACGAATGTTAAAAGAAGTTACCCGTTCAATTACAATTATCATATCAAAGATTTTGATAAAATTACAACCAACCACGTATGTATACATTGTAGTGGAAGTTTCACTGCTAGTGGTTGGGGAATATTAACTAGCGGAGTGACTCACAAGGTCATAACCAGATGGTACCCGTGAAAAGCAGAATACCTACGAGTTATTTGCCCCTGATCGGTACCATCTAGTCAAAACTCACTAACTGGCATAGCTAATCTCCCGGTGGGAATTTAAAAATAAAATCCAGACTAAGTACGTAAGGCGGAAGCTTCACTATTGATGGTTTAGGGGAAAGTCTAATTATACTTTTACTATATACCCATACTTCACCTTGGTGTGACCCCGCGGGGATCTGAGTTGAATAGATCCTCAATACCCCTTGCTTATCGTAAGAGGCGAGTAAATGGGGCGGTCCTTCGGATGAGACCGCAAAAACCGAGACCCCGTGTCACAGCAGGTGTGGCATGATAACTATCCCTCCCTGCTCAAAGGCCCTGAGCGCCGAGCATAGGCCTCAATTTTGCAGCCCTTCACCGGCAATGGTGACGTCTCCACATGAGTGAAAGATTCTCGAGCGGGACGTTAAACAGTATATAATCAATCAATTAATCCCCTTGGTGTGTGTGTGTGGGGGGGGGGGGGGGGGTCAAGGGGAAGCCTCACCATGGGCGAAGTCCCACTATATAACATCGGTACTTGTAACTAGTTACGTCTCAGTATAAACAACCAATCAACCACCCTGATGTTAGCTAGCGTTGTCTCAACCGTGGTATACAGTTGTTTACAGCACGGATGAGATAAAGTCGAGTTTTCTAGGAGATGGTTATGTCTGTCGGTGATACTGTTTGCAGTATAATTATATGCTTCTACATTGCCTCTAGATTTGCAATTTATACTGTGAGAGCGCGTTAATGTTACCTAAATCTGATTCCCCATGCTGGACAACGTCTGTGGAAGAACCGTCTATAATCCTTATGTTTTTTAAAGCAATAATAAGTGTATTGATGTCCGGATCAAAGCGTTTGCCTGCGCTTGGAAATACTGTTGTCAGCGTAAGCTTTTACACGTCCTGTTGCTTGTAAATCCCTTACCTTCGCTCTTAGATGGGCTTTTTAAAAAACATACGAATTATACACTTCGGATTTCTGTAATTATTTTTGCAGAACTAATCAACTAGTCTTTTCAAGTTGTAGCCAGGGGCACTGCCAGTGACGGATTTAAAGGGGCACATCAGCGCCCCTTCCCCTAAAATCTAAAATTTAAGATAAATCATGATCTCCTGAGGAGACAAAATATGTTGTTTTATTGTTACTTTTAGTGTGTGTGTGTGTGTGTGTGTGTGTGTGTGTGTGTGTGTGTGATTTTATTAATTTCAATTCCTGGATCCGCCCCTGACTCTGGTGTTGGGTAAATGTTGTCATATTAAGTTAATAGTACCTATTCCATTAAGCCAGCAATCCATCTCTTTGTATGATCAACTAAAAGTCTGTTCTGCATTGAACTCTAAAGCTATAAAACGACTAGAAAGTAACCACGTGGGATATTTAAGAACCATACCACGACTAGACAGTAACCACGTGGACATTTAAGAACTATACTACGACTAGAGAGTAACTATGTGTGACATAAGAAGACAGTGGAACATTAGAGCTACTTGCAGTCCTAGAGAATCAGTGTGCTGACGAGGTAGGACGAGGTAGAACGTTCGCTTTGTAACCGGAAGGTCCTGGGTTCGAGCTCCGCTCGTGCCATGGCCGCGTCAAACCTACGACATAAACTAGCTGCAGAACTGTAGCTCTCTGATAAAAGTTTGGGACGTAAACATATGTAGTGATTGCTCCTTCGCCAAACGTAGACATTCAGAAGTGAAGATCATGGGTCTTTCAGATATGACTTTAGAAAGGTACTGTACATCGTCATAACGACTGACTTCCTTTAAAACCATCAATGAAAATATAAATATCACCAATATTTGTCAATTTATTTTACAGTTCAATGCCTAGCAGAGTAGCTTAAGGTAGCTGAAGATCGAGGGTTCGAGTCCAGCAGGGGTTTTAATTTTTTCAGATTACTTTCTACTGAAACAGCATTTTTTGACTAAATGAAGTATATTTGAAACGTATTAATTTAAAAAAAATATTGTTGTACATATCCTCCATTTTTCATCCACTATCAAATTTCTCTGCTGTAGCATTCCTCCTTAAAAATGGAAGTCCCTTATCGCGACAGGCGTTAGTACGTTAAAGAACTCTCACAACTATAGTCCAGAGCCATAGGCATATATTTGAATTTGTGATACTTCTTCAACAGCTGGTGACATCTCAATGAGTGAAAATTTTTCGGCGGAATGTAAAACAAACAACCAACCCGTCGTTTCTGAAGATAGGGAAAGGAGAATGACTGATATATATCATATTTTGGGTGGAAACTGCAGTGTTAAGGACGTTAGCTCCTCAGCTTCTGAGCGTAACTGCTCATGATACTATAGCTGTAGATAGTGGCTCGGTACTTATTTCATTGGTCTAAACATACCATACATTTATTACTTAAGCTTATTCATTGGGAAAAAAATTATGGCATTCAAATTTTGAAAAGGGGTTGGAAAGAAGTATATATTATGGCGGAAGGATATTCTTATGTGGACAATTTTACTGTTTCCGTTTTATCCCTATGATGTCATTACTTTTATTTGTAATTTATGATACAATTCAAGTAGTGGAGACTGAACGCATTCAAATATTGGGAATTCATTAATTTGGTTGATGTACCAACAGAATATTGATCTCTATATCTTGATCAGGTAAACCAAGTAATCTGCAGTCAGAATCTGTGTGCCAAGAACGGCCTAACAATTGGTATGAAACATATCAGACAGCATTTGACTTAATGGAAGGTTGTACTGGTAAACTAGATCGTTATAACGACCATAGAATTTGCGAAATGCTGACTTTAGACGAGACAGTAGAAATTTCTGTAACATCAACTTGTTTGTCAGTAGCCTGCCTCGAATTAGAAACTGATCATATGCAAAACAAGCTCTTTCGTATCGAATGAGTTGAGAGATATAAACACCATATTTTGGTTAATAATAGAATATTGCTACATAGATAAAGGACGTTGACAATGGAGAAATTGAAATCCCGTTAGTCAGAAAGTTGAGTTGTTAGTTTGCCTCGACATCTATTTTCAATAGAATATCTATCCAAGTACGAAGCAGATGTGGAAGACTCTGTGGTGTTTTATTTAAAGTTCAGTGGGATATATCGAATCGACATAATAATGAAAATGATCATTGTTAATGAATATGTTTTGTTTGGTGGTTTTTTTATTTATAGTCGCCTGAGCAATTTTTCAGCTATCCGGCGACTGTTGTTAATGAATAAAATATCGATATATTTAAATATCGAATTGAAGGCCACAGCAAGAAATTTTTCTTCTCATATAGAAGACTTTGAATGAATTCTGCTTCATGTATTAGAGTATAAAAACAGGTCAGCTATCAAAAGAGCACAATTCGTGCCCATGGAAATTCCAACAGACTGTTGGAAGACCTGATAATCAACGACTACGAAGATATTGTCAATAAGGAACTCTGCATCTTTTTAATATCAATTTCATAATACTTGTGCATGGAGTGGTGTTTGACAAAATAATTTTTGGGTGACTGATCACTAGATAGGAATATTTCTTTTTACATGTTTTGTTGAAGAAGTAAGTGTCTATGATATCAGAAGTCTAGTCTTTAATTTATTGTGAATATGGTCGTGTAAAATGTTGTAATGTCATACGGTTTAATGTTGATTTGAGAAAAGTTTTATGATTTCAAATACTAAAAGTTCTTTAGAATTTTTATTAGAAAACACTTTCATTTACACCACTTCTGGCATATGTAGTGGCACTGTATGGTTGAAGTTTTCCTTTCACAGCAATTATTATCTATGTGAGGACTTGATAGAATATTATTTACTGGATTCAGCAATGTATCTTTCTTTGTAATAGTTTTTGTTAAGTTTGTGCAATTTTGAAAACTGACAACATCCAAATTAATGTATTCTTTTAAACACTGAACTTCTACGTCTTTCGTCATCAACACATGCATCGGTAAACATGTCGTATGTTTGTAAACATCAATTCCAATACATTTTTGAAGGCTAAATGCGTTCCCTCCAGTCATTACCGACTGTTTACATATTTGAAAAATACCAGTTACATGTATATGCACACAAGCTAATTGTAGCGTAGACCTATATACGTAAGACTTTTTTTTTTACAGACTAGGCCTACAACAAAACGGTATTTTCTGGAGACGAATGTGAAACACAATTTTTTACTAATTGGGTGTTATTAAAAAGAATTAATACAGTACCTGCAAATCCATGGAGTGGCAGTGTTTGCTGATTTTTGTTTTAATTTGCGTTAACTGTCGGCTGTAACAATGTTACATTTTCGATCGATTATGACATATATATATATATATATATATATATATATATATATATATATAATGCTCATTGTGTGTTACATTCTATTAACATATACTTAGCAAATGACATTTCCGCGTTTATTTTTTGTTACGCACACGATACAATCCCTTATTATCATTTTGTATTCTTCGCGCCTCGAAAACACGACCAATCGACATCGACAAGACGCCAAATGAAAAGACGACAAATTAGGGCGCTAATTGACCGATTTTCCTTGTCGTCTTTTTGCCTGTATTTTGTCGTCTTTCCGACTTTTCGTTTTGTCTTGTCGTTTATTTCGGGGCGAAAAGTCGCTAATTATTGTTTTGTGATTTTTTTTTTCTTTTTGGCGTCTTTTCACCTTGAAATAGCGAAAAGACGACACATTGTAAAATAGCATAGCAACACGGATTAAGTGTAACACACTGCAACTCAATAATTAATACGCAAATTACGCCATTTTTTCTTTTTAATTTGCCCCGTGGGAATCCGGATTGTTAGAATAGATCCTCAGTACCCTTTGCTTATCGTAAGAGGTGAGTAAATGGAGCGGTCCTTCGGATGAGACCGCAAAACCCGAGACCCCGTGTCACAGCAAGATCCCTCCCTACTCAAAGGCTATAAGCGCCAAGCATACGCCTAAATTTTGTAGCCCTTCACCGGCAATGATGACGTCTCCATATGAGTCAAAATTCTCGAACTGGGCGTTAAACAATATATAATCAATCAATCAATGTTTTTAATTTCACAATTCCCTGCAATGTAGAAATCAAATATATACTTCCCAAAAAGAATGACAATACTACAAAGCTCATGTGCGAATATCTTAAGGAACTTGTACTCTTCATTGTCATAATGTCTGACTTCCTCTAAACCATGAATGAAAAATGAATATCACCAATATTTGTCTTTTCATTTCAAAGTTCATTGCCGAGATGAATAGATCAATAGGTAGCACATCCACTGCTGAACTGTAGATCGCGGTTATTATTATTTTCAAATAAACCTGTAATTTTTGACTGAATAATTCAAAGTTGAATGTTTTTAATTTCAAAATGTTGTTGTACATATCCACGAGTTTTCATTTACGTCATTTTTTTCTGGTGTAGCATTCTTCCTTAAAACTGTGCTAACACAGTGCATAGACAAACATTTAGCTGTAAGAAACGAACAGAAATGTCTACCACTTTTCTTAGACATCCTCTCTTTTATTTTATTTATATATTCCTCATATGCTTTTTGTCACAACAAACTGACAGTTTAGTTTGACTCGAGCTCTGCACGTCTGCGCTGGTTATGTAGTGGAGGTGGGAAACACATAAAAATGATATTATAATACGGTTCCAAGGACAATACATTAAAGTATCCAAAATTTGTTCTATTTTTTCGAAAATGTGGAGAATGCGTATAGGTATTTACAATAACCTTGTCAAAAATGTCACTGGATGATTAATTGTTGTTAATTGAATTATTTGTTATAATAGTTTATCATTCTTCATCTTATTTCGTAGGATTTCAGGTATGTTATTATTAAATTCCAACTGACAATCAAGCATTCATTCATTTGTACAAATTCATCTTATTAATAGTGTTAATTGGGCTTTATTTTGTTCATTGTTTTGCATCACATTCGAGAATTTTTCACTCAATTAGAAACGTCAAGGTTACGTACCGCAAATTTTGTCCTATGCATGGTGTTCAGGACCCGCGACTTCCATTGTTTTGTTAAACGTCTTAACTTGACATGGTGCTAGGATCAAGAATCGAACCCAGGCTCCGGCTCTGCCCCAACCACTATGATGTAGTGATCGGTCGAATGAGTCATGTTCAAAAAATGGTTTGCAATAGACTATGCAAGCATGGATGCTCTTTGATTGGTGTGTGTGTGTGTGTGTGTGGCTCGTATGTATGAATGGAGGCGACAGTTGTTTAATCGCTTTAGTGAGTGTATCCATTTGAGACAGAAAATAATTTTTCATCTCCCCAACCCTTGGCAAGTTTTAGACCAAACGTTTGTTTTGTTTGTTTGTTTGTTTTATTTATAGTCGAAACGTAAATTATGACCAGAATTTCGTAGAGTACCCAACTTTTTGGTTCATCTATTTTCTATATTACTGGCTAAACGAATTAGGTCAATACGTGTTATTAAAAGCACACAGAAAACAATCAGTGGGGGAAATATACAAGAAACGTATGTGAAAATGATTTATTATGATCTATGATACAATGAAATACTTAAAAAACATAGATTCATGAAAATGAAGATGCACAAGAATGGGAACAGTACTGGCATGCCCGCGAAGAATAAGCATCGAACGCGGATGTTTACCTGGGACTACAGTAACAAAGAGATGTGTCGTGTACATATGGATGTCGAAAATGGTTGAACACTTCACAATATACATGAGGAACTCCGTGTATATTCCAGCAACAGACACGTTGTCACATTGCAACACACCTAGCCTTTGCTAGTCAGCAATATTCAGTCAGAGAAACACAAAAGTATATATATATATATATATATATATATATATATAAACAGCACCAATTTTGGTGCACCAGATGCGCATTTCAACAAATAATGTCTCCTCAGTAATGTTCGTCAAAAATGCTGGAAATCCGAATTAAGAACAAACTTGGAAGAGCTGAAAGAACCAAAAATACCAAATACTGGAGCCAAATCCAGTTAAAGATCAGAGCTATGCATGAGGGGGATAATCTAATTTTGAAATGATTTTCTTAATTTATCCGTATTTCATGCTAGTACCGAAGTACTCAGCAACTGGGCTGGTGAATACCCTCGGGGACTAACAGTCCACCATCAAAGGTATCGTTATGTGTGTGAGTATTGTGTGCGACTGACTAACAAAAATACCGACTAGAGTGCTTTTAGTTCATTAAAGCAATCAAAAACTCAATAGATGCAGTCGATAATGTTCAAGTACTGGGAACGGCTACGACATCGTCTTTACAAGGATTGCCTTCTATTTTCTAAAAAGAGCATGCATGTTAATAAATGTTAAGAGAGCCAGATGATATCATGAATTAAAGTCTTCTCATTTCCTTCCCTCCCCAGGAAGATGTATACATGCCTCTGAATGTCAAGCATGTTGCAATACGGCACTAAGAGAAATGCTCTTGAGGGCCCCTCTCTATGTCTTTAAGGTGGGCCAAAATGATCTTACATTTTGTGGTAAGACGAGTCCGAGTATCGATGAGGTCTCCCCGTGGCGCAGTTACTATAAATAGTAACACTACATTAGCGTATATTTATACAACTACCTTTTCTATGGACATCAAATTTGCTTGGACATTTCTCAATCGTTGCATCTGACGATGTTTCTTGCTAGATGTTATCTAGGCTGAATTCCTGTCGATCAATTTTGACTTCTCGCTGCCTATGGTTCCTGTTTTAACAATGTGCAGTTAGGAGCGTTCGAATATAATCACTCAGATGACAAGGTCTGTATGACTTCTTAGATGCAACACAGGAATTTATTGGAAATTTGATTACCTTCAGAAAAGGAAATTTACATAATGATATTTATAGGTTGCATTTTTCAAAGAGGCAAATGCATGTTTTGTTGCAATGCAAGACATTACAAGCTGACGAAGGCATTGTGAATTTCATAACATGACAGAGGCTACATTCGGAGGTAGTAAATATGACAGAGGCATTGTAGGTTACGTTACTGATGACAGGAATATGCTGTCCATTGCATTATATGGTATTCATAGATGTCCATGGACTTTAAAGCATGACAGAAATCACAGCATATGTGTGTGGATGCTACAACAAGCATCAAGGGCGCTGTACCCAGCACTAGTTCAAAGTGTGCAATAGGACATCACCCTCCACAATCCCGTGTACTCGACTGAAAACAAGAAACAAACTACGAGATATTTGAATGGAATATTTTACTGTGATACATAATTTATTATATATTTACATGCACTTCCACACGGGACCGGGGATAATCGATGAAAGACGACAAATATAAGGTATGTGGGTACTAGTTTACGAACATAATATAGTACATAAGACACCTGTAAATAACAAGTGGTTAATAAAAACAACTTTTGAAATCTGACTACATGTCTGACCAAATAAAATTCTGATTTCTCAAAAATGAGATCAATCAAAATCTTAAGATGTTTTTAAAACCTTTAAGAATTTAAAAAAAAATACTATTTCAAACATTGGTAATTTGGCACAATCTTTCCATTTACTGAAGAGTTAGCCATACAGAAAGCTGATGCGTAATATTGAAGGGGGGGGGGGATACTACTGTTTGTCCCTTTCTACAATTTTTCAATAAAATATTCTTGGCATTTACTTTTTCCCTTTTCACTATTAATCATTCATATTTGCCTTTAGTAAGGGATTCAAGAATATACATAATTTGATTCCCAACATCCAAATCAAAAACAAATGAACAAACTTATTTCCATACACGAACAAACATACTATTTCCTTTATAACCCGACTATATATTTCAAACTATTCAGTAAAATAAAGCACGGCAGATTTATCACAATAAATAATATACAACCTCAGGTGTCTGATGGAAAGAATGCTACAATGATTTCCAGCATTGTCAAGTGTTATCTGTTCACATATATATACACTGATCAAAAACGAATAACTCACCCTTGTCTCACTCCAATGACTTGTCAAAAGTAAAACTAACAAAGTAAGAAGAATGGATAATTTGTAGATAATTTTGGAGTGAGAGAAATGGAGAGGAATTTCAATGACATAAAAGATGAATTAATACACATATGATTGCACATGATTTTCCACAATTTTTTATTTTTTTTACAATATTATGGGATCTCGTCATTGACAAGAGAAACTGTTCACTGAAATGTTCATGTTGACTACTCTTCATTCATTGGTCATGTGTTTCGCCCTGGAACAAGAAAGACGCCACAAACAAGTACACGTTATGTATCTGGAATCAGCAGTGGAAAACGTAGCTTCGTCAGGTTAAAAAAAAAAACAAGCAGCAGAAAACCACAAAAAATGGCGTCCATGACGTAATATTTTTCATCATTACTGTAATATGACGTCAGTGTGGCGCGTTGTGGTGGCAAAACCAGTCCAGACTGGTGATTTAGTCGACGAATCTTGAGCAGGCTTTCTTCCACTTGCATTGAGTACACCACTGGTCCCTATTCTCCATTCCATAAACCTTGCGACATTTTCGAACCTCACTGCGAGGCTTCTTGTGAAATCCTGACGTTTTGGGGGACACAGAGTAAAGGTGAGACTTCGGTGACTGTGTCTGATGTTGATGTAAGCGTTCCTGTGGTGTCGGTTTTGTCACTCGGATTGGAGGCGAAAGCTAAAATCAACCAAGACATCAAAGTCAAACACAGTGCAGTTTCTATTACATTAATAGATATATTTCACAACTTACAAGTCATCAATATAGTGCAAAAAATATCGTGATATGCCAAACTCACTCACCGAGTGCGTCGGGGGTGATGAAACATGTTCACTACTCTGCCAAGACATTGATCTCTTCATCTGTGGAGCGTTGGAGAAAGACACTGGTGTAAAACCTTGATGAAAAAGCCCGCTAGATGGCACTGAGGATGCTTGTAATTTTATACCATGGTCCTGAAAATGCAGTAAAAGCAGTTAAATCATTAGTATAGAGATGAGTATGTTATCATAATTTCACGACAATGTATGATAGCACGAACCTTTTTCTGGTAGTCGTGGTCTGGCACAGGAATGCCAGGGGACAAAGGACTAGTGATTTCTGGAGGGGATGACGTGCACATTTGTGAAAATTTTTGGGTAACATTGTCAACATTGACCTCAATCTCTGTGTAATAGAACTCCTCCTCTCCGTCCGAGCGACTGTCGTCAGATTCATTACATCTACAAAGACATAGCTGTACTAGTACTGGTTCATTAAATACTGGTCAACTGACAGCAATACTCTCTCTCTCTCTCTCTCTCTCTCTCTCTCTCTCTCTCTCTCAATGCTTGTTACTTAGAGGAATGATTACATGTCAAGTCTTAATAAAATAATATACCCCAGATGAGCCGTTCGCACGTGCTTCTCAATGCTGGCGCAGGTGTCTGTTACCTGGCTACATCCAGGAAACGTGCACTGATACCTCAATCGTCTGTTTGTCTGTAAATTATAATAACAGCATCGTAAAAATGTAAACATTTATATATCGTAGAATCGTGCTTTTGTTTTGGACACAGCATCGGATAACTATGCGTAGAGATAAACATGAGCTTGAATATGACTTTAATAATTCCAGCGGTCGCGTCATACCGGCATTAGATGACAGTAGGAAATCTTTCGGATAAGACCATATTAACGGAGGCGTGGACAAAAAATTTTAAAAAAAAAACTTCTTTGCTATGGTTTTGAGTATCATACATAGATTTAAATTTGTGGCCTTTCGCTTAGATCCCGTACTTAGCATGTCTGTTATGAATGAATGGGGATGTAACGTCATTACATACGGATTTCATTCTCACGAACCCGGATAAATGAACGAGCGCCGGACTAATGTTCATACCATGTGATTTATACATGCGATGAACACATATGCGTGTGCTGTAGAATACGAAGTGGAATGGGTCTCGCACCGTACATTACGTCAAAGCGTCGTGTACGGCTGTGGCTATTGGACGTAAGAACAGTCACCGCGTGTCAAGGTTACACTATGTATTGCTGCTCTGTAACACGCTGATATTATGTGGGATTTGTCACATGACCATGATGACAGTAAAAACAAACTGGCCTGCGACCTCGGAATGTCAGCGCATGTAGAGACCTCCTAAAAATAGTTCCTAATCCTACCCAAATGAGATTTCGTACTTAGTGATCTATTACTATTTCACCATTCAAATGAAATATAGTTCACCAGCATCAATAGCGTAAACAAATGTTAAAGTATAAGAAACATTGCACTTTTAAAACAAAATTAAGATGCTATAAATAATGATATGTGGGAATATTTTCTTGAATAATGCCGTTTGTCAACCCTTAAATTATTCTCAGTATAATTACCATTACTGTCAACTTTATAAATATAAAATCCGACACGTTTCTTTCGCGGTTCGTACATTCCCCCAAACAACGGGGCCCCTCGATCATTGTACTGTGTCCCAGTGCGAAAAATTCCAGCAATATTGATCACTGACAGCTGAGAATTATTAGCTGTTTTCACAAAGTTTATATTATTTTTAACATGCATAACATAAAACATTTTAGAAAAGTAACATAATATTGTTGAAACTTCACGGATGACTACAGACGAATAATAATAAACCACGGTATACCTGTTGTTTATTAGGTCAGCATACTGAGATAAAAATAGCCTAGCTCATTGTGAAATCAGCTGATAGCCTTAGAACTAGGTCAAATCTTAAAGCGCTTTTGTTCCCTTGCTTACGACAGCGATAGAATATTCAATGCTATAAAACGGTACATGGTCGTAGACAGAGAATATTCATTCTCTCTATCTCTCGTTCTCTCTTTCTCACTTTTGGTACCACTATGTAAACAGTGAATTTAGATGTTGACGACCGGTGATATCTTCACCATCATGTGCAGAGTCAGATTTTGTGTTAATTCATTGAACATTGGCGTGATAATTTTTGTGTCCTACAGCTAGCAGTAATGCTGTATGTCGTGCCCAACAAGGCCGTGATATGGTGATGATAATGGTCTTTTTAATTCCACCTCATTTTATTCTATATTGTCTTTCCCTTTGTTTTGTATATATCCTCATCCATAATACGAGAATTCGGCTTCTTGAAAGTATGTACAGACCAGGTATTATAATAATTACCTGTCGTCTTCTCTTTGGTTCAACTGTGTCAACATCAATGTTTTCGTCGTCAAAATCCTCCATCTCGATTCCGTAATCTTTGTTAAAGGACCCCACCACGAAGCCGGCGGACGACCCGGCAGGTGCACTTTCGCTGAGGTGGAGTGAAGGTGGGGAGGGATCACTACGCTCTGAGTGAAATCCGCTACTGTTAGCACTGGTAGAAAGGGTTCTGAACTTAGAGCCATGGTCTGAAAATGGATAAATAATGTTTAGTTTCAGTACTTACTGGAAATTAATAGAGAAACATGGGTAAAGTTATGTGGACGCTAACCTGTGAGAGAACTGTGGAATTGTGGAGAGGTCGGGCTACAGGATAGACTGGTTAGCACCATTGCCGCAATGGTCTCGTCCATCATTTCTACGTCACCGTATTTGACGTCATCCTCTTCCTGATCCGAGGACGATCGCCGGTAGCGTCTGCAACAAAAACGGTAAAAAATTAATTCAAATGGACAATCATTTTCTCTGGTGCTGCAAACAAGAATTCAGTTGAACCCTGCCATTTTTAAGTTTTATTTATTCATTTATATATTTGTTTATACTTACAGAGCTGTAATGAGAACTTTCCTTAAATTATACCCCATTATTTTGTTTCGCTTACGTTTACGTGACCATTTGTTAATTAAACGATGTATAATTCTTGATTCGGATAACATTTTGTATCAAAGGAAACTGTTGAATATAGTACACGTGAACAATGAAAATGTGTGATGAAACGTCTTTAATTTTAAAGAGTTCAATGGCATATTGCACATGCACCTGTAAATTTCTATATAAAAAAAAAAATTAAAAAGTCTATTTATAGAAGTGACGCAAATCATTTCCATAATATTGATCATATAGAAAAAAATAAGTAATTATTCAATTCTAGTCCCCTTTCTTTTAAATAAATTATGATCACAGTGATTTCGTTGGGGTTGGGCAGTGGCAATGCTGAAGGAAGGATCGAGTTTTGACCTTGAAATTGAGAGGCGAAATAATAAAGGTTTGCTAAAAAAAAAATGAACGGGTGTCATTTGAAATATCGATACCGGGTTTAAATTCAGTCATCGGCCTGTTATTGTAGAACGTACGAATTAAAGGTGAAGAGGTTAAAAAAAAATGGTTGACCATCCCCGATCCGTGTCATGTGGTGTTGTTTACAAAACACACGGCATCGTAAACAAACCAACGTCTTACGTAAAATTAGGATTAGTGAAAAACTGCCAAATAATATTTGGCATTGGTCCACAGAATATTTAATATTCACGAAAATTAAATGAAAAATAAGAATTTTAACTAATCACTGTATAATAAAATCAGGACATTCTTTAAATACATATTTACCCATAAAAATGAAACTGCTCAGAGCGTGTTGAAGTGAGGTCTATACTTACAGTGCTCTGCCGTTGGGTACGTCAATGACGTGAGATACTGGCCGTTTCTTGGGCTCACCGCTGACGGAAATGTCTGCAAGTTTGGAATAGTCCGTGTCCTGGTCGACAAGCCGTGCAGATTTCCGGCTTTCCAGCAGACGAATGTCGTCCGTCCGAACCTCCAAATCCATTCCCTCGCCATTCTGGAGTTTGACGTTCACAACAACACAGTCCGTGTCGGTGTCATGCTGCACGACAACCCCAGTAATCTCTCGGCCGTGCAGCGTCAAGAAAACTTTCTGTCCGTGTTTTAGGCGGAATGAATTGATCGATTGAAACCCAAGTCCAATTATGTGTCTTGCATATACACTTTTCTGAAATCCGTCATCAAATACGACAGTGTACTTCGACTCTTCGGCGATGCTCGGTTCGCCCGAGTGATCTATAATTACCCCGGGATAAAACCTTCCATCTTTCCACAGAGCACAGACTTTAGTTCCAACAATAGACCTCTTTGCAAGTCGACGATTTCCCGACATGTTAATGATTTCAGTCATTCATGGTCCATAGAAACACAACACAGTATAAAATGTTATCCTTATGTGTGTAAATTTGCTGGTTTGGTCGCTGAATGCCAGCTGGGCTAGCTGACAATATGCCGGTATTTTGCGCCGGTTTGTTTTGGTAGCTGGGAGGCGGTACTTTCTTTCTGGTATCAACAAAACCTTGTGACATCTTTCTCCGCATTGATTGGTCAATATTCACACACCTCCAATCTTTGATTGGATGGCGATACGAAATCCCAAGGTGAAGGTAACTTGAATATTTTTAACAACTTATATTAAACCTCAGTTTACATTTATTCGCCAAAAGAAATTGAATAGTACGAGTTTTGTTACTGAAACTTATCAAAATAAATCACTTTGAACATTAATTTCCCTTTAGTTTTGGCTACACAGGTTAGAATCTGTGTTGCAGTCGCTTCGAGGAGCTGTCAATCATTTTCTCCGTTTCGTGTTGATTTCCGATCTAACGAGTGAATTTACTCCCTCTTTAGGGAATAGCCGATTGACAATTACTGTTAAGAAATTGTCAATACATTGCTGTTTCATGACAGTGATTTGATTTTCCCTATTCTAAAACATCAAAAGAAATTCATATGGTATAGAACTAAGCAGTAATATGTTCTTGTTTTTTGAAGTATGTATGATATTAAGCGGGAGCCGAAAAGAACAGCTTTATTTATCTACATTACGCAGAATGTCGGTCAACCACGTGACAACTGTCAAACTTCTTTATAAGCATATCCCATAGTGCACCTTGAGAAAAAAAAAAATGTGGACACGAGATTACAATGTGGAACTCGTCGATTAGCAAGCTAGTTAAATTTCTTTTGCTTTTGTTTATTGCCTATCTTTTAGACAAAACTGTTATTGCATCTACAGGCGAATATATAGGTAAAATGTAAAGTAATTGCCAGGACATTTTTTTTTTTTCGTGAACTTTCTAGTCAGCCGAATGATTCGAATTTCCTCTTTTTGATGCTTTCTACTTGTTGTACTTCAAAATTGCAGATTACATTTTATGCAGAAATTGTGGACATGAAATCATACACCCATATCACTTAATTCAAATGCCCAGCAAGTTAGCTCACAGACAAAGGAACGACACGATTGGAGGACGAAATGAAACGCTAATACAACTATTCAAAAACCCAGATGGTATGCAGTCACAATTTGTATTTCATAGTTAGACATAATCGATGCCCGCCATAGAAAAGCCATATCCCTTGCCATTTCTCCCTTTCTTTTGCTTTTGAAGAAGTAGACCTGTATAGAACACCTAGCTATTCAGATGATGGGAAATGGTTAGTCTATGGGAGATTGTTCAAGGCTGGATATTTGGACTGACACCTCTTAGTCCAAATATCCAGCCTCAGTAAATCTCACTGAGGTTAAGATCTTTCATTGATGCCATCAGACAAATACTCCACAGAGTTTTACCCCTCACCTCATTCATCCTCTTTGTGCCTTCTGGCCTTGCAAGGCGCTGTATATCGACTAATGTATCTCTGTCTCTGGCCACCGCCCTTGCTGATGACCAGTTGGTCCATCCCAGTGTCGATGTGTCCTGCTTAGTGCGTGGTCCTCCTCCATGTTTTAGACTGGCCTACTTTTCTGCAACCTTTTGAATGTTGGTCAATACAGTGGTACAGATTCTGTTACTGTCTATCCTTAATACATGGCCTTTCCTCACACTGGGTGTTATGTCACAAACTCTCAGTATTCTTCATCTATGATGAAGCTTTTTCTTTTGATATCTTGTCTGGCCATCTTGCTCTTAAAAGTTGTCAAAGATACCTGTTTTGGAATATCTGTTAATCTTCTTTCTGTCTTCCTCTGTTGTCTTCCATGCTTCATTTCCATACTTAGGATTGACAAGAGCAACCTGTTAAGGAATTTTCTCTTAGTTTGGATGAAAAATCTTAAAGAACTCTGGATTTTTCTTTTATGTCCAGAATTTACATTGTTCCTTGAATATTTGGATGGAATATCGAAGTAGGCATAATTAATTCCCAATCTCATTCAGATTCATTTGTTTAACTATACATAAGACACAGGATTGGAAATTAGATATCTTGCGCATATGTCTTAACAGAGAAGAAACTTTAGTTAGAATTGAAGGTGAGGCAACCTAGATGATCTTGATCTAATTCTCAGCATCGACACTTCTACTTTCATATTTTCCAGCTTTTTGTCAAGAAATTGGACATCATGTGATTTACACATTTTGTTGGAACTATTACTCATTGTCAATGCCTTCATTCATCAAGTTTCTGAATTTTTCTCCATAATTTTTTTCAGGTGTATATTTTGAAGTAATCACAGCTGCCAAGGCAAATGTCACAGAAACATCACAGGTAAGTAATAATTCTGGAAGCACCCTGATTATCCCAAACCGAATTTACATCACATTGATTCAGCTGATGCAGGAAGCTTGTGGAAATGTATTACAGTGAAACCTGTTTAATCCAATGTGCAGCGGGAAATAAGTATAAACAGTGTGTCAGAATATTCAGTGTTGAATATTGTCTGTCATGTTTTATGTTAGATTGCTAAAGGATCCCACAAAATTCAAAGTGCATAATATTTTCTCCTCAGCTGACAGTTGATACAAATAGTGAAAAGGTATTCAACTATTATTTGTCCCCTACTGGATTTGCTGAAGAGAACTATTAGTTTACCCTCAGTCCGTCTGTCTGTCATTGTGTTTGTGTTTTTCTGGACTTTTCTCTGCATTGGATGAAAATATTCAACTGAAATTTTATATGTGGCTTTGTTAGTTACAGATCAAGGTTGAGTTTCGTTACGCATGACTTACTTTTGACTGAATTATGCCCCTTGATGAATTTTAAGAATTAGTTTTTCAGATTTTTCTCCACACTGGGCAATTATCTATTCAGTTGAAATTTGATATGTTGCTTTGTCTTTTATAGTTAAAGATCAAGTTTGAGTTTGGTTACTGTTGACTTACTTTTGACTGAATTATCCTATTGGTAGGGGACTTTGTACTGTCTGCAATACACTCAGAATACTTGTTAATTTACACAAATTTACAGATATCTATATGATGCCTTCATATGTACAATATACAAAACATTAGATTTTAATGCTTAAATAAGAAGAATCAATGGTTGTTGGTTTTGGTTGGTTGTTTTATATTTAGTCTTTGTTAAATTTCAAGTGTCTATCCACCATTATCTGCTGTAGTCACTGTTGCCACAGAATTGTATGTTGCTAATCACATGTTGTAAATAGTTATACATGATTGTTTTTCTAAATAAACAAACAAACCATTGGAACAAAAACTTATCTATTGTGTACATAAGCATATAAGCATCTACTGACTTCAGTATGCATGATTGAGTACATTGACTGAAGTCCAAAACAAACAGTACTTTTAAATACCTGGCACCAGGTTACCTATCCAGCTACCAACAATGATAAATGTACTAGGAGTTATTAAAACAAAGCTGTATAATTACACCAGATTACCCAGATGAAATTGCAATGTAATTAGCTGGTTATGTTGACAAAATTGTGCTAGAATTTTGAATATACAATGGTCGGATTGTGCAGCATTTTATTGTATGAATGTTATAAAGAAAAGTTTGAGAATAAGATATAAAGTCAGAATTTGCAGTATGCCAGATTGTGCAGGTGTCAGATTAGACAATGGGGACTGTATCTGCTTGTGAGCACTTGTTTTATATCTGATGGTTTATAGAGCAAGGTTTCAATCCACACATTTCGTAGTTCATCTTCCCCATACACTGAAGTGAGCTGTCTTGTTCAAAGAAAGAATGACCGATTATTGTTGATTTAATATTTCTAGCTCACCTAAGTTTTCCAAGTTTTTGAATCAAATTTTGTCAGATTGGTCATCGATAAACAATTCACATTTTCAACTTCTCAAAGAACCACTGGGGGAATTTCAACCAAATTTGCCACAAAGCATCTTTGGGTAAAGAGATTTCAATTTTGTTTAGATGAAGCCCTTGCCCTATTCCAGTGGAAAATAATTGAAAAATAGTGAATATAGGATGGAGTGTGTATTAAGTCTAAAACTTGTATGAATTATTTCTTATGTACTAAAAATTTAAATTTTTTATAACATTTGGCATACATGTAATGGGAAAATCTTCTCAAGAATCACAGGGATTCATGTTTTCATATTGATATGCAAGCATTCTCATATAACATTGTTTAATATAGTTTCGGATTTGTACATATATTGACTCCCGTGGCCATAACACAGGACCACATTAAGGGTTCAAAGTTTAACAGTGGTTATTTATGGGGAATATCTTTCAAAAATGTTTTCTTAAGATCCACAAGGATTCAGATTCTCAAATTTATATGCAAGCTACCTTGACCCCTTTGGCAAGGTCAGGGCCACAGTGTAATGTTGGTTATAATACATGTATAATATTTACATTCACCAAATCTTTTTTCTTATATTTCTTTTAAAATTGCTTTCATCCTCAACGTTTAATACATGTTTGTTGCAAACTAGTTCAATCCAGTTTTTTAGTACCACTTGTCCGTGTAATCGATACGAAATATGGAGCATTGTCAAGGTCAAGAGTGTATAGATTATTCCATTTAAAGTAATAAATAGTTCAACATTATGATAGTTTAGTCCTTAAATCTAATTCATAGTTTCAAAAAATGCATATAAATATAGATATAAACATTGAAATATCTTTCTTTGTTTTATCAGGTGATGAAGGTAGCAATCATTGCGGAAAAAATCAGCATAACCTGCGGGTTATGATTTTTTTCTTCTATGCTTGCTACCTTCATCCCCCAATAAAACAACAAAGAAAGCATTTTATTGTTTAAATATTTGAAATTTTTTCTGCAAAACAACTAAGGTACAGATTGTCAAATTTATATGCAAGTACTCTTTTGTAGTGTTGTTTTTAGGTTTTATGACACTTAAGGCCAGGGAGGGGACCACAATAGAGAGATTCAAATTTTATCATTGGCTTTTGTCTTGTTGTTCAGGTGAGTGTTGTGGCCCATGAGACTCATTTTAATTTTCCACAAACCAATACCAGACTAGCCACAATGTGTCCTAGATGAATAAGGGTTCATTTTTTTTCAAGAAAGGACTACAACCCATCGCAAGGGGCAATAATTATGAATTAGGGTGGGGTGTTTTAAAACTCTTTCTTTAGAACCACTATACCAGAGAGGCCTTTCATGAAAACTTCCTTATGTAATGAAGGTTCGAGTTTGTTCTAATGATGATTTCAGGGCCAGGGTGACGCTCCAGTGAGGATTTTTACAGAAGAGTATGAATTAAAATAATTTTAACTAGGTGCTGTCATAAGACAGCATGCAAGTGTTTGCCTTTAACTGTACTCTCTGTCGCACTTTTGTAACTAGCAAAGAAGCCAAAAGATAGAGGCATATAGCCATAGAGAAAATGATATGTATGCAAAGTATGGCAGGGGGTTGGAGTGTGAAGCCCCTGGGCGCACAAGTTTTACCAATGAAAATCACAATTTTTGTGCATAAAAGCAAGGTTTCTTGTCAATTTCCAAGAACAATTCACAAAATTATTATGTATGGTGTTTTATAATGCCAACTCGCGATTTGTATTTGGACTGACTTTACATTTGTGTTAAAATCTTGTGTACTTTTGTTGTTTTCAACTGGTGTATACATAGTAAATGTTACTGATGTCAAAGGATATCCTAAATCCATCTATTATTATGGCATGCCAAATTAACGTAAACTCAAATATTTGAAGTTAATTATTAGATGTTATTAATTCATTTGATGCGCACAACAATTCAATTAAAGATTTCTTCAAATAATTAATGAAATCTTCAAATCTAACTTATTGTGTGCTTTAATTGAATTGATGAGATCATAATCTGCTGAATTGATGCATGCTATAATTGAATACACAAGTTCCGAGATATCAGCTCTTCTGTGATGTAGGTATGTTCAGTATTCTGTTGAACGTTTTGGTGTGTACAAGAAGTATACATATGCTACAGACTGGCTTGTACATAACATTCAAGTTATGAAAGCCTAAATTTTGTTTACATCAGCAGTTGGTATACAATACACTGACCATATCAAAGATAATTTGTTTGCCATTAAATATGAAATTAGTATTAATTTCCTCGTCTACACAAGTGATGCTTTTGTCAAAGAGAGATGGTAATGATCGATTTTTGTTCGAGGTATTTTATTATACAATACTCATATACTTACTAAATTTGTATTTCTCTGACGTTTTGATGGTTGTATGATGTTTGGTAATCATCCTTCAGTACATGACGGCAGCTGTAAGCCCTTGGACACCTCGTGAATACGAAAAACACATTTTGCGTCCTACTGTGCGAAAGCATTCCACTAAGGGAAATAATTATTGGGCAACTCGGAACTTGCTTGTTGTTGTTTTCTTGAAATGAATTGATGATATCAACAATTGAAATTGATGCACACTACATTTCAATTGAAGAGAACAATAATTCAATTAATGCGTGCATCAATTCAGTTAATGTGCATAATGATATTAATTCAACTGATGCACACAATAACTGAGATATTGCTCCCTTCAATTGAATTAATGATATTATTTATCTGTATAATTAGAGATATCTTTAATTCAACATATCCACATCAGAATTAATGATCTCTTTAATTAAATTGTTGCTCTTTGTAAAAGAATTGATGCGGACATGAATCCCCTATATAAAGTTATGTAAATGATTAAAGACATCTCAAATTGAATTAAAGAGCTCATCAAGTCTTTTATATTCAGCTCAAAATTTATGTGAGCAATATTTCCACCACATTGATGCTCTCATCAGTTGAATTAATGAGAGGGATAATCGAATTGATGTATGCATCAATTGAATTGATGATAACAATAAGTGTATTGATAAATGAATGAAAATGTTGGAAAGCTTGCACACATTACTAAAATTGCATACTTTATAATCTCATTGTTCCAATCTTCTTTAATGTAAAACATAATTTTAAGTGAAAATTTTAAACATTACCTTTCAGTAGAAGAGTCTCTGGAAAGAATGATTAGGTTTGGTTTGACAGTAATATTTCAAATCATGCTAAATAGGGTTCACCTTGGTCTCCTAAAAGTTCTTAGTTCATCAGATGAAAAGTGTTCACTTGCAGATAGTCTATAGCATTCAACAATGAAAGAGAAAGAGAGAGAGAGAGAGATTCAACACTGTTGTTAGGTCTGATAAAGAGGGCAAGGGAGAATAAGAGAATAAGAAGGACAGAAAGATAAGTGTGAAACTCACGGTGTAGTATTTTAGTAAAGTCATTTTTATGTTCTCCTAATGGAGTATATAATTTGTTGCTCTGTCTTCTTTTTGTAAAATTGAGGAATAGTATTTTGGGTCCATCCATCTGTCATTTAAGGACCACATTCTTTTTCAGGGGAGATAATTATGATATATCATGGGCCTCTTGAAATGATCGATAGCTGTATACAACTCTACCCATAAATCATGCAGTTTTATTGTCCCTGAAAAATTGGTGTAGAGCATATAGTCACAGTCAATTCTGGTCATCCATCTGAGCTCATATCTCATAAACCCTTTCATCAGAAATTACTTGTGGAAGGTCGGTGGTCTCTTCCCGGGTACATTGTATCTGGGTTCTCTCCTCCACCAACAAAAACTGGGCGCCACCAGATAACTGAAAACTTGTTGAGTGTGGCGGAAAGCAATAATCAATCAATCATCAGAAATTAAAATAATTGATCACAAATGTTACTTCAGGAACAGGGTCTTTCAAGGTAATTTTGCAAAGGACTCAGAACATAAATTTCCTTAATTCAATAGTTTTTGATATCAAATATATCAAAGTTCCCATCTCCTAAACATTTTATCAGAAGTTGATCATAATTACAGGTAATAACAAATATTACTTTGGACAGGGACTTTTGGATTTAAGTAGGATTTAACATAATGTTTCAGTTGACACCTGAAGTCGTTACTCATTGCTATTTAAATGAAAATGGTATAGTGTTGCCAAATTACCATGTATTACTACTAGTCTTGAAAATGTAGATTGTATTGAAGTGACAAGTTGTCATTTTTTGGTCCTATTGATTTGACCACCGTATTACACATGGACTACCCATGGGATAAAAATGATCCCAACTGAATTTGGGATTTAGGTTTGGCAGATTGGGGGATGAGAGGTAGGGGTGAAGCACTCTTGTTTTCAGCTCCTAGAATATTAAATGACTTCTCCAATAATGTAGATGAGTTCAAGTGACAAGCTTTATGATAGAAAATGTCAGTATTTGACCCCTGTGGCCAATATGAAAATTCTGAAATATTATTGTGCATCTCTAGGACGTTACTTTTTAGCTCCTAAAATATTGTGTCAATAACAACAAAATGTAGATGGAGTTCAAGTGACAAGCTTTGTGATAAAAAAAAAAATCAGTTTTTGACACCAATTTGACCATGGAAAGAAAATTTGATGAAATACAACTAATTAACTGTACAAGTATTTCATCAATAGCACTCCAGTCTGTTAATCTACTTGGATTGTAAGTGTCAGTATGAGATTATGTCAATGTATGCCAAGTTATAATCCTAGTCTTCATTGCTGGGAAAGAGATACACGAAAGTTTTTTCTTAAATGTACAGTATCTCTAAAAGAAAATTTACTTTGGGTCACACAGATAGGGTGATGTGCTAAAACTTTTTTTTATTTTCAGTCGTCAGACTTGATGACATGGTTTCCAGGATACATTTGGACGATTTGTGTTTGCCCCATGTGCCTTAAACACATAGGATGGTAAGGACCTTTCTGCATCAAGTCCAGGCATTACAATCAGACTTCTGTACCAAGTTCAGACATCACAGGCAGTCTTCCATACTGAGATAAGACACCTGTACTAAGTACAATACTGAGTCCAGACATCTGTACCGAGTCAAAACATTGCTATCAGCCTTTTTTACTGAGTCCAGACATTACAATAAGACTTCTGTACTGAGTCCAGACATTACAATAAGACTTCTGTACTGAGTCCAGACATTACAATAAGACTTCTGTACTGAGTCCAGACATTACTATCAGACTTCTGTACTGCATCCAAACATTACAAACAGACTTCTGTAGTGAATCCAAACATTACAAACAGACTTCTGTAGTGAGTCCAGACATTACAATCAGACTTCTGTAGTGAGTCCAGACATTGCAATCATACCAGTAGTGAGACCAGACATTACAATCAGACCTCTGTAATGATGATCTAAGTTTGTTTTGATGGTTAACTTTCCTTGAACCATTCAGTGTTAGCATAGATAACACAATTGTAAGTGTAGATTAGATGTATAAAGTGCACAGCATTGTTTTTAGAGCAACATGTTTTCCCAAAGTATCTACACAAAAATAGAATGACTTCACTGGGAAATGTCCAAGTCTTTTTTACCGCTGTGGCACCAATACAATATGGCCCCATATTGCTTGCGAATTCTGATGAAATGGTACATGATCTTGTGTACATGCTGTCAAAACTTTATTTTCAGGAAATATCACACAACCTCAGAAAATAATCCTCCGTCTTTTTATGGAATCATACTGGCCAATGTTTTACAGGAATCAGGTACACAAGTTCCAGACTAAGTACTCATAGCTATGAAAGTTGATTCAGCAAAAGTTAAATTCAGAAACATGGTTATTCTTTTTGTTCTGTCTTTATAAAAAAATAAATGTAGACATCAAACATAGTCCATTGTTTGTTGTACAATCTGTCCGCAAAAAACCAGTATGTACCATTGCAAATACTTTTGTTTAAGGTTTCATATTTTGAGCCCCAGGGATATTTTAAGGTCAGAGATGAAAGTTGACCCTATTTCCAATAAGAAAAGCCTTAGGACTTTTTCCAGAATCATGTTAAAATTTCTCATGCAAATGACAACTACAGAAGAATCCAATTACACAATGTTAGTACAAATTTTAATGCTGAAAGTCAAAGTGAGTTTTTTCCTGACCAGAATTTGTTACCAAATGTTCTGCATTGAAACGCGAGAGTTGTATATCTTTTTGACGTAACCTTTATTACCAAGATCCCTTGTTGCAGCGGGTCTTGGCATGCTAATGGAACCCTCACTGCTACGACTCTAAGCACCATGCATTGGTCTAAAGTGGCACTTTATGTCAGCTGGCAAGATCTTGATATAAGTGAAAAGTTCTCAAAGGAATATATAACAAACAAACAAACCCAAATCCTCTTTTACTGTAAATTCCAGTTTGTTCAGACCATAACCCTTGGGACCCCACCATTGTTATAAAAGTTTTACAAAACAAGTATGTAGGAAAACACTTTCAAACATTTCCAACAAGCACATAGGTACAATTTGTCAATTTAGTATGTAAGCATTGTCGTGGGTTATGATTTGTTTAGTGCCTGCATATCTGCCACATTTTTGTCTGTCTGTAGCTCTACTTGACATTAAAATTTTTCTCAAGAACCAGATTGCCTGAACAATGTACGTGTCTTGCATATTTTGAGTAGAAGTCAACATTCCTTTTCTTTATTTTCAGAAGCTGAGTCCATAATACACATTCCTAGGGCCTACACAAGCTGACAGTGAATCGTGACACCGCATGTAATTCACTCAATAAATGAAGGAGATTGGGCAGCAAATGTCGTCTGTTATTACCCTCATCATAAATGCAGACTTGCATTTGAATTTAGACCTTTTAACTCAACAGAGCCAAGGGCTCACTTGACCTTTTCTGATCAAAACTTGTCCATTGTCTGTCATTATAAACTTATCCTTGGGTAAAAGGGATATAAGTTTGTTTGAACCGTGGTCCAGGAATAAGATGGGGTCACAATATATATATATATAATGTATTTGATCAAAAGGCCCCAGAGACTAGGGTGGGCTAGAATATGGATTCAAGAGTTTCACATGAGAACACACACATAAACACACACACACATATATATATATATATATATATATATATATATATATATATATATATATTTGAAATTTTAAAACATTCTCCTTTTCAAGAGTCACAGGACCATATCATGTCAATATGTAAACATTTCCAATTTGTGTGAACTCCAAGTCTTTTTTTCTTCAAGGTTTAAGAGTGGGGCTAGAATCAGGGATCAAATTTTACATAGTACATTAATAAAAACAAAAAAAATCTTTTAAATAATATCTTCTGAACACAACAGCAAAACCATGTTAATGGTATTGTCAAAGATGCATCCCTGTGCTGTGTTGATTCAAATTTTATTATGTTTTGATCCTGTTGGGCCAGGATACACGGTCAAATTTTTTTGTGGGAATAAAGCAGGTAAAAAAACTGCTGATGAAAAACAGCAGGGCCAGTATGACTCAGGTGAGCATTGTCTCCCATGGGCCTCTTGTTGATGTTATTACAGTTGTGCTAACATTGCTTGATAACATTCATCTAGAAGATTACTGTATATTCTTTAAAGTACACAGGCGATTAATAAAGCGAATTGAGAGTTCAGTTGTGAGTGCTCTCCGATTGATTGATTATTTATTGCTTTCCGCCACACTCAACAATTTTTCAGTTGTCTGGTGGCGTCCAGTTCTTGTTGGTGGAGGAGAGAACCCAGATTTGTTCCTGGGAAGAGACCACCGACCTTCCGCAAGTAAACTGGCAAACTTGCTCACATAACGTTGCGGCCGAGATTCGAACACGTGCCGACAGAGGTGAGAGGCTTTATGATTATGAGCCCAATGCTCTAACCACTCAGCCATGGAGGCCCCTGAGTGCTCTCCGAAGATCAATGAAAATTAATGATGAATAAGCAGAAATTATTAACATGTATCTCTTTCTCTCATTAATCATTATACAAACAACCTAAACATCAATATCTTGCATTTTAGAATTTGACTTGTTTCTTTGTATGAATACAAGTTTTAAGTTGAAAAAGTTGGTGCTTTCTTCAAGAAATAAAATATTGAAACAGTATAAAAGATTTACACAGGTAAATGCAGATATCCAGACTAATTTTAAATTGCTTGGTTTAAAAAGAAGTAACGGCATCTTTTAGGAGTGTAACAATACAGTAAAACACAGTTATAGAGAACCTCCAGGTTGTTATATCCAAACTTCCTTATATTCAGTGAAAGTTTTGTTACTTTCCACTCATAGGGAAATTAATGTCACTATGCAATAAGCATGAATTTGTTATAAGTGTGCTCGTTATGAGCTTCTTTCACAGATTATTGTGATATATTGAAATTTTGTACATAATTGTCGATACAACGTACATAATTGTATGTTGATACAAAGTAAACATGATTTTTTTCCTGATATTTTGTGCAATATCATTTCTCACTGTTATTAAATTATCTGTCATTTTGGTTCTTTTAATTAAATTGACACACTTGTAAAAAGTGAAGCATTTATACGATCCCTTGAAGAACAATTACATTTTAAGCTGATTAATGGTAGAAGAAGTGATTAAATTTGTACAATTTATAAACACAGTATATCACAATCCATACCACAGTTATAATTATTGCAATATATCATGATACATCTCAACTTTATTGTTACTCCCCTAATCTCGTATCACACAAGGAGACTGTGTTAATAATTACAAAGAAACTGATCATGTGTTTATTCTAGTAGTCTTTATTGTGTAACATTTTTTTTAAAAAAATATGCATAAAAAATAAAACTCTGTATGTAACAACATGGATTTGTGATTTATAATGCATAACAAAAATAAAACATTCTAATACTTATATATCAGTCCAATCACTTGCTGCACTCTGTCCTGATTGACCAGTTCAAGGTCACTCCAGGGTCAGTAATAAATGTCCATCAGAGATTTGATGGTTATAGAACTGTCTAATGTCTTCAAGTCCACTAACTCCCATGCAAAGTACTGCAGGTGCATGGAGGACTGGACCATGAGGAAGCCATTGTCAGAAAAACGACCTTGAATTCCTGGTGTGTCCAGCCAGACGAAGGGAGCGATGGCATTGGTGGTGATGGTGATGTTGAAGACTTGTTCTTTTTGCACCATGACTATGTTTGACACCTGATGAGAAAGAGATAGTGGAAAATAATAATTGAATGAAATAATGCTACTGAAATTACTCTCAAACAATTTTACAGTCTGCAGAGCATGTCAAAATCTGAGAAAATCTAGTATGAAGTAGTCAAGGGGTGGAAATGATCCAGGATCATGATATAGTGCTACTTGAAGTCCGTTGTATCAACATTGCAGAGTACCTGTGTAATGAGTTTATTAAAATTTCCACAGTACTGCCTTGATATTGGGTCAAATTAATTCACTGGATTCTTATTTCTGCTTAACTTGTATTTTGCAAGATTCTATTTCTATGATACTCGCCTATTTGGATTTACCATTTAGACACAAAATCATGAGCATTAAATTTATTCACTACTGTATATAGAAACAAAAAAATTCACAAGTTCCAGATTTTTACTTTAAGAAAATCTTGTGAAAATATGCAAAAATAGTGTTCTTGTGAATAAAATGTGGTTAACAGTAAATGAACTTCAGTGCTGCAGTAAATATCAACAATTTTTGTATGTTGGTCTTTAGATGGAATGTATGATGGTACAGTGATGTCTGTACACCTGTCTGTCTGGGGTTTTCTGTTTCTATTTTCATTTCTCTGTCACATATCAAGCTGAAACTAGCTATGTAGCTTCTTTGTGAGTCACTCCAGATCATGTTGCAATTTTGATCCACTTCAACAACTCTTGCAGGAGTTTGCCACTAATTTGAAAAATTAATGTCATATATAGGGTATATAATTTGTCCAATAAATTCCTCCTGCAATTGTCAAGTGAGTATTTGAATGGGTATTGAAGATGTGCATGTTGCAAAGATTTTAATTTTTTTCAATTTTTGAGAAAATTACAGATTGTAATTTAGGAAGTATTACATAAATTGTACATGATTTGTTTGTGTCTCCTCCCAGTTTTCTAGTGAGAACGTTCTTATGTTACAGAGTATTTGTATGGTTATGGAGACTCTGTATGGTTATGGAAATGTTCACGTGGCAAGGATTTTGATTTTCTTCAATTTCTGAGAAAATTGCAGGTTGAACTCTGTCTGTTTTGATGAAATATATTGAATAAAGGACATGGTTTGTCCTTTTAACTCCTCTGACAGTTTTGAAGCTAGGGCCTTTGTGAATAACTTGAATGTGTGCACAGTGCAAGGATTTTGATTCTCAAAATTTTTTAATTTTCTTTGATGATTAAAATATTTACATGTTGTTGAACTTGGTCAAATTTGGGGAAATATTTTACATGCAGAAATCTTGGTTTGTCTGTGTATCTCCTGTCACGGTTTTTAAGTTAGTTACTTTTTATTCATATGATGCATTTATAAGGCATGTCACATTCTGATAATGGCTGATATTACATGTTCCTGAAGCAAAGTTCATGGCTTTTGAAAGACATTTTCATGGGCATATTATGTACTGTTTTCAGTAGTCTTGTTTATAAATAAATTCTAAGTAAAATTTCCCACTTCATCTTGTACCTGTATATTGGCTTTCTGTAATCCTATTGCACTCTGAAAAATTGACAGTGGTTGCCAGGCAATTGGGTCAGTTTGTGGGTTGCCAAGGTGATAATATAGAAAACAGTTTTGTCGTCGGATACATCCAGCCTGTCGTAACATGGAGTCTATGTTTGCAGAAAACACCAGCTGTGAAGTTGTATTCATCTGAAACAAAATGATTTGAGATGGATGTTGTACTTAAAGAGTCCATGTTATTATTACCTAAGATGTCTGTGTACAGGTGTATCTACAGTCCATGTTACCCTTACCTGTATGTGTCCAGGTGTATATACAGTCCATGTTTTCCTTACCTGTCTGTGTCCAGGTGTATCTACAATCCATATTGTCCTTACTTGGCTGTGTCTAGGTGTATACAGTCCATGTTGTCCTTACCTGTATGTGTCCAGCACTATATACAGTCAATGCTGTCCTTACCTGTCTGTGTCCAGGTGTATAAACAGTCCATGTTGTCCTTGCCTGTCTGTGTCCAGGTGTACATACAGTCCATGTTGTCCTTACCTCTATGTGTCCAGCACTATATACAGTCCATGTTGTCCTTACCTGTCTGTGTCCAGGTGTATATACAGTCCATATTGTCCTTACCTGTCTGTTTCCAGGTGTATATACAGACCATGTTGTCCTTACCTGTATATGTCCAGGTGTATATACAGTTCATATTGTCTTTACTTGTCTGTGTCCAGGTGTATATATAGTCCATATTTTCCTTACCTGGAAATTCTGTGTCCAGGTGTATAGAGAGTCCATGCTGTCCCATGAGTACATAGACACATACAATGTCCCGGAGGGTCCCACAGCATGTTGGATGGAATGATGGTTACTATGGGGAAATGCACTAAACAGGAATCCAGATCTATGGTGGTTGACTGGTACAAACTGTATCTGGTGTGTGTGGGCATGTCTGACTGAATGAATTTTCATCTCGTCCACACAGATGTAAACTTTGGCTTCTCCATTTTCCTCGTAAGGTGAGACAAGCATGGGGGAGAAAAAATGCTGTGCATAGTAATGAAGCATTTTCCATTTTCCACCATACTCTGGAAAAATACATACTTGTACATATATATGTGCAAATTTGGTGTGCTGAAATGTGGGATTCAGTGATAGTCACCGACCATTGAAAAATAGTCGCTAAATTGTTACCAATGGCAACAATCGATAGCTGAAATTTGACATCGACTGTTGGTACACATTTAATGTGCAGGTTTTAATTTTTTTTTTGATTTCTGGAATGGGTGAGAACTCTAAATCAAATAATGTACAATGGCTGACGATGTAGAGATCTACCCATAACCCAGTGCAACGCATTCTGTTGTCTGGAAGTATTTTGGATTGAAGCAAACATACCTTAGTTATGGACACTATGCAGAAAAACGTATACAAATAAAGGCAAACTTGCGTAGAAAATTGACATTTGTGTGTGTTCTTTGCATGCACAATGCAATTTATTCATATGGTTAATAAGCTTGTTAGTTTTAATTCGAATGAATTCGATTGAATATATGTGTATAATTTCTATTCCAAAATCGGGTGTATTAAGTTTATTATGATTTTATTGCATACATTTATTTATATTTCCTTTGGCATAGAAAGTATGACCAACTTAGATTCCATCTCTACAAACATCATGATGGCTAAGTTGATAAAGTTGGATAAAAAGGAAAGTCAAAACATTGATGGTTCAGTTGAGAAAAAAATAATAATTTAGAAATTAATAGTATTGAAAATAAAACTGTTGTCTTGTTTGTTATTTAATATTACTAAACAACTGCAGTAAGTAAGACCTACAAGTATTTGATTTATTTATTTGAAATTAAATTTTCTGTGTAATCTCGATTATTTTCGATCATGAATTGCAAAGATACCTCTGATTCGATTCAATAATCGATTGTAAATTTCTTCTGATCCTCAAACACTAGGGGGGAATGATAAAAGAAAATTAAACAAATAAAAGCCCTCAGTTATTCGTAGATATATTATGATATTACTTGTAAAATGAAAAATAAAGCATCATGTTTTCAAATTACCAGGGTAGAGCTTTGAAAAAAAAATCTGTCAAATATTCCTTACTGTACAGTAACATTACTTGATGTAAAGTAATTGTTTTGTATGGCAGATGGCCATAGCATTATAGAGCATTACTGACACACACAAAATTGACACACATGTTATGTACTCTAATAAGGAATTGCAATTTAATGATGCTCGTGCCTCCAACAGATCTCGAGGACAGGTCTTATTCTTTGTCTGCATTGGGCCATACATAGTGAATACACATGTTGACCATTACCAAGTCGGGACTTTTTGTTAACCAATATTTCTTGCATGTCTCATTTCTATATGAGAAAGATGCAAATGCTTTTCTGGCTAGCAAGATCATTTAATATGCTTTGTTTCTGAGTTTGTATCACATATGTTAATGCTGCAGAAATTTAACAATTCTAAGCCAACCTACTGTACGTAGATTCTACATTTTGCATGATCCGTTCGATAGATCGTTTGAAAGTTTTGGAAATAAAACACAAGTTTTGAGGACGATAATGACCTAATGGCACAAAAATCTTTAATTTGCATTAACAGAGCTTAATATCACCTCTTTTTGTTTCCTTGGTAGTTTGAAAGACATTTAATGAAATTATTAGAAAATTTGTCTCCACTTCCTCTAGCATACTTAAAACAGCACTAAATATATAAAACCTTGTGGTAATCTTCACATGGAATAGACATAAAACTGTGAATTTAGAATTGTATGGAAACAACCTGTTCATTATCATTAAATAGCAAGGACTTCAAATCCATGAATTTCAAACTAAGAGCGAAAACGATTTCACAAGATACATGTACCATGAAATTAACCAGGCTGTAAACATCATTTAATGCATCTTGCAGCACTTGGTATTATGAAATTTTTATTTACATTTCAAATTTGTCCACAGAACAGAATTTTCAGCACATGAATTTTGGGGGATTAAATGATTGGAAATCTAATTAAGATTTTTATGAATCAAGAGAAATGGAGCTTGATTTGGTTTTTGACTTCCTGTACCATTTAAAGCCATCCAAGTAGGACTGTACCAAGAAAGAGTATTAAATGACTAATGCAATATTTTTGGTTGCATCTGAAGCTATAGACCAATTGATACTATACTTTTGGTGACACCCATACCTATGAAGCACTTGGTGTATATTTTTAGTTGCACCCATACATGTACCCATGAACAATTGGATGCTACACTTTTGGTTACACCTGTATTTATGAACTAATCAATGTTATATTTTTGATCAAACCTATAACTAAGGATCACTTGATGCTATATTTTGATAATCCCCATACCTATGGAAGCCCATGTCGGGGCCTGCCATATGTCATTCAGCTGCCAGTACATTGCCCCCATCGTGTTGCCCCGCCCCTTCTCATCTATTCTGTTTTGCCAACGTCTGTAATGTTCTGTCTCAGTTTTCATGGCAATAGCCTGATCAATCTACAAAATAATGTTAATTCAAAAGTCGTATGAGGGTGGAGTTACCTAATTCCTGGTACAGTATTGTGATTTTTTTTTATAAGGTACATGTATACAGAGACTTTCACAAGATAGCTGGCAGTCATCACTTTTATAAAGAGACAATTGTTCAAGGAGGCAATTTACTATGAATTTTTCCAACAATACTTTACCAAGTAATTAAGACAAGGAAATGGTTAAATTTATTTCATTTTTTAAAAAGCTGACATTATTGAAAAAATCTTCAGAAATGGAACAGGATGTGTTTGTGAAACACTTGATCCCTGTGCATGACCACACTCTAATATCTGACCATGACCACACTCTAATATCTGACCATGACCACACTCTAATATCTGACCTGACCGTGACCACACTCTAATATCTGACCATGACCACACTCTAATATCTGACCATGACCACACTCTAATATCTGACCTGACCGTGACCACACTCTAATATCTGACCATGACCACACTCTAATATCTGACCATGACCACACTCTAATATCTGACTATGACCACACTCTAATATCTGACCATGACCACACTCTATCTGACCATGACCACACTCTAATATCTGACCATGACCACACTCTAATATCTGACCATGACCACACTCTAATATCTGACCATGACCACACTCTAATATCTGACTATGACCACACTCTAATATCTGACTATGACCTACCCAAGCCAAATAGCTTTCTCTTTTATTCACCACTCTTCTTTCTCACAGGAATATCAAAGCATGCCAGCTGCTCTCATAGGGGGAGATAACTGATAATTATCATAAATGTCAACCAGTGTAAAAAGCTCTTGCATGCATTATAACAACTCAAGCAACCCCCAAGTTCTATAAATGATAGTAACAAAGATTGATGAGAGCAGCCAGTTTATAGCATACTTCTAGGTTGTTAGCCTTTAGTGTTTTACCTGTGTGACATAAATGGTGTCCTTGAACTTCTGTTTCTTGTCTGGGGCATTGGGAAGGTTAAGGTACAGAATCACCTCTGCCATCAGCTGGACATTACCTGAAAACAGAAATAAGATATTAATTAACAATGTACAGGTACAGCATGACCTTGACCATCAGCTGGATGTTACCTGGAAACAGATACAAGGTATTAATTACATGTAACAATGGGAATAGAGAATAGAGATGAGATTACCTGGAAACCCATCTGGTGGCCTGAGTGTTGTTAAGCTTTTTCAGTTACACAAATATTGGGTGACAATTTAAACTTGAGGTGTGAATGTATTCTTAAGTTTTGGTTGGATTCTGAACTTCAGAAGTATTAAAGAATTGGGAGCTATCTACTGTAGTGTGCTAGTTAGAACTTTCTACTGTAGTGTGCTGATTTGGAACCCTCTACTGTAGTGTGCTGATTAGAGTTCTCTGCTCTAGTGTGCTGATTAGAGCTCTCTACAGTAGTGTGTTGGTTAAAGTTCTCTACTGTAGTGTGCTGATTAGAGCTCTCTATTGTAGTGTGTTAACTTGAGCTCATGTTGTAGTGTGCTGAATATGGCCTCTGTTGTAGTGTTCTGCTTTGAACTATCTACTGTAATGTGTTGATTAGGAGCTCTCTACTGTAGTGTGCTGATTAGGAGCTCTCTACTGTAGTGTGCTGATTAGGAGCTTTCTACTCCAGTGTGCTGATAAGGAGCTCTCTACTGTAATGTGCTGATTAGGAGCTTTCTACTGTAATGTGTTGATTAGGAGCTCTCTACTGTAATGTGTTGATTAGGAGCTCTCTACTGTAGTGTGCTGATTAGGAGCTTTCTACTCCAGTGTGCTGATAAGGAGCTCTCTACTGTAATGTGCTGATTAGGAGCTTTCTACTGTAATGTGTTGATTAGGAGCTCTCTACTGTAGTGTGCTGATTAGGAGCTTTCTACTCCAGTATGATGATAAGGAGCTCTCTACTGTAATGTGCTGATTAGAGCTCTCTACAGTAGTGTGTTGATTAAAGTTCTCTACTGTAGTGTGCTGATTAGAGCTCTCTATTGTAGTGTTTTAATTTGAGCTCATGTTGTAGTGTGCTGAATATGGCCTCTGTTGTAGTGTTCTGCTTTGAACTATCTACTGTAATGTGTTGATTAGGAGCTCTCTACTGTAGTGTGCTGATTAGGAGCTCTCTACTGTAGTGTGCTGATTAGGAGCTTTCTACTCCAGTGTGCTGATAAGGAGCTCTCTACTGTAATGTGCTGATTAGGAGCTTTCTACTGTAATGTGTTGATTAGGAGCTCTCTACTGTAGTGTGCTGATTAGGAGCTTTCTACTCCAGTATGATGATAAGGAGCTCTCTACTGTAATGTGCTGATTAGAGCTCTCTACAGTAGTGTGTTGATTAGGAGCTCTCTACTGTAGTGTGCTGATTAGGAGCTTTCTACTCCAGTATGATGATAAGGAGCTCTCTACTTAGTGTGCTGAATATGGCCTCTGTTGTAGTGTGTTGATTAGAGCGCTCTACTGTCGTGTATTCATCAACTATAGTGTTTTCATTAGAGCTCTCTAATGTACTGTGTTGATTAAAGCTCACACTTTAGTGTGCTGATTGGAGCTCTCTGCTGAAGTGTGCTGATTAGAGCTTTCTGCTGTAGCGTGTTGATTAAAGCTCATGCTGTAGTGTGCTGATTAGAGATCTCTACTGTAGTGTGCTGATCAGAGCTCTCTACTGTAGTGTGTTAATTACAGCTCGCGCTGTAGTGTGCTGATTAGAGCTCTATGCTGTGGCATGTTGATTAAAACTTTCTGCCATAGTGTGCTGATTAGGAACTCTCTGTTGTAGTGTGCTGATTAGAGCTCTCAACTGTAGTGCACATACATTTGTACTAATTTAGTAATCTGATTATCAATGACACAAACATCAGTTTATTAGAGCTAATCTGGTAATCTGTGTATCAATGATATGAAAGGGTTAATTTGATAGTCCTGGTTTTCCTTTACAATATTTCCCATTTTCAATATCTGATTCTTGGTATGGTTAATGAAATGCACAAAAACATGAGGACAAATGACATCAACTTTTCTCTATCAATACAGAGAATCATAGATTAAAAAGTGGTGTGTAATGCAAACCTTTGCACATTCTTACAAAATTCAAACTTATTCTAAAATGGTAAAGATGTTTAACAGCTATTATTAAAAATTCTAACACTGAGCCCTTTCAAAACTTAGATAACACCTCTAACTTTCAAATGCCTATAATTTACACTCGGCCATTGATAAATGAAATACCAAGGCTCATAGTAACCTTGAGGTGTTTCCTGCTGCCCAATAAGACAAGGGAGACTACCCCTCTTACCCAGTGGATGATGTTGCCGGTGCTCACTCATGTCTGACCAGAAATCCAGGTCTTCTTCAGCATAAACTTTTGCCAATGTCTCATAGGACGGCAGAGATTGAAGTCCGTACTCTGATGCCAGTCTTGGAACTCGATACACGCTCTTGTCAAAGAACGGATCCAGATAACGGTAATCATGAACTGGTAAAAACAAATTTTGATTGAATTATTTCTGCACACACAATTTCTATATGTAAATTAATAACTGGCAATCATTCCTTAGTGGATTTCTATAGAATATGACAGAGTTTTGTATATTGCCTGGTATTTTCATTCATTATACACCATCAATAATCTGTGTATTGATACTCTTGATATCACAGAGTGTAATCTGACTTTCCGGATCACCACACTGTATACTGAATCCATATCACCACTCTTTGAAACTGATGACTTCACAATGCATCTATGCAATGTTTTTTGTGGAAAATATCAACCATGTCACTAACAAAACTGCGAAAACAAAAAATATTTTCACTGCATGTTTGTGTTTTTGCTAATTTGGAATACATTTATTATCTCATAAAAGTGGATTTAAAAATACCAGTCGCGGTAGCTCAGTGGTTAGAGTGTTTGCTTCATAACAGGAGGTTGTGAGTTCGAGCCCCGCTCGTGCCATGGCCACATCAAACCTAAGACGTAAACATTGGTAGTGATTGCTCCTTCGCCAAACACTCAGCATTTAGAAGTGAGAATCATGGGTCTTTCAGATATAACCTTAAAACCAGAGGTCCCATGCCGTGACAGGCATTGACACATTAAAGAATCCTCACTGCTATGGCCCAGAGTACTAAGCATAAGTCTAAATTTGTGGTACTTCACCTTCAGCTGGTGACGTCTCAATATGAGTGAAAAGTTCTCGACGGGACATAAAACAAACAAACAATCAAATCAACAATTAAAAATATACAATGGGGTATATGATAAATCTATCATCACAGAAATTTGGTCTGAAGAGTTGAATCACGTCTCATTGACAAGCAAGGATGATCAGATCAAACTCGATGCTTCGCGTCTCGTTTGATCTGATGATCTACCCCTGTCTACTCGACGTGATCCAACTGTTTGGATCAAGTTAATGTAGTAATACATATATATATATATATATATATATTGTATATTGCCTGTTATTTTCCTACATTGATTGGTATTTTTGAGTATTAACTCTTATCTTTGTATATCAAGTGGTATTTTTGTACATTGATCAATATTTTCATATATCGACTGGTACTTTTAACAATTAAGAATACATCATAAACAGTTGACATTACATACTGTCTCCGTAGAGCTCACTCCACGGTTCTTTGGCAACGAAGCCCTCCTTAAGACTCTCCATCCCATTACTGGGGCTGGACATGATGAACGGGTGAGTGGTGTCCTCCGTTTGTACAATGGGCTGAATTGTATCATGGTACAAGGCAACATAGTCATTGTAGTACAATGTAAAATTTACATCTGTGTAATACCTACAAATAAAATGTGAAGTTTACATCAGTGTTATACCTACAAATAATATGTGAAGTTTACACCAGTGTTATATCTATAAATAAAATGTGAAGTTTACACCAGTGTTATATCTACAAATAAAATGTGAAGTTTACACCAGTGTAATACCTACAAATAAAATGTGAAGTTTACACCAGTGTTATATCTATAAATAAAATGTGAAGTTTACACCAGTGTTATATCTATAAATAAAATGTGAAGTTTACATTTTGTTATGCCTACAAATAAAATGTGAAGTTTACATTGTGATATGCCTACAAATAAAATGTGAAGTTTACATTGTGTTGGGTTTGCCTATATTATTGTGTAAAGTTTGCTTGTATGACATGTATCTATATAACTGTATACAAATAACTCATGAGCGAGGTACCATGAGTGAGTATGTACCAGCTTTGCCGTAGAGCTTTCTCATTCTCATTATTCCCACTCCACAGAAGCAGAGAAGCATGAGACTTCAGTCTTCTGACCTGAGAAAAAAAAAAACATGAACAGTGAACTAAAGCAAAGGTTGAAATAAACAGAGATTACAAGGAAAACTCAAATTTCGCTGACAGCTTTCACCTGAAGACTCGAGGCAGATTTAATCATAGAGCCTGGATACCTACATATATACATAACTAAGTGTGGAATGATAGAGGGTGCTTCATTTTAATGATGATCTGTATTCCTGTGTATATGATAATACATACTAAATATTCATAAACAAGAGGTAAATGGGCCACAGTGCTCACCTGAGATAACTGGCTCTGCTGATCCTCTGAAAATTTTATATGATTCTTTATGGCTAGTTTGGTTGAAATTTGTCCTGTGGTTCTGGAGAAGAGGTTAAATTTGTGTAAAGTTTAAAGATGGATGCACAGACTGACAGGTGGACAAATGACAGATGATCAGAAAAGCTTGAGCCTTCACCTCAGGTGAGCTAATAAAAGCAGTGTTCATGTACATCATTATGCTTCCAGTAAATTTCTTCATAGATATTTGATACACTGCTATTATCATTTAGAGTTTGGATAAACATACACTATCACTATTTCTTTTGTGTGTCTTTACTTTTTGCTTTGTTCAAATTTTCCAGCAATCTGAAAACAATTCCTTTCAATTAGAAAAATTGTTGTTGAAATGTTTTTGCCTTTGATACAATTATAATGATGGCCATTTCCTCATGAATGCACTGCAGTTGCAATCAACGTGCCCATGAATATTAATAAACACAGCACCTCTACCTTAGTGACTGGGAATTCCAACAGAAATGAAAATAGGATGTAAAATATAGGAAATAAATTTCATTTTTTGAAAATGCATGAAGGTATGAACTGCAATGCTTCATGCCAGCATACTTATCGCATGCTACTAATGCGCTTCATGAAGTGTGTCCCTGTGAAGCATTATAATTATTACCCTTATATATATTCAGAAATGAAATTTATTTCTTAGATAAACATCAGATTTATGCCAACACCATTAGGTTGAAGTCTATTATCATAAAGTTGCTGTTGTTGTCCATACCTGCTGTGTGATTTCCTCACGCACTGTGAAAAGAAATTGTGGGTCTCTGGGATACATAGCACAGCCAAACATAAAATCCTGCCAAATCATGATTCCCAACTCATCAGCGAGATCATAAAAGTCGTCAGACTCGTATACCTGTAAAACAAACAATTCTTACACGACAGCTGGTCACCAGACTTACATACAATTCAAACTCAACAGCCATTAGATTCACCCCTCCTCCTGACAAAATTTCAGAAAATGGACTCGCCCCTCCTACTGACAGAATTTCTGAAAATGGACTCGCCCCTCCTCCTGACAGAATTTCTGAAAATGGACTTGCCCCTCCTCCTCAACAGATTACTGAGTGGACTTCCCCTCCTCCCTACAGAATACAAAGAAGAGACTCGCCACTCCTCTTCAACATATGATGCAGAGTATACTCATCTTTCCTCATAAAAGAATACAGACTCGCACCTCCTCCACAGCAGAATACAGAGAGTGAATTCATCCCTCCTCCCCCAAACGATTACAGAGTGAACTTATCCCTCATCCCCAACAGAGAGTAAACTCATCGCTCCTCCTCAACAGATTACTGATAATGGACTAACCCCTCCTCAACAGATTATAGAGAGTGGATTCACCCTTCTCCCCAGCAGATTACATAGCATGAACTCACCCCTCCTCTTCAATATATTACAGACAGTGGACTCACCCCATTTCCCCAGCAGATTAAAGAAAGCGGACTTACCTCTCCTTCCCAAAAGATTGCAAAGAGTGGACTTGCCCCTCATCTCCAAATGATTATAGAGAGTGGTCTCACCCCTCTTTCCCAGCAGATTACAGACTCATTCATCATCCTCAATATAATACAGAGAGTGGACTCATTTATACTCCCCAACAGATTCAGAGAATGGTCTCAACTCTCCTTCTTAACAAATTACATAGAGTGAACTCATTCCTCCTCTATAAAAGATTACAGAGAGTGGACTCTCCCGCTTTCCTAGCAGATTACGGAGTGTGAACTCAAACCTCCTCCTCCACAGGTTAAAGAAAGTAGACTCACTCCTCCTCCTCAACAGATGACAAAGAGTGAACTCACTCTTTCTCCTGACTAGATTACAGAGAAAGAACTAACCCTTCTCAAAAGCTTACAGAAAGTGGACTCGGCCATTTCCCCAGCAGATTACTGAGAGTAGATTCTCTCCTCCTGACAGATTATAGTGAGTGGACGCGCCCCTCCTCAACAGCTTACTGAGAACTAACCGTTCCTCCTGAGGGATTACAAAAAGTGGACTTGCCCCTCCTACTGACTGATTACAGAAAGTAGACTCACCCCTCCTCCCCAGACTCTCATAGAATTCATGTGAGTGTCTCTTGCCGACTGCAGAAGGTTGCGTAATCTCTCCTTTGTGATCCTCTCCTGGAAACTGTCAGCTGGAACCCAGTTGCTGCCCTTGAGAAATATGGGGACACCATTAATTTTGAAGTAAAACGATCTACCTGAAATGGAACAAAATCTAAATATAACTTGTGCACATATTCTGACTTCAGCATTCCATTCTGTAAACTGGCAGAAAAAAGTGTTGCCAAAACATTTGCCATGTTACTGGGTTATTGCTCTCAGTCTATGAAAGTACAAATCCTCCACAACACACTCACTGCTCAAATAACAAGTAAGGCACATCCCAAACTTCTGGAAAATCTGTGAAGAGTTGACCATACTGGATATAAAAGGAATTCAATCAGCTGGGGAAAATATTTGACCTCTAGATCCAAAATCACACACCCTCTTCATCATCAGAGAGGTTTTAAAATGCCATGATTTCTAGACATTCTAATGTGCCACAATTTCTAGACATTTTAAAGTGCCACAATTTCTAGACGTTTAAAAGTGCTACAATTTCTAGGTGTAAAATCATCAAAATTCACTATGATTTCTAGTGTAAAATCATAAAAATTCAATAACTTTTTACATGTAGTTTTGTAACTCACTCTGGGTGTAAAATAGCTATGTAACTCAAAATCAATATGGTTGTGTCTGAGACGTGTAAAGCGTTTACAATGAGTACCCAGAAATTTTGTAACCAGAACTTTGAAATGACCCAAAAATGAGTAGAGCACATCCTTATCTAGTGGATCATATGTACTTTACATTCATGACCTTTAGTGTAAAGAGAAGTCAAACAGTGATGAGAACTACTCTGTCTATATAAATAATACAGATGAAGACAGATTCTGAAATAACATCATTACTTTTAACGGTGATGAAGCAGAATTTTTTACTAAGTATCTTAGTCTTGTTTTCACACCTTGATTTGGATCTCCTGACACAAAGTCCTGCACCAGTTCCACCGTTTTGAATCCAATAGTCAGCTTTTTGGCCGACATGCTGCGGCCATCAGCGCTTGTGAAAAAGGCGTACAGTTTGTACAGACGCTGGGCTCCATAGCCATTGGGCCACCACTCCTCAATGTCCAAGTTCTGGGTCAAAATCAGACAATTTCAGAATGAACTACATAATATTGACATTTAATTCACTGATAATCTAAGATCAGACTTGTAATTCTGGTGGAGCAAAATTCAAAATGTATTTTTGATAACAATGATACACTGGAACATGTTCGTCTCTGTTGCCCTAAAAACTTCAATGAATTTACTTTCAAAATGAAAATTCTATACATAGAAACATAATAAAGTAACTGCTTTTCTATGCTCCAATCAAACTTTTAAAGCTTTAAAGAAAAAAATGAATCACCTTTCATTTTCTATTAACAGGAATCGTATTCAATACTGTCCCATGTGATTTATCTTTGATATTTACAGCTACATAACATCTACAGTGACGCAACTTTTCAATGCTACTAAAATTTACTTAAAATGCTGACTTTTGTACACGTTTTTCTTTCAGGAAACACAAAGTGCAGCTTAGAGCACACTTTTCCAATCATGTGTGTACTGGAAAAATAAATCTACAATATGAATAGGACTTTGTCCAAGCCTGCACTCCATGTTTCCTAGATGAAAAACTGATTGAAAAATAGTAATTTTATATAAAAATACAGATAATGGCGACAAAACCTTATCTTTATGATGCAATAATTTTGGTGTAACATCAATTTTATCAAATTGAGAACATCAACTGAGTTGCACCGGGATTCTTGTATAAAATACACTTAAACATAAATATTGCTTTTGGTGGGTTTTTATTGGTTGACTGGAAATATTTTCATGCAGATGAGGGAAAAATAACAGGAGGTAATACGTATCTCAGTTTTAGCTTTATAATTCTAAAAGTGGAATGAATTTGTGGTTTTTACTATGTGCCTTCTTAATTTAGAATTGTAAATTCTTTAGATTTGATTGCCAGATATACAAATTTTTAATTTTCAAGTATCATTAAAGGGCAACTTTGTGATATATGTACATATCAAGTACCTGGTCAATGTGCACTCTCAGGGTGACTTTGTTGTCCCGGTGTGTTAGAGAGACATTCTGTTTGCTTCCGATGGCTGTAATGTCCAACTGAATTTCAATCAAACCATCAACTGCTGAACCGTAAGGGACATCCATATGTACCTCAGCATCAATTACCCATGATCCATTAGTGTCTAATACGAAGATCATAAAAACACAGTCAGAAAATTGCACAACATAATGCTGACAAATGTGTACATATGCCTATGGTTAGTGTACATATGCCTAAGCTTAGTGTACATATGCCTAAGCTTAGTGTACATATGCCTATGGTTAGTGTACATATGCCTAAGCTTAGTGTACATATGCCTATGGTTAGTTTTATCTAACGTGCAGAGGTGAGGTGAGAGCAGAGAACACTGCAGTGAATTATGTAACATACACATGTACATTCTGAATACTACGTAAACATGTACATTCTCTAATGTAATACATATTACATGTGTACATTCTGTGATGTCATGTATAGAAGTGTACATTCTGTGATGTAATATATAGATGTGTACATTCTGTGATGTAATACATACCCTTGTACATTCTGTTACATAATGCATAGATGTGTACATTCTGTGATGTCATATATAGATGTGTACATTCTATGATGTAATAAACACCTGTGTACAATCTGTGATACATACTACATATATTCATTCTGTAACATAATACATACATGGTAATATCCACAGACTATATATACATATCCATTCTAAGACAAAATGCAAACATTTTGTGGTATAGTACATACATATTATTATCCTTCAGAATAATACAGTCAATTTCATTGGTTTAAAAGTTTAAACTTTATTTATTTCACGACGATTAACAAACAAGTTCTACAACTTATATTAATGCTTCTCGTCGGCTCAGAGTTTTGGCGTGAAGGGGTCATTGATGTGGGAGGAAACCGGAGTACCCGGAGGAAACCCACGTGTCCGAGTGGGTGACCACAATACCCTCTCACATACAACCACTGTCGATCCGGAGGATCGAACTCGGGTCGCAGCGGTGAGAAGCGAGTGCGTTAACCACTACGCTACCCGGACACCTCATTTCATTGGTTGAGGACTGGTCACATGAAAGGAGATAATTCATGATGTAGCCTAGTACCCTGAGGCCTTCCAGGTGCTCATAAGTTTGTGATGTCTCCCACACATGCAGGGTGACAACTGTGTTGTCTCCCTTTATACAATAAATTGTAATGGCACAAGCGAGACAGCTCTAATATAGTTCATTAAAAATATTCAGGATCATTAATCAATAAATTCTAATAGTGACTTCAGTGTCAACAATAACAGTCAGAAATAATGATGGAGAAGATATTCCCAATTTCATTCACTGTTTATTTTTATTGTTTTATGCAATATGTTACAAAATGTTTATGCTTGACGTTATGTTTTTGCTGTCATTCTATTATGACATCACAATCAAAAGCATTCTGTCTCATTAATGCTCATTTAAATTGTCTCAACCTCAGTGTTTTGCTTTGTTTAACATATACATCTAATAAATGTATGATATTGAGTATTATAAACCAAGCAGTGGCACTACTGTTGTGCATGTAGTTAAGAGTAATGTTGATTTCACCCCTCAAAAACCACTGAAAATTTATTTGAATTTTCTGCAGAAAATGTTATGATTTTTTTTGATGTTTTAAATAATAAATATGGCACAAGTCAATAAATGTTAGATTTTTTTTTTTTAACTTTCAGATTCTTCAGGATTATAAATCTATTATGGACTGTTTAGCAAGGAGACATAAAAAATTATCAGGTCTTAGTAAGAATACCACTCTCAAGCATTGGCACCCTTGGGTGATAACCTTACTAAGACCTGATAAATTGTGATGTCTCCCTTCTAAAAAGTCCATGATTGTATGTTGTACATTCTGTGATGTAATACATATATGAACACATTCTGTGACATAATACATACATGAGTACATTCTATGACATAGTACACACTTGTGTACATTATTAACACTGGGATCTGTCTAATCAGAGCTTTGTTAAAGGTATCCTATATGTAACAGTGATAACCGGATCTTACTGGAGCTCATGTTGTGACATATCAGCCTTTGTCCTTGATTCAAGGTCACAACACACAACTTTGTGTTTTATACATAAAGTCAAGCACCTTTATATTATAAAGCTAGGTGTGGACTCAAAATGGCACAGGCAGGCAGACATAATTATAGAGTGTTATTTTTAGACCATCCAAGTTTCTTCTCAGGGTGTAACAACTACAAAACAGTGAGCAAAGCATGCACTGGAGATGGACCTAGATGATTAGAGATAATGATATTGATGATAAGCTAAGCAATGAATTGTGTCTTTAATTTTGTTATAATAGCTGTTTTCAATACCTTTAAGAGTCTCTGCAGTGAAATAACGAATGGTTGATGTGTTGTAAGACTCTAAGTAAATATCTCTCCTATGATCAAATGATAAAGAAAAGCAAAACATAAAAGAGGAATTCATGATTTCAGTTTGTGTTGTTCATAATCCATTTCAGTTTTAAAAAATTTGAATAACATTTAAAATTAAATTTTCTGTATAAAGGCCATCTATGGTTAGAGCCTAATTACATCATTTTATCAAGTATATGTACAGTTCTGTTTACAAAGTTCTTGATGGGTTTTTTTTTAATCTGTAACAAGTACTTCAAATGGCATTCAAAGTACAAGTAACCCAGTGATATAATGAAGTGATTTTCAGATAACTAGTAATGGAATACAAATCTATCATTTTTATGTTTCACATAAAAGTATCTATTTTAGACCTTGAAAAATTGTACAAATTTTCATGTTTTATATATAAACCACACACACATGTTTGCACACTCACTCACACACATACAGACACACAAACACACACACGTTATCAGAAAAAAATTCTTCTCAGCAGTGTTTCAATAATTAACACATGACATTTTGTTGGCATAACTGAATGTGTTTCACTCATCAAAGACAGTTAAACTCGAATCAATAATAATTATTTCACAGCATTACTTTCAGGGTCTGATAAGGACAATATTCTATGAACAATGTCACTGGTCATTATAGTTTTATCCCACAAGTCCTGTATAATTTATATGAACTACCAGATTATGTAAAGCATAATTAGCGTACCTGAGATCCAAAATATTATCCAGTCTATGTGGTATGTTTTTTTTATTTCACCATACCTATAAATTCTACAAGATTTATTAAGTTTATCAGCAGTTGGTACAAAAAGAATCTTGCCTAGTAGACTCCTTTCATTGTAATGATCCTAACTTAAAGATCTAGCAAGTTTTATCCAGCCTATAAGATCATGCAAAAGTCATCCTGTCTGACACATCCTACACATTTTATCCTGTACAAAAGATCCTGAAATTTTATCTAGCCTACCAAATTCTGAAAGAAAATCCTATTCTGTTTATGAGATCATGCACAAGTTTGCTTGCATACAAATGTCCTACTTTCCTGGTCACATGAAGTTATCCTGTCCCCCTGAATCTGTCTACCTGTCAGATTTACTCATTCTGTGAGATCTGACTTGGATTTCTCAGAAAAATCTCAAACTTAAGTTTGAATTTTTTTTTATTTGAACAGTCAAAATTTGAGTAAAATCTTGTACCTAAGTCCTAGTTTTGACTTAGGTTTTTTTTTTGTTTTTTTTTAGAAATCCAGGCCTGATTTGTTTTAACTGATCTTAATGCGTTATCCTGTGATGGACAGCATACAAGAGAACTACCAAATAGTGTACATTCTACCCTGCCTATTACCCTCATCGATTGATTCATTGATTATTTATTGCTTTCCGCCACACTCAACAATTTTTCAGTTATCTGGTGGCGTCCAGTTTTTGTTGGTGGAGGAGAGAACCCAGATACAATGTACCTGGGAAGAGACCACCATTGAAGTCATCTATCAGGCATTGTGTTATCCTGCATACCAGATCTTAACTTACCTACTCAGCCTACTAGATCCTATAAACCTACTCAGCCTACTAGATCCTATAAACCTACTTGGCCTACCAGATCCTATAAATCTACTCAGCCTACCAGATCCTATAAATCTACTTGGCCTACCAGATCCTATAAATCTCTACCTACCAGATCCTATAAATCTCTACCTACCAGGTCCTATAAATCTCTACCTACCAGGTCCTATAAACCTACTTTGCCTATCAGATCCTAATTAACCCACTCAGCCTACCAGATCCCCTGGGTAGGGAAGGATGGTCCCCAGTCCCAGCTGAATGAACACTGCTCCTTTCTGATCATGTTGACATGACACTCCCCCTTGTACTGGGGGACAGGACAGGCGGGGGGCACGAGGTAGCTGTGGTTCGCTGCCAGACTCTTGGACTGCTTGACCGCTGACTTAAATGACACAAAGATCAAGTTCTCCCCCTCCTAGAAGAAAAAAGAAATTTTAATTCTTTGTATTCTTCCTAAAAAAATTAATCTAAACCCAATCTTTGAATAAAAAAAGCATGAAAGATTTGGCTGCTCTGGAGACACACTTTGTATCAAATTTGGTCAATTGAGTCAGCTTTATATTTTATGCATATTGTGTCTGTGATGCACAGGTATAGTAAAATTTGCTACCCAGCATTTACAGACATGTACACAAATTAAGTTTCCGTAATTTTTTTTTATCCATTTTCCCATGTTTGCTTTTAACTTCTTTCTTTCAAAAAAAAATCTTTGATTTTTAACACAACTGAACATTTCTTGGTTTCGCTTATTACATATTTTTGTCCAAAAGAGACTGAATATTAAATATGTTAAAAGTTGAGCTTATTTTGTACTGTACAACTGTAGTCATTGTGCTTACTTTGATATAAGGTTTGATGTCCATCACATATTTTACAAACATGTTGTTGGTCTCACCCACAAGATGGCCATTAATGGTCACTGTGGCAAATGTGTCTAGTCCTTCACACACTAGCTGAACGTTCATCATCGACATCATGTCTGCTGTCACTGTAACATAAAGTGAAGTGATCCTAAAGTCTGGCATACTAAAATACACAATTCTGTCTCCATTCTTGTGGTAAAAGTATATATCACTTTATCACATGACCCTACAAGTATTCAGATTAGTCACATGACCACAAAAATATTCAAACTAGTCACATGAACACCAAAGTATTCAAACTAGTCACACAGGCACAACAGTATTCAAACATGTCATATGAACGCCAAAGTATTTGAACTGGTCACAACCACACATATATAAAACTGATCACTCATCTACACAAATCATCAAACAGTTCCTGCACTATCTATAGGATGTTTTTAATCATGGCCCTGTTGTTCAGAAAAGATGATTTTTCCTATGTATATTCCACATGTAAAATTTGGATCCCCTGTTGCATGCATGCCAACATTCCCGATTTAGGCGGGATTTTCCCAATTTTAAGCATGATTCCTGTGTTGTGGCCTCACCCTCATCCCTGGGGCCATGGTTTCAATATGAACTTGAATCTACACTATATCAGTAAGCTTTCATGTAAATTTCAGCTTTCCTGACCCAGTGGTTTTTGAGAAGATTTTCAAATGACCCCAATTTTTATCTTGATTATATCCCCTTTGACGGGAGACCACAGCCCTTCATTTAAATAAACTTAAATTTTTTTGTACCAAATGTGATTGATATTGGCCCAGTGGTTCTGGAGAAGATGAGGAAATGTGAAAAGTTTATGTACAGACAGACAGATGAACCATAGGCAGACAAAAGATAATCATAAAAGCTCGCTAGAGCTTTCAGCTCAGGTGATCTAAAATCATAGTCAAGATTATGACTCGGATTTCAAAACAATTATTTCCTTTTTTAACATTGTTTAAGTCAGTTTATCACTGGACTTAAAATACAAAAGCAATCAACAGTGCTCATACTGATGAAAGACTATAAAATATATGTTATATTAACACTACGTGACTATTTGGGATCCACCTTGTAGTCAGAACTCTGGAATTGTGAAATTCACAATTCTGGTTCATTGCTCCATCTCTGATTTTACTAAATTTCATACAGTATAAGTAAAATTAAAGAAGTCCAGAAATTAAAAAATTTGTGTCCCTGTTTTTCCAAAGATGCTTCATACCAAATTTGAAAAGAATTGGAAGGGTAGTTATCAAGAGGAATTTCAGAAAATTTTCAAGTGCATGACAAATGTAGACCAATTACAATAGGTCACCCGAGTGACTCGGGTGATCTAAAAATTCATCCAAGTAAACTGCTCTATACATTTGAAGACAAAGAGAGGGGATAGTTAGCTTAATCAAGTTCATGTAAATGCACCTGTTAAATGTCACTGGCAACAAAAAATAAAAAAAGATTTGTGCAGATAATAAATTCATTTGAAATGATTGTGTTCTAAAATCTAAGTGTGTTAGATAATGGTTGATCTATAATTTCAAAACACTCCATACCTAATATATAATGGAGTGTTCAAACAAAAGACTGAGATCAGAGGTGATTTTTAATGTTTGTTCACACTTCTGACTGCTGATTAGGTATTTATATAATCATGCTTTAATCAGTAGTCCATGTTACTTGATGGACTTTGAAATGTGCTCTATTTTTAGCTATCTTTTGGAGTTATAAATAGAAGTGATGCAATGTATCATGTAATGTTACAGTTATTATCAAATGCTGTGTCAACAGTGGCCTTAAAAGGTGTAATAACAATCATACTCTTAAATCTCAAGGTCACGCTTGGAAGGGTGAGACTAATACCAGTAAATCCACAATAAAGATTAAGCATTTTCAACAATGGCCATTCAAACCTCACATAGATAAGCTATAAATCCTGATATGGTAGTATTATACACATGGCTTTCATACTACCTCTGGCTAGTGGATCATAATAACCCTTTAGCTCAATCAGCAGAGCACTTGTCTGTTGCACCAGAGGTCCTGGGTTTAATTCTCACCAGAGGCATATACATGTACTTGTCGTACAAAAGAGTGGACAGCTTGATGACCTACATTCCCATGGTATCCTCTAAATTCAGCTGCTACATGTGTCTATTTACACTGTCACATAAAACTGCTGCCAGTGTTTGGCCTTAATGCCTGTCTGACAGTCTGATGTGCACAAATAATTGGATAATTCATGAATTTAAAACGTAGTCTGTTCATTGCGCCGGTAAAAAAAAATTGTGTTTGGTTCATGAGAAATTAAGGCCTTCACATGATAAACCAGCTTAACAAGAAAAATTTAAAATAGAAATGATTTCTGTTTTATATGAACAAGTCAGGAGACCTACATCTCACCAGGTTACTGGTCCTTTGGGGTTGTGAGTTGAAAAATTGATTGGAGCAATCTGTTACTTCTTACAAGAGACTAAATACATGATATGGAGACTGTAAATCATTAGAGCAGATTAAGATTTGTCAGTGTTAAAGGGTTGTCCAAAGTGAAACATACCATTAAATACCCTGCTATATGTCCAGTCATCCAGTCCAATCCAGCGGTACTTGAGGTCGTTGTCACGGTAATATGGATCCTGGATTAAATTGTGATCCATCAATGCCGTGTACATACTGCCAGGAACTTGGCCCGTAATGTTTATATTCTCTGAAGTTTACAGAACACAATATCAATATACTAACTTTGTAACCAGAAAAAATACGTTATCTGAATTGGCAGAATATCCAAAACTTGTAAAATTTTGCATATTTTTACATTTTCTGTTTCAATAACCATAGCAAGCATAGCAAGCTCTGGAGATTAAGATGAAGAAAATTTGAGTCTACACACACATCAACTGAATCTTTAGCATATCAAGAAAAACTCCCATAATCCTAACAACCATCATTTTTGATCTTGCAGGTTATATTTCAGTGACCAGAGATTACAAACATACATTGATTATCTCAGTTTTACCCATGATCCTAAGTCTTGTGGTCCCCTACACAATGCAACTGCACTACATTAGGTGCAATGTATAATGAAATGTGATACATGTATATGGACCATAACTAGGACAAGACAATAGACATCACATAGTTCTAAGAAGTCTGATTTTAATTAGCTTGGTTCAGCTTGATTAATCAAGGCTTTTGAATGAATCCCAAAGGGGAAAGGGGATTGGTTCTAACACGCACAAAACAATTTCCAAGAGATTAGATGTGTTAAAGGGACTGATTCATGATTTTACCCAAATTTTTTTTCTTCACTTTTAATGATCAGATTTTTTGTCTAATATGTTTAAAAGGTTTCACCAAAAAAATAAGTTTATACATTATACATCAATGTAGAGAATTTATTATTTGTTTTGTAAACAAGGATTGAGGTATTTTATTGCTTACGAAGTTTTCAAAATAAATGGATAATGAACTAAGTTTGTTCTATATATCACATTTCAAGTATACTTAAGTAAAATGTGTCATTTAAAAGTTAGAATATGTAACTGTGCAAATGAAAGATGCTTTAAATCATTTCACTGGTTTGTTTGTCAACATAAAAAGACTCAAGTTTTGTTTACATAACACAGAGTTAAAGTGCTAGAATATTGCTCATATCCTTGCACTCAGAAGGTCTGAATTTTGTTTGTCAACATTAACTGAGTTATATTTTTAATGCTTAGCATTAAAAATGAAAAAAAAATTCAAAACATGTGAACCAGTTTTTTTTTTGTTTTTTTTAAAGATTATGATTCTGTGCAATGTGATATTGTTCTAATTTTTTACAAAAACGTTGATGCTGCATGAAGATTATTACAGAAAATTTAAGGATATCATCACCTGAATTTTTTTTATTATTCTGTTTTATGATCTTATTGCACTACTGAATCTTTCCATTGTTGTTGGGTTTTTTAAAAATTTTTTTTTTTATTCAATTAAACATCTTGGTTTAATTGGTAACCAAATTATGTAATGTTAGTAAAAATGACATTTCACAAATCTGTTATTTTGTCATGAAAATCCATGTTGCTATATAAAAGTTCATTAGCTAGACAAAAAAAAAGAGAGATTCAATATACTAGAGAGGATACCCCTTATCATTATCATGTAACTGACCCAGCATTGTATTGCAAACTTTGTGCTATATTTTTGTTTCAACAAAAGTGAAAAATGGCATAACATCGAAATATAAAGTAACTGCATGGGAAAAGCAAATTCAGATTTTCTTAAAAAGTGTTGGGGGATGCCACAAAAAAGCATTGTTGTTATTCGAACAAAAATGTCAAACATCGTTAAATTATAGTTTTTTGTAAACAATGATTGACTAAAACAGCACCAAAATAAATCAATGAGATTTGCAGAGATATATGTTTCCCCTTATGGTTTCACACAAAATATAAGCAAACGACCCTCATCTTTCAATTAACCCAAGTCGTTGTTTACACATGACTGACTTTCTTGTTCTAAATACCTATGCACATAATGGGCAATTTCAAAGTTAGAATATAATATTAAAAATACTGCTGGCCTCTAACATTCTATTAGAAAGTGAGTGTGGTAAGCCCCTGCTTGAAGGATACCAAGTCAGGGGCCTCATCAACTGATGCTGGTAAATGGTTCAAGGCTGGGATTATTTTGGAGAAAAAGCTGTACTTCATTGTGTCTGTCCTGGTATGGTATTGGCTGAACTTTAGGGAGTGAGCTAATCTTGTCCTGCTGTTGGCACGTGTTAGGTACTGGTCCGCTGGTATGTCTACTAAATTATAGATGATCTTATACAACATCGTAAGTTGGATCTTCATTCTTCGGAATGATAGTGTTTCCCATTCTAAATTGTCAAGCATATCTGATACGCTGCTGGTATTGCGATATCTTCTAGTGGTATATCTTGCTGCTCGTCGCTGGACCATTTCTAGTCTGTTGATCTGGTTTTTATTATGGCGGTTCCATAATGAAGCACAGTACTCCAGTTTAGGTCTTACGAGTGTGAAATATGCTGCTGCTTTAGTGTCCTGGCTAGTAATGTCGAAGTTTCTGTGCAGGAATCCTAACATGCTGTTTGCTTTCTTTACTACTCTATCAATGTTGTTGTTCCATGATAGGTCCTTCGTGAAGTCAACTCCTAAGTATTTTGTAGTATCTGCTGTCTCTAGTATATGACCTTCTAGTTGGTACTGGTGTATCATGGGTTTTCTTAATCTGGTTACTCTCAGGATGTTACACTTGTCAGGGTGGAATGACATGCCCCACTTCTCTTTCTATTTTGCTATCTGGAATAGGTCATTCTGTAATATTTCTGTGTCTTTCTCATTATTGATCTGCCTGTACAGTACTGCATCATCAGCAAATAGCCTTGTATTTGATGTAACACACTCTGGTAGGTCGTTTATGAATATTAAAAACAGTAGCAGCCCGAGTACGGTCCCATGGGGCACCCCACTTATTACACTCCTTCTCTCCGATGTTTCTCCTTCAACTATAACTTGCTGTGACCTATTGCTGAGAAATGATCTTATCCAGTGGTATGTACTTCCTCTTATCCCATCAAAATCTAGCTTCTTCGGTAATCTTTGATGCGGGACTTTATCGAAAGCTTTGGAGAAATCTAGTATAATAAGATCTTGTTGTCCCCGTTTGTCTAGTGATGTTGCTAACTCATGTGCTAGAGTTATAAGTTGAGTTTGAGAGCTCCTCTTCGCTCAAAATCCGTGTTAGCAATCAGTAAGTATGTCAAACTCATCTAGATGGGTTAAAATATTAGTTGTAATAATGTGTTCTTCTAGTTTGCAGCATAGACATGTTAAAGATTACTGGCTTTAAATCGATCCCCTTTCTTAAAGATGGCTGTAACATTTGCATATTTCCATCGTTAGGTATCTCTCCTAGATCGAGGGTTTTCTGAAAGATGATCATTAAGTATAGTGTGATACTGTTGGCCAGGTCGTTAAGGATTCTAGCTGTAATCAAATCAGGCCCACATGCTTTAGGTTTATCTTTCTGAATAATTTATTTACACCCATCTGATCTATCTTGATGTCTTTTATAGATGGAAATGAGTTACCTTCTGGAGATGGTATATCTATGGTGTCTTCTCTAGTAAATACTGATTCATACTGCCTATTCAAGATGCTTGCTTTATCCTTAGGGTCATCATGCATTTTCCCGTTCTCCTTTAGTGATGCTACTCTGTTGTTGTCTTTTCGCAAGGCCTTTACGTAGTTCCAGAATCTTCTTTCATTTTCCAGGGTTGTGCTCACTCTCCAGGCTTCCTACATCTATGATGTTATCAACACAATCCCAATTTGCTTTTCTCTGTGTTCTCTGTGCATAGGCTCTAGCTTCGATGTATTTCCTCCTATCTTTATACTTCTTTGTTGACTTTGCACACTCATAAAGCTTATTTTGTCTTCTTATTGCTGATTTTACATCTCTGTTGATCCATTGTTTGCTCTTTCTATCATTTCTAATTGACTTTTGTGGGATGTACTTCAAAGTAAGTGTTTGTAGTTTTTCTTTAAATGTTGTCCACAGATCATCAATGTTACCCTCCTCCTCTGATAGATTGTGAAATTCTTGTTTGTATTGCTGTAGCTCAGATTTAAGACTACTATGTCTGCTTTTGTGTACTTCCAAACTTTGCGTGAGATATTCTTCTTCCTCATTGGTCTTCAGCTGGATTCAATAAAAATGGCCTCATCATCTGCTATCCCTGGGATTACTTTGACTTGGTTAACTAGTGTCTCATTATTGGTGAAAAATAAGTCAAAAATATTTGATTGGTTCTCTGTAATTCTGGTCGATTCATGTACTAGCTGTTCTAATAAGGAGTCTTTACTTTTGTAAGAAGTTGGCTGCTGATGGTAGATTGAACTATTTGAGGTCAAACACTCTCGTTCTGCCAGTCAATTCCTGGGAGGTTGAAGTCTCCTCCAAGCCACAAGTGTGATCCATGTGTAGGAATTCTTGAAAGACACGTTTGTAGTTTCTCTAGATATTCTTGGTCATTGTTATTTGGTGTTTGATAAAACGATCCGACATATAGGTCTCTTGATCCATGGACTTTTATCTTAGCCCACATTAGATTGCATTCATTTTCTACTTTAAGTTCTTTGGGCTCCTCACTGTCGTATTTATCTGATATAAGGATGAACACTCTGCCTACTTCTCCCTCTACTCTGTCCTTCCTATAACATTTTAAAGTTTGATGGGAAAACTTCTTGCGAGTTGATGGATGGGTTAAGCCAGGACTCATTTCAAATTACAATATCCACCTGAGTGGACTCAATAATATTATAGAGCTGTGCTGGTTTACCAGATGTTTTTATAGATTGACAGTTTATAACCAACACTCATAGTGGTACGTCTGTGCATCTGGATTCACTTTTCTTTGATAGTGATGATGTTGCTGTTGGGTGACTAAAACTTAACTCTGAATCTTGTGCCCAGTTGTCGATGAAAGAAAAAGTATTTGTTGTTTCAAAAGTAGAGTTGTTAAATAAGCTACTTGAAAAGTTTGGAAGTCCACAGTTATAGCATCCCCATGTTATATGTTGGTTAATGCATTATATATGTGATCAGGTAATGCTAGACATGTTTGGTGATACCATTGGTCACAGGTATCACAACAAACTCCAGGTGTATTCCACTTCACTGCTTTCTTACATATCACACATGGAAACTTCAGTGCATGAGGGCCTGGATTCAGTTCTGGGGCATATGATTTGGCTAATAACAAACTACATAGATAAATGTTTGTTTGTCTCTACATACTGGGCCTTTTTGTTTGTTGCAGGTGCTAGCAAGTGTAGATACAAATTGTGTACCTATTGATGAACATGATCAGTATTGGTGTTTTGCCGCTATTTGGGAAATGTACTCTGTTTTACCTTCATTGTATAGATTTCCATATGTGGTTAATTGGCTCTTAAACAGTACGAAAAGTACTAAAAGAAATCACCGTACAGTTCAATTGCATCTTTTTCGCATAGAGGTAATCTGCAATCCTTCATGTTTTGACACCAGATCAAAAATGAAATTAGTTTTTCGTCACAAATTACTCAAAATATTGATGGCTACCTTCGTGATAGTGATATATCTCAGGAAGTAATACGAAAGATTTATGACCAACCTACTATTAAAGTTTGAAATGAAGATAGTTAGTTTGTTTGAGTAAATAGTCGTGTGAAAATTAAATGAACGACTCCTAATTAGATGGCAATAGTAGATAAAGTTAATTCGTATTAGTAAAAGTAAGTACAAGATACGAGATTATTTTACTGAAATTTGAACTAAGCCACTGCCCTGTGAAATTCTTCATTAGAAGAGGATAGATAAATCACGGTTGAATCACAATCTGCACCAGAAAGCCAATATGAAAGCTGATTTTTTTATTTTTCAAGCTGATTTCATCTCTTGGTTTGCACCTCCGTGTTGTCACATTGAACAATCGCATTCGAGTTCCTAAATGCGCCCGCCGTTACGGTAGCACCGTGAACCTATTATCTTATACTGCAAAACATTAATTAGAGGCAAACAAGCCGTAATTAATATTCTATGTTATCAGAGAGGTATATATTTGGTATGTAAACAAACATTGGACAGGGATCACCTGTCAAGATTCAGTATTTTGAAGTGAAAGCAACCAGGTTCATTTCTGCAGCTATCTCGCTCTATAATATTGTGATGCACTGATAAGAACATACTTTGTTCATCGTTCACCATCCAAATTCCATTCAAACTGGTTGTTATTACACCGGCACTCGTCGAAATTAACCCAAAAAATACCACAGTACAGAGGGGCGACATCTTTGTATCATGTGACACACCATTGAACTTTCGAGCCCGATAATTTTCATCAGTTATATCAGAATAGTGGGGGTGGGAATCAAATATTAAATAATTTTTTTGGTATATATATATATATATATATATATATATATATATATATATATATATATATAATCTGACACATCATGTTGTTTATGAAATGAAATGTAAGTAAATTTCAAATAATAATAATTTTAATTTTTTTTTATTAAAAACAAGTTTCATCTGAGACTGACTCGATCAATAAAGACGAGAGGTCATTGGGCCACGACGCTCCCGAGGCATGTTAACCTGTGGGCCTGCTCAGGTGAAAAAATTGAATCTACACTACATGAGGATACTTTGGTATCAGTTATGCTAATGCTTGTGTTTCATGAAGGGATCTAGGGATTTTATCTTAAGTTTTTCATAAATATAGATTCCTAATCACGTCACTGGACCGGGGTAATGTGGTTTAAACAAACTCGAATGTGCGTTACTTGAAGGTGCTTTAATATTAAACTATCCATTTGCACCGTTGTTCAGAAATAACATTCCTATTAAAAACAGTCTGGTTTCAATTTAAGAGTCACGGTGGAGGTGGAGGAGAGAACCCAATTCAATTAACAAAATCGATAATTGATTTGTTGCGCGCTCCAATTGAATTATTGCTCTCATCAATTCAAACGATGACAGCATCAATATGGAGCGCCAAATTAACATAAATTAATATAATTAAAGATATCTTTAATTATTTGAAGATATCATCATTTCAGCAATTGCTCTTATAAATTGACTGACTGCGCGCATCGAATCAGGTATTGCTCTCATCAACTGAATTAATGCGCGCTTCAATTCAAATATTGTCTAATTAATTGACTTAATGTGCGCATCAATTCAATTACTGTTCTTATCAATTAAATTGATGCGCGCATTAATTCAATTAATGAGAGCAATAATGGAGATGATACGCTCTTCATTTCAGTCATTGCTCTCATCAATTCAATTGCTTACAGCATCAATGTGATGGAAATATTGCAAGCAAAAATTAATTTAGAGTTCGGTATAAAGGATTTGATGGTCTCTTTAATTCCATTGAAGATTTCTTTAATTAATTTACAATGCTTTTGTAATAGGAATTAATTCTTTTAAGATTAACAATTCAATTAAAGAGATCATTAATTCAGTTGTAGATATGTCTAATTATATAATGGCTCTCTCTCTAAAAGATTTATTGTGTGCATCAAATGAATTAATGATATCATTAATTCAATATGAAGAGAGCAATAATTGGACTATTACGCGATTAACTGAATTATTGCTTTCTTCGACTGAATTGTAGTGCGCATAAATTCAATTGTTGATATCATTTATTCATTTGAAGAAAGCAACGATTCAATTATAGCGAGCATCAATTCAGCAGAATAATTTTAAGATACTATCATAAATTCAATTATGATGCGCGCAATAATTCAGAATTGAAGATGTCATTAACTATTTGAAGATATCTTTAATTGAATTATTGCGTGCATCAAATGAATTGATAATATTTCAAATGATTAAAGGTATCTTCATTTATTTGAGTTTATGTTAATTTGGCGCCTCATTTATACAAGGGGATATTTGTGTGTCATTCCATGGAGATATTTATGCATTATACAAGGTGAAGAATTGTGCGTCATTGAAGGCGGATATTTGTGTGTCTTGCAAGGCGGAGATTTGTGAATCATGCAAAGAAGAGATTTGTATGTCATAAATGTACAAAGGAGATGAGATGGTGGGTGTGATTTTAAAGATTCAGCACCTACTTCATTAATTGCTCACTGAATGAATCAACATGATGTACTATGCAATAACATTTGGAATATTGCAAAAATATTTACTGACATTGCTTATACAACTAGTGTGGGATTTCGTGAAACAAAACTTCCAAATTATTCTCGGGTTCGGAAATTCAATAGTGTATCACATGATACGAAGATGTCGGCCTACAGTGCAGCATCATTTTTTGGCTTGATTTCAATAAGTGCCGCTCTAACAACAACGAATTTGAATGGAATTTGGGTGGTGAACGATGGACAAAGTATGCCCTTTTCAGTGCACATGTATATACAATTGCAGACAAAGAGCGGAGTAGCTGCAAAATTGTAGCAGGCAGCTGTCTGCTTTGACGTCTCAAATTGAAATACCATTGAAAGCCGATCCCTGTCCTGCTTACATACCAAATAAAATACATCGATGACAAAAAGGAATTGAGCACAGCTAGTTTGCTTCTAGTTAATGTTTTGCAATTTGTAACTGTGAAATAAAGATTTAGAACATTTGTAAAGGGTACTCTAGCGTAGAATACACAGTATGTAATATAATTTTTTCTGGTTATAAATTCAGTATATTGATATTGTGTTCTGTAAACTTTAGAGAATATAAATATCACGGGCCAAGTTCCTGGCAGTATGTACACGGCATTGATGGATCACAATTTAATCCAGGATCCATATTACCGTGACAACGACCTCAAGTATCGCTGGATTGGACTGGATGACTGGACATATAGCAGGATATTTAATGGTATGTTGCATTTAGGACAGCCCTCAATACTGACAATTATCCAAATCCATTGGAATCAATTACATTTTCATTGTTGTATTCATTCTCTGACTTGCCACAGTTAACAAACTGGATGCACAGGATTGCACATCATGTGTGACAGTGCCCAAATCAATCATGTTATGGTTTGAATATGCTTCTCCCTGAGATATCTGTAATTAAAAAAGGATTACTGTATTTGAATTTTAAAACCTTTTTGATTTTATTAAATGTGGCAACATGTGACCTTTGATTACCGTAGTGGTCATGTGACTAATTTTATTGCAGGTGTGGTCACATGATGAATGTTGCTCATGTAATAAAGTAGGGGACAGAATTGTGTATTTCAGTATGCCAGACTTTAGGATCACTTCACTTTATGTTACAGTGACAGCAGACATGATGTCGATGATGAACGTTCAGCTAGTGTGTGAAGGACTAGACACATTTGCCACAGTGACCATTAATGGCCATCTTGTGGGTGAGACCAACAACATGTTTGTAAAATATGTGATGGACATCAAACCTTATATCAAAGTAAGCACAATGACTACAGTTTTTTGATCATTGTTTACATTACATAATAAGCTTGACAGTAATCAGACTTTTAATATATTTAGTCTCATTTAGACAAAAAATTGTGATAAGCAGGAAATGATTCTACTGTTCACTTGTGATTTGTTTTTAAAAAAATTTTTTAAACAAACTGAAAGCAAATTATATGGAAAAATAGAGAGAAAATGAAACTTTCTGTGTGTCAGTGAATAAGATGTTGGTAGAGTGAGCTACAATTTTCAGTACATTTCACAAAGACATGCTTAAATAAGTAGATAATTCAGCTGACTAATGAGTTTTTATGTCATTAGAACAAAGTATGTCTACAGAGCAGCCAAAACATTTGTATTTTACATTCAAAGATTAGATTTATGTTGGAATTTCTCAGGAAAAGTACAAAGAATTTTGATTTCTTTCTATGACTCCATAATTGTAAATTCAGGGGTGTTTAGTTTTTGGTGTTTCTATGTTTGTCCACAAAAACTTTAACCACAACCATAACTTTTGAATGGATGGTAATAGGGATTTCACATTTAATATGTGTATTCCTTGTGACAAGGCATTTCCTTTGGTACCCAATTTTTTTTTACCTCATGACCTGTACCTTAGGTTTTGACCTACTTTTAACTTTAATCTTAACCATAACTTTTGAATGGTTAGTCTTGGGCCTTTCATATTTCACATGTGTCTTTATTTAGGTAGCAAAGGATTTGACCTCATGGCCTCCATCTTGGGGTTGACCTACTTTGAAAAAGTAAACTTTACCATGTTTAGGGCACACATGTGTATTCCTTATGACAAGACCTTTCTTAAGATACCAAAGTTTTCAATCTTGTCTCCTTGACCTTGGGGTTTGACCTAATTTTGAAAAAAACTTTAACCTTTGCTATTATCAACTTCACTGCCATATGGGACATCAGTGTTTCACAAACATACCTTGTTTCTTTTAGGAGGGGGAGAACAGGATCTTTGTGTCATTTAAGTCTGCGGTCAAGCAGGCCCAGAGTCTGGCAGCGAACCACAGCTACCTCGTGCCCCCCGCCTGCCCTATCCCCCAGATCAACGGGGAGTGTCATGTCAACATGATCAGAAAGGAGCAGTGTTCATTAGGCTGGGGCTTTGGACCTTCTTTCCCTACTCAGGGGATCTGGTAGGAATGATATTTGTATAGGATCTGTAGGCAGGATTTATTTATAGGATATGTTAGGCTGGATAAGCCATATCATCTAGTAGGTAGGACAAAAGCATATAGGTTCTTGACAGACTGTAGGATATAGTAAGCAGGATATGCCCTACAGATTTTGGTAGGCAGGATAAACTATGAAATCAAATACTTGAAAGAGTTGTCCTTGTTTGTGGTAGTAAGCTTCTTGTTTTATGGAGAACTTTAATCTGTAGATATCCATGCCATGAAAACAATGAAAATGAGTACTATGATGATTAGTGATTTTACAATATCCTATAAATCTGGGAAACAGGATAAAGTTTTGAAGGCAGGATAAATCTCAGACGAGCTCAAAAGCAGGCTAAAACTTTCAATATCTTGTAAACAGGGTAAAACTTATAGGACCCTTTTAGGGAGGATATTCTTTTGGGGGATCTGGAAGCCAGGCTATGCCTATCTGACTGGACAGAATAAACTTTGCATGATGTGGTAGGCAGGATATATGTATTAGGAGTAAGCAGGCAGGATATTACTAGAATGAACAATGCCATATAAGTTTTGAAATCTGCATATCTCTTTCAATGATCAGGTTAAAAAATAAAACTATGATTCAATACATGTTTGCCAATTACTATGTTGTGTTTTTTTATTATTTGATCATAGGCGAGATATTTACATAGAATCTTACAATACAACAACCATTCGTTCTTTCACTGCAGAGACTCTGAAAGGTATTGAATGTACCCAGTAACTGATTGCTTAGCTTGGCTATACGATCATTGTAATACATCTCCAGTGCATGCTTTACTTTTACTTTCTGTTCTTGAGTTGTCATACCCTGTAAACAAAAACTTGGGTGGTCTACCAATCACCATGTCTGTCAGTTCGTCTGTGTCTCTCTGAGTCTGCACTTTAATTCTATAATGTTAGGGTGCTAGACTTTCATACTGGACGCAAAGGTTACCTGTGAATGAAGGCTGTGTGTTATGACCTTAAATCTAGGTCGTATGGGCAAGGACTGATATGCCAAAGTTTGGGCTTCAAAAGGCTCTGGATACCTGTTCCATTTCTTGTAGAACAGCTTTACGAGTGAACAGTGTTAGCGCTATGTAATGGCCGCTCCACCTATCGCTCTCGATCTTTTGCCAGATTTCCTGTAATTTACCGAAGTTCTAGTTTTAAGATTTGTTGTATTTTTACACGAGATCTTTTTAAACATATCTGCGGAACTTGTTGTTTTAAAATTCGTACTTTAATAGGCATTTTAGTTAATTGATTTTAGGTATTGTGTTCATTGATCCGTGACTTCTATCCGACTTTTATACGTACAATTTGTTTTTCTTTTATCTTGACTTTTATTGAGAGGGCTTTCGAAGAATTTTCGTTCTTGACAGTTTTTGATTTACGTACGATGTGTTTTGCATCATTCTGTCAACCTCGGGCAGATCGTACAAGAAATTGTCGGGTGAGGAGGGGAACAAAAGCAGGACGCCGGGTTATCCGGCATATCCACACAGTGCGTGTCGGGTGGCCTAGACATACAGTGCATCAATGTGGTGTCAATGAAAATAATCTAGTTTATGTTTCCTGTGGTCCCATATCGTCAACCTGGGAAAATATATCCAACTCACACATAGAACATCCGATTGAACGGATTATAACTAATAGACCAACAAACTTACAACACTATTCGAAGGTGAATATTGGGAACCTTACATCTTTGAAAAGGTCTGATACGCACACCGTTCATGAGGTCTCTATGTCGACAGTAAACTGTAGATCGGTGAGAAATAAAGCACTCTCTGTGTGTGACTTTATACTGTCAAATAAAGTTGACTTACTTGCCATAACAGAGACATGGCTGGGGTCATCAGTCGACAAAAGTGTCATTTCCGAGTTAAAACCTGACGGTTTCAATATACATCATGTATCTCGATCATCCAAACGAGGTGGTGGCATAGCGCTCGTCTACAATTCTGACATGAAGGTAGAGCGAATTTCAAGCAGTATACAAAATACCCATTTTGAAATGCTAGAATGCGTAGTCAGTGGTGAAAATGATAGGTTTCATCTATATGTGATCTACCGTCCGCCTCCATCAAGGACTAACAATTTCCGTAACACCGTGTTTTTCGATGAATGGTCGGACTTTTTAGATCAAGTTTCCGTCATTCCCGATGAAATTGTCATAACCGGAGATTTAAATTTTCACCTAGACGATCCGAAAGATTTTGATGCTCTCAAATTCTTACAATCACTCGATGATTATGGACTTAGACAGCATGTAATCGGTCCGACGCACCAACGTGGGCATACGCTGGATGTTCTGATCACGAGAGAGAATGACTCGATTTTGCATGGAAAACCTATTACGCATGATCCAAATCTGTTCGACCAAAGAGGAAATTCAACATGTGACCACTTAGCAATTTCAGCGAAACTTCGGCTGCAAAAGAGTCAGAAAAAGAGACAAACTATCAAATTTCGCAAAATTAGAGAAATATCACAAGCTGATTTCATCCAGGATCTGAACAATTCACCCTTGTTTCAAAATCCTAAAGGTACCGTCGATGAACTCGTCACTCAATATGTTTCTGACCTTTCAAACATTATCAACAAACACGCTCCTTTGCAAACAAAAGCAGTAACAATCCGACCAAACACAGAATGGTACACTGAGGAACTCCGAGCAGCGAAACGAGAACGCCGTAGAGCAGAGCGTACAATGCGAAAAACGCATTTGACAATCCATGAAGAGATTTATAAGGAGCAATGCAGAATTTATAATCAATTACTGCTCCAAAGTAAAAAAGACCATTTCTCAAGCAAGATAGCAGAAGTTGGTAGTGATCAAAGAGAACTCTATAAACTCACCAACGTTCTAATGGGCAACAACAGTGAAGTGATATTACCATCAAATGATAGCGACGAACAACTAGCTAATACTTTTAGTGAGTATTTTATGGGGAAAATTGACACTATTCGAAATGATCTTTGCATAATCAGGGACAAAGAAAATATTGATGTGTTGAGGGCTGATGTCAAGTTTGAAGGTGGTCAACTTACTAGTTTTTCCCCAGCTTCTGTTGATGAAATCCGTAAGATCATCCAGAAGGCTAAATCAAAATCTTGCGAACTGGATCCAATTCCGACTTACCTCCTGAAAAGCTGTTTAGATAGTGTTGTTAATGTCATCACTGAAATTGTCAACAAATCATTCAGCGAAGAATGCGTTCCATCGTCATTCAAAGAGGCCATTGTAAGACCGCTTCTTAAAAAATCTGGATTGGATAAAGATGTGCTAAAAAATTACCGTCCAGTGTCAAACTTATCTTTCATATCAAAGATTCTTGAAAAGGTGGTAGCGACACGCCTTGAATGTCATCTGCAATCCAATTCACTTCTAGACAATTTGCAATCAGCATATCGCACTGGACATTCCACCGAAACAGCGCTTATTCGAGTTCATCATGACATTACATCAGCATTAGACAAAAACTCGTGTGCCGTTTTAGTCATGTTGGATCTTTCAGCAGCGTTCGACGTTATAGATCACAATATCCTCTTCCACCGTTTAGAATATTCCTATGGCATATGTGGGTCTGCTTTAGCGTGGATAAAATCATATTTGTCAAATCGTTCTCAACGGGTCGCAATAGGATCGATCTATTCAAATGGGATACATCTCAAATACGGAGTGCCCCAAGGATCTGTGCTGGGCCCAAGACTTTATTGTCTTTTTTCGAAACCGATTGGTCAAATTTGTCGGCAACATGGCATGGAATATCACTGCTATGCAGATGATACACAAGTATATCTTGTGTTTGAACCACTAGATGATTGGATAGACATAGCAAGTCGTCTAGAAGCATGTTTGGAAGATATCAGTGACTGGATGCGATCAAATCTTCTAAAGCTGAATCAGGATAAGACCGAACTGATTGTTTTTGCCCCTAAACACCGGGTGAACGACTTTTCAACTTGTCAACTTTCTTTCGATGGCACAGTGGTCAGTAATGTTTCATGTGTCAGAAACCTTGGTGTCATTTTCGATAGGACACTCACTATGGAGAAGCAAATTAGTACCACTGCTAAAGCGTGCTTCTTCCACATTCGAAATATTGGACGTATACGTCCATATTTAACGAACGATGCCTGTAGAACGCTAATGAACTCACTAGTCACTTCCAGATTAGATTACGGAAATGCGATGTTATATGGACTGCCGACAAACATAACGAACAAATTACAACGTGTTCAGAACACTGCAGCTCGTGTTGTATCGAGAACTAAAAAACACGAGCATATCACCCCCACTCTTGTTAATCTCCATTGGTTACCTGTGCCCTTCCGGTGCCAGTATAAAATTCTTGTGTACGTCTTCAAATGTCTTCACGGCAGTGCACCAACGTATTTGCAAGACATCGTTCGTGCTTACCAACCAACACGTTCGCTGCGATCAGAGGACTGTACACTACTAGTGCAACCTCGAATCCGCACCAAAATATACGGCGAGAGACGCTTGGACAAATCTGCGGCCACTCTCTGGAACAACTTGCCCAGATATTTGAGAGATAAACAATCCATGTGGGCTTTTAAGAAATCTCTCAAAACACACCTTTTTAGACTTGCATACGGAAATATTTAACTCACTTTTACCATGCATGAATTACTTTTAAAACTCATTTCTATTATTGTTCTTTTAAGTTATGTGTATTTCTTTTTACATGTATCGGTCATATTAAAGAAAAACCAAAAAAAAACAAAAAACAAAAAAAACAAAACAAAAAACCCAAAAAAACCTATGTATGTATGTGTGCGTATGCAAGTGTATGTATATATGCGATGTGTGTGTGTGTGGTGTTTTAGTGTGCTATATTAGTCTTTTTTGTAGTTAGCGTAACTAAATATACTTTGTGTTTTAAAATACCCCATTTAGTCCTTTTCTTAATTTCTCTATGTTGTATGTATGTTTGGCGATATATTAATTGTGTATGTTGTAAGGCGCTTAGAGTAATATTGATAATGTTAGATAATGCGCTATATAAATGCCTTGTAATAATAATAATAAATAATTAACTGGGCTTTTATTTAACAGATGTCAGAGTTATGCCCAGCGTATATTCATTCAATCAATCTTGATTTCCTCTTCTTGGGGATTTCATGTTATGAACAATACATATTATAACAATACAAAAAGGAAGTCATGTAAGTATAAAATATGTACAAGGTGAGAGGAAAAAAAGAGAATTTACAGACTGTATGTAGATGGTTTATTTATATACCTTGAGCTGTAGCTCTACTGTAACAGGCACTTGCTCCACAGACAGCGTAAACACTTTGCACACAAACTAATAAATTCCCTGATATTGATTTTATCTAATACCGTTATTAGTTGTACCCCTCCTAGTAATATTTTCAAGTTGTATAATAAATCGTCAGTTAGATGAGCATTATGGCCAGCAGTAAGTCATGTAAAGATATTATGAGAAATTACATGATCAGTCTTTTTATCAAAAGTTAAGCAAAAGAGAAGATAATCAAAGAAAATTGTTATGTTGTTATGGATGAAAAGTTTAAGATGTGTATACTAATATTTAGACATAGGGCACATATTTAATATTCAGTTAAAAATTACAGTTTTTAGTCAAATTCATCAAAACATCTCTGAGGGATTAGGATTTGAGATATATAGTTTAGCAGTCTAATGCCTAACCAATTAGGCAAGAAAATTTTGGCCCTTAAGATTTTATCAAACTGATGTAGCATGATATCTTAAAACACTGCAATTTTCAGAAACTCGAATGTCTATTTTTGTGCAATTAATTTTGAACTGGTATCTGTATTTGACCAACTTAAGTGATGATCATAAGTATACTGAATTATGATATTAGATATTACATGACAGAAATAGTGCTGCAACATTATATCACAGAATTCTGATATGCGATTGTTCCACATCTTTGCATTAAATTTTGAATTTGCTTCCATATGTACACATACATGTAGTGTACTGTAGATATTTTTGGAATTTTCCCTGTCACACTCTGCTTACTAGGATCAGGCTTACTGAGTCAGTAATTGACTTACTTAGTCAGTTGTCTCGTCAAACTACATTCACTTGAATCCGACTTACTAATTAAGTCAGTTGTTCCATCAAACTCTGCTCACTAGGATTTGACTTTACGAGTCGGATGTCGTGTCAAACGTGGCTCACTTGGATCAGACTTTCTGAGTAAGTCAGTTGTTTTTCACTATTCATATGTCTGATACCTGTGCAGATTAGCAGTTGTTTTTTTTAGGGAAAGCTAACGTAAGTTGAAATAAAACAAAATGTACATGTTGATGGCCTGTATAATTCCCTGCACTGACTTTCTGGCTTCTGCTTTCTTCTGTGGTCACTGATGGATCATATGCAACTGATGCACAGAAAACTAACCTTAGGTGTATGTACACATTAAGCTAACCTTAGGTGTGTGTACACATTAAACTAACCTTAGGTGTATGTACACATTAAGCTAACCTTAGGTGTATGTACACATTAAGCTAAGCTTAGGTGTGTGTACACATTAAGCTAACCTTAGGTGTATGTACACATTAATCTAACCTTAGGTGTGTGTACACATTAAGCTAACCTTAGGTGTGTGTACACATTAAGCTAACCTTAGGTGTGTGTACACATTAATCTAAACTTAGGTGTGTGTACACATTAAGCTAACCTTAGGTGTATGTACACATTAATCTAACCTTAGGTGTGTGTACACATTAAGCTAACCTTAGGTGTATGTACACATTAATCTAACCTTAGGTGTGTGTACACATTAAGCTAACCTTAGGTGTGTGTACACATTAAGCTAACCTTAGGTGTGTGTACACATTAATCTAAACTTAGGTGTGTGTACACATTAATCTAACCTTAGGTGTATGTACACATTAATCTAACCTTAGGTGTGTGTACACATTAAGCTAACCTTAGGTGTATGTACACATTAAGCTAACCTTAGGTGTATGTACACATTAAGCTAACCTTAGGTGTGTGTACACATTAATCTAATCTTAGGTGTGTGTACACATTAAGCTAACCTTAGATGTGTGTACACATTAAGCTAACCTTAGGTGTATGTACACATTAATCTAACCTTAGGTGTATGTGCACATTAATCTAACCTTAGGTGTGTGTACACATTAAGCTAACCTTAGGTGTGTGTACACATTAAGCTAACCTTAGGTGTATGTACACATTAAGCTAACCTTAGGTGTATGTACACATTAAGCTAACCTTAGGTGTGTGTACACATTAATCTAATCTTAGGTGTGTGTACACATTAATCTAACCTTAGGTGTGTGTACACATTAATCTAATCTTAGATGTGTGTACACATTAATCTAACCTTAGGTGTGTGTACACATTAATCTAACCTTAGGTGTGTGTACACATTAATCTAATCTTAGGTGTGTGTACACATTAATCTAATCTTAGGTGTGTGTACACATTAATCTAATCTTAGGTGTATGTACACATTTGCCAGCATGCTTTTCTGACTGTGTTTTATGATCTTCGTATTAGACACTAATGGATCATGGGTAATTGATGCTGAGGTACATATGGATGTCCCTTACGGTTCAGCAGTTGATGGTTTGATTGAAATTCAGTTGGACATTACAGCCGTTGGAAGCAAACAGAATGTCTCTCTAACACACCGGGACAACAAAGTCACCCTGAGAGTGCACATCGACCAGGTACTGAGAATAATAAATAATAATTCACCATTCTTACTTTAATAAGCTAAATCTCAGATGTAGTTTATTTTCCTGTTATTGTATGTGCCTATATTTATTCAATTATAAAATTGTCTGATTTTGACCCAGAACTTGGACATTGAGGAGTGGTGGCCCAATGGCTATGGAGCCCGGCGTCTGTACAAACTGTACGCCTTTTTCACAAGTGCTGATGGCCACAGCATGTCAGGCAAAAAGCTGACTATTGGATTCAAAACGGTGGAACTGGTGCAGGACTTTGTGTCAGGAGATCCAAATCAAGGTGTGAAAACAAGACTAAGATATTTAGTAAAAAATAGTCTCTTAGTTCATTATGATACACATACAGTATTACTGGAAGGACTGGTATTAGATTTGCACTGTCATTCCCTGGAGCACTGGTGACGATGAAGACGAGGCACATCTAGGTCAACACTCTTCACACTAAATTTTCTAAAAGAAATGTTTAAAGCAGATTCGTTACATTTGATGCAGATTTAACTTTTCCGCTATTTCAGGTCGATCCTTTTACTTCAAAATTAATGGTGTCCCCATTTTCCTCAAGGGCAGCAACTGGATTCCAGCTGACAGTTTCCAGGAGAGAGTCACAATAAAGAGTATACGTCACCATCTGAAGTCAGCGAGAGATGTTCACATAAATTCCATCCGAGTCTGGGGAGGAGGGGTGAGTACACTCGCTGTAATTTGTTGGGGAGGTGGGGCGAGTCCACATTCTGTAATCTGTCGAGGAGGAGGGATGAGTCCACTTTTAGTAATATATGGTGGATGAGGTACAAATCCATTCATGGAAGAAGTTATGAGTGTACACTTTAAAAGTCTTTTGGGAGGAGAGATGAGTCCAATCATTGTATTCTGTTGGAGAGGAGGATAATCAGTCCACTTATTGTGATATGTTAGGAGAAGAAACTCTCTGTGGTCTGTCAAGAGGAGGGATGAGTCCACTTTCAGTAATTTATAAAGATTTACTCTGTAATTTGTTGTGGAGGAATGTTGATCCATTCCCTGTAATTTGTTGGGGAGTGTTGATCCATTCCTTGTAATTTGTTGGGGAGGAGTGTTGAGTCCACTCTCTGTAATCTGTTTGGGAGGAGTGTTGAGTCCACTCTCTGTAATTTGTTGGGGAGGAGTGTTGAGTCCACTCTCTGTAATCTGTTTGGGAGGAGTGTTGAGTCCACTCTCTGTAATCTGTTTGGGAGGAGTGTTGTGTCCACTCTCTGTAATCTCTTTGGGAGGAGTGTTGTGTCCACTCTCTGTAATCTCTTTGGGAGAAGTGTTGAGTCCACTCTCTGTAATCTCCTTGGGAGAAGTGTTGAGTCCACTCTCTGTAATTCTCTGTAATCTGTTTGGGAGGAGTGTTGAGTCCACTCTCTGTAATCTGTTTGGGAGGAGTGTTGTGTCCACTCTCTGTAATCTCTTTGGGAGAAGTGTTGAGTCCACTCTCTGTAATCTCCTTGGGAGAAGTGTTGAGTCCACTCTCTGTAATCTCTTTGGGAGAAGTGTTGAGTCCACTCTCTGTAATCTCCTTGGGAGAAGTGTTGAGTCCACTCTCTGTAATCTCTTTGGGAGGATGGATGAGTCTACTCTTTGTAGTCAGCAGTGTTTCTATTAACGCAACTTTCTGTGTAATTTATGCATAAAAAAATACCTTTTCCCCCCAAAAAACATCACTGTCACCATGATGCAGGAAAAAATATGAAGTTCACATTTTGCAATGGGGCGCAATGTTCTTTCTGGAAAGTATACAAGAATATAGGAAAAGAACCAGTCTTTATGATGTTTCCCAGAAGTATATAAGAATGAAGGAAGAGAACCAGTCTTTATGATGTTTCCCAGGAGTATATAAGAATGAAGGCAGAGAATCAGTCTTTATGTTGTTTCCCAGGAGTTTATAAGAATGAAGGCAGAGAACCAGTCTTTATGATGTTTCCCAGGAGTATATAAGAATGAAGGCAGAGAATCAGTCTTTATGTTGTTTCCCAGAAGTATGTAAAAATAAAGGCAGAGGACAGTCTTTATGTTGTTTCCCAGAAGTATGTAAAAATAAAGGCAGAGAACCAGTCTTTATGTTGTTTCATCATGTCAATGTTGTAATTACTGTTGTTCAGTTCTAGATTTACTCTGAACCAAATAAAACGCTCACCGACAAATTGAGAAAACAATCCCATAGATGATTAGGATGTCTCGACGACAGGAATCACCAATTTCATCTGTAAAGGTCTACAACGTAAGCAACAACCACTGAGCTTCCTGAGCACTCGCGAAGTTTGGTGGTTATTGTTTACATTGCAGGCCTTCTCAAATAAAACTGCAACATCTTTGACATGATGTAAATAAAAAACGGTGACAAGAAATTATTTAATGATTACGCCTTCTAACATTGATAAGATATACATGATGTATAAGTGTGAAACAGAGACATATGATATGATGAAAAGTAACCCGTAGAAACTTTGAAATGTATTAAGAATTTATGAAGGTATTCATTTTATATGCATTGAACCAATATTTATTCATTTCATGAACAAAACTTATACTACAGTGTACCTTTACAGTATCAAAATTAAATGCTTTAGAGTATTATTTTTTTTTAAAAATGTATGACCCTCAAAAAAACTTTCAACTCCCAGAATTCAGCCACAGAGGGTCACCAAGACTCTTGCAACTCAAAGAGTTAAAAAAAACACTGATCATTGAGGAGGAGAGTTGAGTCCAATCTCTGTAATCTCTTGGGCAGGAGGGGTGAGTCTACTGTCTGGAGGGTGAGTCCACAATCTGTAATCTGTCATGGAGGAGGGGTGAGTCCACTCTCTGTAATCTGTTGTGGAAAAGAGGTGAGTCTAGGTAATGTAATATATTGCAGATTAGGTACAAGTCCATTCATGGAAGAAGGTGTGAGTTCACACTCTGAAGTCGTTTTGGAGAAGAGGTGAGTCCACTCCCTTATTCTTTTAGGGAGTAGGATTCAGTCCACTTATTGTGATATCTTAGGAGGAAGGGTGAGTTCACTCTCTGTAATCTTTGGAGAGGAGAGGGCAAGTTTGCTCTCTGTAATCTTTTGAAGAGGAGGGGTGAGTCCACGCTCTCTGTAATGTCCTTGGGAGGAGGCATGAGTCCACTTATTGTAGTATGTTAAGGAGAAGGAATGAATCTACTCCCTGTCATCTATCAGTAGGAGGGATGAGTCCTCTCTCTATCTGTAATATGTTTTGAAGGAATGATGAGTCTTCTCTCTGTAATCTTTATGGAGGAGTAGTAAAACCAATCTCTGTTGTCGTTCTGGAGGAGGAGCGAGTCCTCTCTCTGTAATTTATTGTGCAGAAGGGATGAGTCCACACTCTGTAATCTATTTTGGAGGATAGGTGAGGCATCTTCCGTAATCTGTTATGGGGGAGGTTTGAGTCTACTCTCTGTAATCTGTTGTGGAGAAGAGGTGAGTCCACTCTCAGTAATTTGGCATGGTATATGGTGTACTGTGTGTATTCTATAGTAGATCTGTAGGTTTTGATAAATCCAACATGGATGAGCATATTTGTTTCAAATAATAAGGTGTATGTACTCATTATTCATAAGTTTCAGCTGAGGCTATAGAAGTGCATGGCAACATGCAGGACAACAGAATAATTTTGAAAATGACAGTCTTAATAAAAGCACTTCAAATTATACTCGTTGTAGGTGAACGTGATGAAATAATCACAATCACTTCATTGGACTTGTGGCTGGCAATGTGTGAACATGCTACACTCCTAATTGAAATTTTTTATGTGTAATACTCAGATGACCATTAAGACTCATGACCCTAGGGTAATTGAGTTTGATGACCAGCTGTTGTGTAAGAATTTGTGTCTGTTTTACAGGTATACGAGTCTGACGACTTTTATGATCTCGCTGATGAGTTGGGAATCATGATTTGGCAGGATTTTATGTTTGGCTGTGCTATGTATCCCAGAGACCCACAATTTCTTTCCACTGTGCGCGAGGAAATCACACAGCAGGTATGTACAATAACATCAATCTAATGGTGTTCAGAATTAACCCAATGATGTTTAACATCAACCGAATAGTGTTCACTTTTGTGATGGTCAACATCACCTTAATGTTATTCTACATCAATCTGTTGGTGTTCATCATCAATTCAGTTATGTTGAACATCAATCTAATTGTGTAACATTAACCTGATGGTATTCAACATCACTCTAATGGTAATCAACATCATTCTTATGATAATCAACATCACTCTAATAATAATCAACATCACTTTGATCTTAATCAACATCACTCTAATGGTTATCAACATCACTCTTATGGTAATCAACATCACTCTAATGGTATTCAACATCACTCTAATGGTACTCAATATCACTCAAATGGTAATCAACATCAATCAAATGGTAATCAACATCACTATTATGGTAATCAACATCACTTTAATGGTAATCATCATCACTCTAATGGTATTCAACATCACTCTAATGGTAATCAACATCACTCTAATGGTATACAACATCACTATTATGGTAATCAACATCACTATTATGGTAATCAACATCACTCTTATGGTAATCAACATCACTCTAATGGTAATCAGCATCACTCTAATGGTATTCAACATCACTCTAATGGTACTCAATATCACTCAAATGGTAATCAACATCACTTTAATGGTAATCAACATCACTCAAATAGTAATCAACATCACTCTTATGGTAATCAACATCACTCAAATGGTAATCAACATCACTCTAATGGTAATCAACATCACTCTAATGGTATTCAACATCACTATTATGGTATTCGAAATGAGGCCATTAGTATTCAACATCAAACCAATCGTGTTCAACATCAAGTTGATAGTTGTCAACATTAGCAGGATGGTGTTTAACGTTACATATGCTCCAATTTTTATTTTTGATTTTAATAAAGATATCAAGCATTTACTCTGTTATTCTATGAATAAAATGTAACAAATTTGAATTTCCATTAAATATGCATACATAAAACTACAGTTGGAGAAATGAAAATAGTTTCAAAATACAGGGGTTTTTTTTTTTTTTACATGCTTTCTTTCTAAAATGAGTACTGATCACATGACTGTCTTATTAGCATACCATGTGCTATTTTCCCAGCAATTCTTGGATCTGTGGAAATTTAATTACCCTTTTAGTGTTTTACACATGATCCAGCATAGTGAATTTAGATTGATACATCCGTACATAGGAGTAATGTTAAAATTTATCAATGCCATTGTTTTCTTCTCGACCATGCATGAAGAAGGCATGCACAGTGCAGTCATTATACAAATAAGGGCAACTGAAAATATCCATAACTTAAATGTAGTAAAAAGTGAACTTAAAATCTTGACCAATTCCTTTCATCTGGGGTGAAATCAAATAGTTTACATTGTATTAGTGATTTCATATCACCATTATACAGATATATTGTTGCTTGTTTGAAAATAAAAAAAATTTTAATTATTAGTATGTACCTTTAAAGGTCTGTTCAAAGTACTATGTTATAAGTAGTGTACTGTAATCTTTTTACTGCGTACTTGGATACAGAATATTCCCATTTCATATCCACAGCAAAGCTGCAATATTCATGCAATATAATGGAAAAAACACCACTCATATTTCAGTATAGAACACAGTAGTCCTAAAGTGGTCCCATTACGTATTTACATTTCTTATAGCATTTTCCGATACCATGATTGATTGATTGTTGTTTTCCGCCACACTCAATAATTATTCAGTTATCTGGTGGCGTCCAGTTTTTATTGGTGGAGGAGAGAACCCTGATACAATTTACTCGGGAAGAGACCACCGACCTTCCGAAAGTAAACTGGCAAACTTTCTAAAATATATATCTGCGCGAGCGAGATTCGAACCCACGCCGACTAGAGGTGAGAGGCCCTGTGATTTTGAGTGTGATGCTCTAACCACTCGGCCACAGAGGCCCCTTTTTTCTGATACCAGATTTCACATCTCTTCAGTCAGTTTGGTAATTGCCGTCGCAGTTTATTGACTTTATAATATTGGACTTCTGAAATTTTTATTTTTTCTAATGAGTAATGAGAATGTTTCCAGAATATCTCTTTGATGTTTCTGGTAGAAGAATTTATAATAAATCAAATTGTTTGAAGAAAATTTATTTTTGAATAAGTTAAATCATTTCAAAATGGCAACTTCAGCTAAGAGTAAGGCAGTTTCGTTGCAAATTATTAATGCAGGAAATAAGACCAAAAAGCAAGGATTCAGATGTTTGTGTATACCGTACACAGATGGCGAAAGATAATTTAAGGAAATCCTGTGTATTTAAACTTGTCAGACCTTAAGGAAGATAATACATGTTCTCTGTAAACATTTGTAAATAACTGTCATTCAGCCAAACAAACCAATATTACAGGCTTTTTGAAATGACTTTATTGACATCTGCATTTTACTGAAGACATTGTGATTTTGAAGTATTCTGACAGTACACAGTGATACTGCCCATTATTAGATTGGAATTCCCTCTATATACACAGTGATTAAGCCCATCATTAGATTCCCTGTATGTACACAATAATATTGCCCATTATTAGATTGGAATTCCCTCTATATACACAGTGATTAAGCCCATCATTAGAATCCCTGAATGTACACAATGATACAGCCCATTATTAGATTGGAATTCCATATACAATTATACATATGCTGTGATATAGCCCATCCCCAATATATACACGGTTTTATGGCCAGTTATTAGGTTGGAATTCCCTCTTCACACACTGGGTATAGTGCATTATGATCATTATAATTTTCTGTATATGTACGGTAATATTGTTGCAATTCCTTCATAATACACAGAGAAGATATAGCCCATTATAAGATAGGTATCTCCAAAATTCATGTTTTAGCATGACTATCAAATTAAAATCACCCTTTATACACAAGTGTATATATATATATATATATATATATATATATATATATATATATTGAAAAATCACCCTTTATACATAAGTGTATATATATATATATATATATATATATATATATATATATATAGATTGAAATTCCCTCTCTCAGTCCCTTCATGAGTTTATACATATCTATATAGGTATCCAGGCTCTATGATTAAATCTGCCTCAAGTCTTCAGCCATCAGTAAATTCTAGGTTATCCATGTTCTTTCTGTTTATTTCAACCTTTGCTTTGGTTCACTACTCATGGTTTTTTTGTTTTTTTTCTCAGGTCAGAAGACTGAAGTCTCATGCCTCTCTGCTTCTGTGGAGTGGGAATAATGAGAATGAGAAAGCTTTACGGCAAAACTGGTACCTACTTGTTCTACCTGAATTGTTCATTATATCCAATGTTCGACAATATACTTGTTCATTATATCCAGTGTTCGACAATATAATTATTCATTATATCCAATGTTCGACAATATAATTATTCATTATATCCAATGTTCGACAATATAATTATTCATTATATCCAATGTTCGACAATATAATTATTCATTATATCCAATGTTTGACAATATAATTATTCATTATATCCAATGTTCGACTATATAACTGATACTCTATCAGTTATAATCATGTTACTGGGGCTTTATTTTAACTTCACTATAACAGATAGTTCAATATAATCAACTTCAGTGTAAGTGGAGTGGGAATCTCACTAATGATATTCAGTCAAACAGGTTCTTAAGCTGGTATCTTGTTCATGGTATTCATCTATATAAACAGAAAAAGTGGTACCTCACTCATTATATACATATACATGTATGTACAACAGCAAGGCTGGTGTAATTCAGATATATATACATTTTATATACAGTTTAGTTTCAGATATACTATTTATTCAATTTAAATAAACACTGTACAGGAATATAATTAGAACAAACTGTACTCTGTATTTAAACTTAATACCTATAAAGCAAAATAAATAGCACAACAAAAAAAACTTCATCACCTTAAACATTTAAACGGTTTTATTTTGGGTTTTTTTTAGGTCACCTGAGTAATTCAGGTGACCTATTGCAATTGGTCTGCATCCATCGTTGTGCGACATCCATTAATAGCTGAACATTTTTAAATTCTTCTTGATAACTGCCATTCCAATTCTTTTCAGATTTGGAATGAAGCATCTTCGGAACAAGGGAGACATTGATAATTGTAAATTTCAGGACTCCTGGGGCCTTATAAGCAGGGCAAAAACTGTCACCATTTTCAAAACTCTTCTCTATAACCACACATATGGAAGAAAAAATAAATGCATAATATAGAGCAGAAAGGCCTCTACCAAAATTGTAAATTTCATGATCCCCGGGGGTAGAGGTTTTAATTTCAGGGCAGAGCCAAATTTGGTATATAGTATCTATGTGTAAAACATTTAAAAAGCATCTTCTTTAATGCTGTTGATACTAAATTGAAACAATGGATATTTAGAATGAGCAGGTAGCCCTTTAACAAAATTGTAAACTTCATGATCCCAGGGTTAGGGGTTTTGGTATTAGGGAGGGGACAAAATGGTCTGACTCAGTGATTAAATGTGTTAACAATTGAACATTTTGAACTTCTTGATAACTGTCATTTTTTTTTTTTTTTTCATATTTGGTATGAAGCATCTTTAGGACAAGGGGGATATAAATCATAACTTTCAGGTCTCTTAACCCCATGGGGTCTTAAGGGTGGAACAAAAATTGACAAATTTCAAAAAATCTTCTTTTCTACAACTACACATCTATAAGAAAACCTAAATGCACAATGATGTGGAGTAGGAAGGTCCTACGAAAACTAAATTTCATGATCCCCAGAGTAGAGGTTCTGACACCAGGGCGGGGACTAATTTGGTATGTGTGTAAAACATTTAAAAAACATCTTCTACAATGCTATTGATACTAAATTGAAACTAAATGGATATACATTTTATCTGTAGGTATAACACCGATGCAAACTTCACATTTTATTTATAGATATAACACGAAGAAAACATTTTATCTGTAGATATAACACTAATGTAAACTTCACATTTTATCTGTAGATATAACACTGATGTAAACTTCACATTTTATTTGTAGATATAACACTAATGTAAACTTCACATTTTATCTGTAGATATAACACTAATGTAAACTTCACATTTTATCTGTAGATATAACACTAATGTAAACTTCACATTTTATCTGTAGATATAACATGAGGTAAACTTCACATTTTATCTGTAGATATAACACTGAGGTAAACTTCACATTTTATCTGTAGATATAACACTGATGTAAACTTCACATTTTATTTGTAGGTATAAAACACAATGTAAACTTCACATTTTATTTGTAGGCATAACACTGAGGTAAACTTCACATTTTTTTTGTAGGTATAACACTGATGTAAAATTAAACTTTAATTTGTAGGTATAACACCAATATAAACTTCACATATCATTTGTTGATATAATACTGACATAAACCTCACATTTTATTTATAGATATAACATGAGGTAAACTTCACATTTTATTTGTAGGTATTACACTGATGTAAACCTCACATTTTATTTATAGATATAACATGAGGTAAACTTCACATTTTATTTGTAGGTATTACACTGATGTAAACTTCACATTTTATTTATAGATATAACACTGAAGTAAACTTCACATTTTATTTGTAGGTATTACACTGATGTAAACTTCACATTTTATTTGTAGGTATTATACTGATGTAAACTTCACATTTTATTTGTAGGTATTATACTGATGTAAACTTCACATTTTATTTGCAGGTATTACACTGATGTAAATTTTACATTGTACTACAATGACTATGTTGCCTTGTATCATGATACAATTCAGCCCATTGTACAAACGGAGGACACCACTCACCCGTTCATCATGTCCAGCCCCAGTAATGGGATGGAGAGTCTTAAGGAGGGCTTCGTTGCCAAAGAACCGTGGAGTGAGCTCTATGGCGACAGTACGTAATGTTAATGTTTATGATGTATTCTTAATTGTTAAAAGTACCAGTCGATATATGAAAATATTGGTCAATGTACAAAAATACCAGTTGATATACAAAGATAAGAGTTAATACTCAAAAATACCAATCAATGTATGAAAATACCAGGCAATATACAATATATATATACATGTATATTACTACATTAACTTGATTCAAACAGTTGGATCACGTCGAGTTGACAGGGGTAGGTCATCAGATCAAACGAGACGCGAAGCATCAAGTTTGATCTGATCATCCTTGCTTGTCAATGAGACGTGATTCAACTCTTCAGACCAAGTTTCTGTGATGATAGATTTATCATATACCCCATTGTATATTTTTAATTGTTGATTTGATTGTTTGTTTGTTTTACGTCCCGTCGAGAATTTTTCACTCATATTGAGGCATCACCAGCTGTAGGTGAAGTACCACAAATTTAGACCTATGCTTAGCACTCACAGCCATAGCAGTGAGGGTTCTTTAATGTGCCAACGCCTGCACCAACACAGGACCTCTGTTTTTAAGGTCATATCCCGGTTATGAAGCGAACGCTCTAACCACTGAGCTACCACGACTGGTATTTTTAAATCCACTTTTATGAGATAATAAATGTATTCCAAATTAGCAAAAACACAAACATACAGCAAAAATATTTTTTGTTTTCGCAATTTTGTTAGTGACATGGTTGATATTTTCCACAAAAAACATTGCATAGATGCATTGTGAAGTCATCAGTTTCAAAGAGTGGTGATATGGATTCAGTATACAGTGTGGTGATCCGGAAAGTCAGATTACACTCTGTGATATCAAGAGTATCAATACACAGATTATTGATGGTGTATAATGAATGAAAATACCAGGCAATATACAAAACTCTGTCATATTCTATAGAAATCCACTAAGGAATGATTGCCAGTTATTAATTTACATATAGAAATTGTGTGTGCAGAAATAATTCAATCAAAATTTGTTTTTACCAGTTCATGATTACCGTTATCTGGATCCGTTCTTTGACGAGAGCGTGTATCGAGTTCCAAGACTGGCATCAGAGTACGGACTTCAATCTCTGCCGTCCTATGAGACATTGGCAAAAGTTTATGCTGAAGAAGACCTGGATTTCTGGTCAGACATGAGTGAGCACCGGCAGCGTCAACTGTTTGGTAAGAAGAATAGTTCCCTTTGAACTCAATAAAACGATACCTGGACATTCTATTAAGATTTATTCAAGCAATTGCTATGGTTTACATAAGTAAGCTGATTCATCAGAAAATGTCAAAGAGATTCAACTTTCATTACCATAACTGATAATATATGCAAGTCAAATTTTCAAATTGATTGAAACCATATTACATTGATATTTACAAGTCAATAAAATTCATTTTGAGTTTAGATTTTGATATATGATTCAAAATGTCAATAATGTATATTGTCAATGTATTTGTGTAATTTTACTGCACCAGTGTAATTTTAATACAACAGGGATGTAAACAAATCTCATCTCCATTCCCATTGTTACATGTAATTAATACCTTGTATCTGTTTCCAGGTAACATCCAGCTGATGGTCAAGGTCATGCTGTACCTGTACATTGTTAATTAATATCTTATTTCTGTTTTCAGGTAATGTCCAGATGATGGCAGAGGTGATCCTGTACCTTAACCTTCCCAATGCCCCAGACAAAAAACAGAAGTTCAAGGACACCATTTATGTCACACAGGTAAAACACTAAAGGCTAACAACCTAGAAGTATGCTATATATCAGGGAATTTTTGTGCAGTGGAAATCTTGGGAAATATTTTTTTTTTGAGGTTGAGGAAAATTCAACAAAAATGCAAGTGCCAAAATATGCATGTGCTAATTATGACCATCTTTTGTTTCCAACATGGAGCAAATTTTGACAGTGTTTTTCCCTAGGAATATTTTTATTTTGTTTATGACGGTTTTCACCCAAAATACGTTTTTAGACAAATAGATAACAAGCCATCGAAATGGGTATTCTATAATAATTCTGAACTAAGAATATTTCTTTTAAATGTGGTTTTATATATAGAACATACCAACACATGATACTTCACCTGTTATTGACTGACAGATCAGTAACTAGTAACATACATTCAATTTTCCGTCAGTTTTGATAAAACAAATGTAGGAACCAAAAAGAATTGCCAAATGATTTTTGTTGCCAGTTTGAAATAAAAATTGCAGTTTGCAACATGGACGAAGCCCAGCACCATCCCTAACAACTATATTGTAAGATAAGATGTATCCATGGTCCAGAATATCATTATAGAAGTCATGTTGCTTGTACGCTGGTTATCTCAAGTGTACATTGGTGGTATTGAGGGGATACATGTTAATTTACTTGTTGTTTAATCAATGTAATGTTTAAAATTAAAGGGGGTGTCGATTTGGATGTGAGCTAATTATTTTCAATGTGGGTACCTAAAATTTTTGAGTTGGGGCCCTCTTGGCCCCTGAAAATTTCAGTGAAAATATGCCAAAAAATGAAGTGCTAAGATAATTCAAATGACAATTTTTTTTAAAGAAAAATCTGCTAAATGTTCTCAATGCCAAAAGATCCTTTATACAGTACTCTAAACTGACTGTTCTCATCAACCTTCATCACTACCAGTCATCTGTGTCCAATATGTAATCAAAAGTTATGACCTCCCTTTTGAGACCAGACAGCAAGCATATTTGAAGGGTTAGATCCCCGATTGTAGGAATCACTGTGATTTTCTTGGGGGGGGGGGGGGGGGGGGGTAGCCTTTGTCCCCTGTCTTTCTGTATTTCATTTTGTGAAATTATGATTAGCTCTGCTTGTTGAAGATGAGAACTTATGCAATAGTAAATATGGAACATCAGAACTATGAAGTTTAGAACTCTTCAGAAAAAGAAGTTACAAAAATTATGAATCCCATAGGTAGTTTATTAGTGATTGCTTAAAGATCATATCGTTTTTTCCTGTCCATCTGTCTGTTTGATGGAAACTTAACCTTGGTCATATCTTTTACACCATATGAGGTAGACCTTTCATATTTGATATGTATAGTCCTTGTGGCAAGACCTTTCCATTGACACCAAAATCTTTGACCTGGTGACCATTGACCTTTGACCTACTTTTAAAACTTAAAATATATACCATATCTTTCAAATTGTAAGAAGTGCTGCTTTTATTTTTAGCATGTGCATTTCTTGTAAAAAGAACTTTTCAACAGTACTAGATTTGTTGCACTTGTGACCTTGACATTGACCTAATTTCTTGGAAATTTTCATTAAACTTTAACCTTAGTCATATTTTTTACACCATAAAAAGTAGATCTTTTATATTTGGTATATGTATTACTTGTGACAAGCACTTTCCATTAACACCAAAATCGATAGATGAAATTTCTGATGTTCTGTAATGTAGGACAACACAAAATCTTTTACAGTTTTGAGTATTTTGTATACCATATGTGGATATTTATTTGGTTTGTTAAATTTTCTCTAGTCATTATAACAATTGATTGCTACTTATGTCTGCAATGATATCATTAAAAAAAAAAGAAGCAAACTGTAGTTTGTTAAAATCATATTCCCTATGGGTAGGTTGGGGCCACAGTAGGGGATTAAAGTTTTACATGTGAATATTTAGGGAAAATCTTTTAAAGTCTTCTCAAAAACAGTTTGCTGACATAGAATAGATCTGAGTTTGTGCAAATCATGATCCCCATGGGTAGTGTGGGCCCACAATAGGGAATCAAATATATAGGAAAAATGCATCATTATTATTTCCACGAAACTCTTTACCAAAATTGACCCCATGGGGATTGGGGTTGTTAGAATAGATCCTCAGTACCCCTTGCTTGTTGTAAGAGGCAACTTAATGGGGCGGTCCTTCGGATGAGACCACAAAAACCAAGGTCCCGTGTCACAGCAGGTGTAAAAGACCCCTCCCTGCTCAAAGGCCATAAGCGCCAAGCATACACTTAAATTTGCAGCCCTTCATCGGCAATGGTGATGTCTTCATATGAGCGAAACATTCTCGAGTGAGACGTTAAACAATATTTAATCAATCAATCTTTACCAAAATTGAGATATTCATTCAGCTTGGTCAGGGAAATATGGACTTCTTCAAATTTCATCTTCCCTTGTATTGTAATTGAATGGTAATTGTATGCATATTTAGAAAGATGATAAAGCTGTGAACAAAAGACTCCAGAATGAGGCTTAAATGCAAATATGAGACTCCTTGACAGGTCTATGTATGGGCTGTGATACTCAGATGATCATTAAGGTGTGTGGGCCTCTTGTTTTCAATGAATCACCATTTGTATTTTCACAAATACAGAAAATTAAAGAAATCAAAAAAAATTTTGTCACAGGATAGACAGCTTGACTGCATGAGTATTTATTAACTCTTGCAAATTAAAGTTACATTTATAAATTTACAGAGTTTAAACACAACTAACAGAACATAATATTATGTGATATGTTGTGATTTACATATGTATATAATATTTTATTAGAGAATTAATTTTGTTCACTACCCCCTACATGAACATATTATTTTTTCATTTATTTAACTCTCTCTCTCTCCTTTCTTTCCTTTCTTTTCTTCAGTCTTCAGGTCTTTTTTTTTCTCCTTTGTGTTAGAAACAACTTTCACATGTGTGTGTGTGTGTGTGTGTGTGTGTGTGTGTGTGTGTGTGTGTGTGTGTGTGTGTGTGTGTGTGTGTGTGTGTGATATTTATGATATATGATCTTGTATAAAATTTGATGTAAAATGTGATAGTTGAAATAAACACTGCAAATAAAAAAAGTTACAATTTTAAAATATGTCAGAATAAGAACTACTGGTGCGTTTATTAACAGAGTACAAAATATCTAAAAACATTATATCAAAACATCATTTGATCTACTTAAATGGATGTTACAGGAGAGAGTGTATATTAACGAAGAACAAAATATTTTTTTAAAAATTATTGATGATATAATTAACAAAATACAAAATATTTAAAAACAAAATATGAAAACGTCGTTTGATCAACTTAAGTATATGTTACATGAGAGAGTGTTTATTAACAAAATATCAAAACATATTTTGATCTACTTAAATAAATGTTACAGAAGAGACTTTTATAAAGAAGAGACATAACCAATCAGTACAAAAATATTCCAATGGGATAAACAAGAGGTACAGTAAATGATGATCATTTCACAACAACAGGGAATTACCCCGTCGATAATCATACAAATATGATGACACTCTCACGTGTTTCAAGTTTGTTACAATTACTTTGCATACTGTATCGTGAAATTGCAGTCTAATGAGAAAAGGGATGTCAACTGGTGTTGTAGCAAAACTGAAGAAATAAAAACATATAATCAAAGTAATCAAGCTTTATGTAGGTTTTTCCTATTATGATGACAGATAAACTATGGTTGCCTTCTAGTTTTTCATGTTTCCTACAATAGTATTCCAAGACTCGTAAAAATGGCTTTTTTCTTCCAATTGTTCAAACTTCATAATCGGAGCAGTTTATTATTGCACATCATTAATAATAATAAGGGGTATTAAAAATTGCTGTGTGTCAACTTACAAAGGCTGATTGATATGTTGTGAGCCTTGTATTGAAGGAGGTTAGCATCGATGTCCTTTTTCAGCCTTATTATTCCCTGACTATTTAAGGCTGTGTACCTGAAACTGATGTCATTTGCTCAGTTTATATTGATGAGGTAGCACTCTAAACTAAACATGGCTAGTTACTTTTGCAAAATTGGACAAAATTGGTGAAAGAGTAGTGATCCAATATTTGCATAAGAAAGGTTTAGCACCTAAAGATATCCATACTGATATGGTAGCAACACTAGGGAAAAATGCCCCTTCATATGCTACAATAAAAAGGTGGTTGGTGGAATTTAAACATGGCAGGCAGAGCCTTGAGGATGACCCCCCCCCCCCCCCCCCCCCCCATCTCGGAAGCCTCTTACTGTTGTAAACCCGGAAATGGTCGATAAAGTTCATGATATTGTTATGACTGACAGGCAAGATACAGAAAGATATCTAGTCAATACAGTTGGCATTTCACAAGAAAGAGTATGTTCCATTCTGACAGAGGATCTTGCAATGAGAAAGCTTTCAGCCCCTTGGGTACCAAGACCTCTGACAGTTGTTAAGAAGCACACCAGGTGCACTTTGTCTAAACCTGTGGTGTATTGACTACTTATAATATGTTATTCAGGAATTTATAATGCTGTTTGTAACTCGGATATTAGAATCCGGATCGTTTGGGTTTTGCTGTTTAGTTTTGATTAAAGTTCTCAACCACTGCACGTGTTTTTCCTGAGCTTGGAATTCGTCTCAATGACATGACTGCAAATGCAATGCAATGTCTCAACGACATTAATATATGTACGGCCATCTGACTAATATACAACAAAAACCTTTAGAGGTAGATTCTGTTAACTTTCTTCAGAGATTTGTTACTGTGGATAAAATATGGGTCCTTCATTTCACCCCAGAGGCTAAACAACAGTCTAAACAGTGGAAACACCCTGGTTCACCTCCGCCAAGGAAGACAAAGACTGTTCCATCATCTGGAAAGGTTATGGCTTCGGTTTTCTGGGATGCTAAATTTGATGGTATTCTGATGGTAGATTATCTCCAAAAGGGACAATCAATGGCACATACTATGCATCACTTCTGAGGCAGTTTTGAGAAAATATTAAACTAAAGTACCATGGAAAACTCAGTAAAGGTGTGTTGTTCCACCGTGACATTGCAATGCCCGTTTACAAGTCTGTCATTGCCATGGCTACCATTAATGATTGTGACTTTAAATTGATTGAGCGTCCACCTTATTCACCTGATATTGCTCCATCAGACTTTCATCTATTTCCAAAACTGAAAATGGCCATTTCCAGTACCCACTTTCAGTCAGATGATGATGTCATACATGCAATGGAGGACTTCCTGAACGGTCTAGTAAAGGACTTCTTTAAAACCTTAAACATTGCTGGCAAAAGTGTATAGATACTGAAGGGGATTATGTTGAAAAATAATGCAATATGTCTACCAAAATTCAAACCCTTACATGTGAGGCTCACAACATAATCAGTCAGCCCTCATATTATTTCTACACTAACTTGATCTGTAGAGTTGGTTCACATCTCGTTGAAAGGCTCAGATCAAACAAGATGCGATGTTGATGATCCGTGCCTGTCAACTCAACATGATCCAACTCTTCGGATCAAGTTACTGTGGTAATGATAGATTGATTATACACCCCCATACGTATTTTTAATTCCGTGTTTATAAGATAATAATTTACAATATTAATGGTTATTATATTAATTCTGATAAATCTTATAATCCTTGTCCTAATATGACTTATAATCCTTATCCATATGAATTCCTCCAAAACTTCAATTGTGACAACATTCATACCAGTACTGGGTAAGCAGAGACTCAGCAGAAGCTGTAAAACGTACTTGTATCAGAGGAGGTGTCTCAAATAACCACCAAATTGGTTGTCCATTGAAAAGGACAACCACCTCTAACAAAGTAAGGTGGAATGAGAGATGCTAAAAATATGTATAGGTGTGGCCACATCATGAAGTTCAATCTATATACTTACCATTTTTTAGCTACGAGACAAAATGCACCCACCTCTCAATCCAATTATTTTCCTAAAAGTTACAGTGGATTTAAGAGGGGTGGTTGATGTAAAAAAAAACAAAAAAAACTCGTGAACACACCTGTTTTATGTCATATCTATTAGACTTGAAACTTTCTACAATACTTCAGTGCTTTTAGCAGATACGCATAGTGTCATAACAAGAGGATCTATGTGTATTGTTTTCCTAAAAGTTATAGTGGATCTAAGAGGGGTGGCGGGTGTAAAATAGCTAGTGAACACTTCTCCCACATGGCTTATTGGATAGCCTTAAAATTTTGTACAGTAATTCAAAATCATTTAATGATGTTCACACTGTTCTGACCCAGGGATCTTATATTTTCATACAATTTACAGTGGATCAAAGAGGAGTGTTTTATAGCTTTTTTTTTTTTCATGTACAAGGGTATGTTTACTTTCCAACTAGTACTTCAGCATAACATTATTTTTGTGTCATATACAACAATGACATTGGTCACATTGATGTTGAATATTTTCTCCATCTTTTTCCTGAATGCATAAAGTGCAGTTCATAATGTATATATGTCCCTGGTCATGCTTTCTCCTCCAACCATGAAGTACACTAAGGGGAGGAGTGTAATTTGGAGCATTTTCAATTTGGGGTGCTGGAGAGATATTTGCTTTTAATAAAACAAATTATATTTTATTTTTTGTACTTTATTTGCATTCAAAATCGTTAATTCTCCAATGAGGGTCTCCTTGGCTGCTGACCATACATATTGAGTACACTAAAATCAATTCCACTTGATTATAAGGTGTAAACCAGTTACACTGGGTGTACAACAGTGCAGACAAATCAAGTGCACCCTAGGGATTTATAAAACTAGTTTTGGAATAGATACCATCGCCCCAAGTCCATGCAAGTTGCTATAAAACTTGTTCTCCCCATAAGTTGTTCATCCTAAAATCTGTCATTTATCAAAAACTAGAATTGATTTCATTCTTACTGATATTCTAAGTTGGAGAATACCATCTTTGGTTGTTGTTTTTTTTTTGAAAACGATTAACAAAATTGAGACATTGATAGTAGGTAGGTTATTTAGGGAAGCAGCAGTGGACTAGCAGTGGTTTTATCTTTGAGGATTCTTTTTTCACATCTTACAACTAACCCTTTTATCTTGAAATTGATATTTATAAAAAAGCACAATTTTCCTTCCACAACTCTTTAAACATAATCTATTTAAGTTACAAATTTTCTCCATATTAAGTTATGGATTATATAAAATACTAACATAAGAGGCGAGGGTTCATTAAATTACCACTATATAGCCACATACTCATTAAATAGTGTACACTACATCGCTACCTCATTAGCCAGCACCTTATGATTTGTATAAAGTACAACATCTGAAATTGAGATGAAAAATATAATTTCTGTATCCCAAAGGTCATATTCTTACCTATGTTTCATGCTAAATTTGATCATGTATTTTCAAGTAAATTATAAGATAACTATTGTGGCTTCTTTGCTAATTACACAATTACTATGGAGAGTATATATATGTAAAAGAAAACCCCTGCATGTGGGTATTACTTCATGTCTTATGACAACATCTAGTTATTTGTTTTCAGAATCATTTATAATAGCAGTTATATGATATTTATAGATTGATCATGCTATTGCCATGAAAACTGAGACGGAACATTACAGACGTTGGCAAAACAGAATAGATGAAAAGGGGCGAGGCAACACGATGGGGGCGATGTACTGGCAGCTGAATGACATATGGCAGGGGCCTACCTGGGCCTCCATAGGTACTGGTTTGACCAAAGTATAGCATCAAGGGGAATGTAGATGTGGGTGTAACCATACATTTATCATCAGCTGGTGCAGAGGTACAGCTTTAACCAAAATATAGCTTCAATTGCTGCATAGGTACAGTTGTAACCAAAATATAGCATTAACCAGTGTTTGAAATAACCATGCACCTGACCGCCCAAGACGCATAAATAAACACCCCTCCGGACGTCTTAAAATTTCTGCTAAATAAAATTTAGATGTATCAAATCTACTTATTGTACCAGTAACAAAGTTATAACAAGCCAAGGGGATTTATAAAATTATATATGATCGGGATCAAAGTTATGGGAACCTAGTCCTAGTCACATAATCACTTTAAATAGAAGATAGTTATTAATAAAAGTTGAGTATAATCATCAATGGCAGTAATTTCCTCAGGGCTAGAAGGTCTTTGGCAGGGCTTAAATTTTGACAAACATTCAGTCCTACATGTCTAGCTACTTTTACAGTATAAAGTTTCAAACACTGCATTTAACTGCTGTATAAGTACAGATGTAATCAAAATTTAGCATTAATATTGCTACATAGGTACAGGTGTAACCAAAAGCTGCATAGGTACAGGTGTAGCCCAAAGCATACTATGAACTAGTGCATAGTAACAAGGTGTAACAAAATTTTAGCATCAAGTGTGTAGGTAAAGCAATGGCAGCACACATGCTACTCACTTCTGGTGTCAAGGTTCAAAAGTTATACTTGATAGTGAATTTTTCATTTAGTGCAACCCCATGGGGGTCTGGGTTAGAATAGGTCCTCAGTACCCTTGCTTGTTGTAAAAGGCAACTAAATGGGGCGGTCCTTCGGATGAGACCACAAAAATCAAGGTCCCATGTCACAGCAGGTGTGGCACAATAAAGATCCCTCCCTGTTCAAAGGCCATAAGCGCTGAGCATAGGCCTAAATTTTGCAGCCCTTCAGTGACGATAGTGACGTCTCCATATGAGTGAAATATTTTCAAGAGGGACGTTAAACAATATATACAGCCAGTTAGTGCAAAGTTTGGCAATTATTTACCACAGAGATATACAATTGATTTACGCAGAATATAATTTGATGGATATAAAATGTAAAACTTAATGGCATTTGTAAAACATTTTACTATCATCAGAAACAACTGACTAAAACTAAACCCAGTATTTTATTTACCTCAGAAGCTGAAGAGTGCTACATGTACTTTTGAAATAACAGCAAATGTTATACACAGTTATCTTTTTTATCAAAATAAGTATTGTGATTTCAGACACCTTTGGATACAAATTTAGTCATTAAAAGTTTGACTGCATGATACCAAACCACTAAGATAAACCAAAATTATTACCCTGCAAAAAAAAAGAAGTTGCTCTGTTGTATGTGAGAGAATATAGTTGTGGCCTAATTCAAAATTTAAACATGAAGATGCAGGCTATATTGATTAATGAAGTTAAAATGCCCATACAGACTGGTATATGTTTTGAACTTGTGAATGGTCTGTCACACACTGCTATAAGCTAATCTGGCAAAGAAAATAATACTAGTATTATCTCAACAGAATATGGTGGAAAATGGAAAATGATTCATTACTATGCACAGCATTTTTTCTCCCCCATGCTTGTCTCACCTTACGAGGAAAATGGAGAAGCCAAAGTTTACATCTGTGTAGATGAGATGAAAATTCATTCAGTCAGACATGCCCACACACACCAGATACAGTTTGTACCTGTCAACCACCATAGCTCTGGATTCCTGTTTAGTGCATTTCCCCATAGTAACCATCATTCCATCCAACATGCTGTGGGACCCTCCGGGACATTGTATGTGTCTATGTACTCATGGGACAGCATGGACTCTCTATACACCTGGACACAGAATTTCCAGGTAAGGAAAACATGGACTATATATACACCTGGACACATACAGGTAAGGACTACATGGGCTGTATATACACCTGGACACCGAATTTCCAGGTAAGGAAAATATGGACTATATACACCTGGACACAGGCAGGTAAGGACAATATGGACTGTATATACACCTGGACACAGACAGGTAAGGACAACATGGACTGTATATAGTGCTGGACACATACAGATAAGGACAACATGGACTCTATATACAACTGGACACAGATGTTCCAGGTAAGGACAGCAGGGATTCTAAACCTTAACACAGCATTTTGTGTAATATTATAGGTAAGAACAAGAGAATGATTGCCGAGGACAAAATGCTATTTAACACTAAAGACTGCTAGTCTGATACATATTTGTAAATAATGTCACAACTGTCCATCAGTATAACAGATTGCTTCATGCCATCTTAAGTTACAAATTAACTATTGATTCTTATTAGATGAATTTGACATCCCAGCTGGTGTTTTCTGCAAACATAGACAACATGTTACGAAAGGCTGGCTGTGTCCGACGACAAAACTGTTTTCTATATTATCACCTTGGTAACCCACAAACTGGCCCAGTCGCCTGGCAGCCACTTTCTATATTCCAAAGTGCCATAGGATTGCAGAAAGCCAGTATTCAGGTACAATATGGAGTGGGAATTTTGACATATTTCTGATAGTTTTGCTATCTTCATTAATTACAATGAGATACATTGTGAACAATGTGCATATGAAGAACTGAACATAGAATGAAAATATCAAACATGAATTTCATTTTTGAAAATACTTGAGGGCATGAAAGTTGCAACGCTTCACATCGACATACTTTTCATAAATTGTTTATACACTTCATGAAGTACGCTGGCATGGAGTATTACAGTTCATGAACCTCAGGTATTTTCAAAAATGAAATTTATTTCTTAAAGGGGGTATGCACACAATATGAGCTAAAAATTTGAATTTTATTTTTCATTTTTAATGTTTACAATGCCTAACTAAGGCAACCAAAATTTGAATATCAGTTGTTAAGTTACAGCACTCACAATTCTTCCTTATATGATAAGGCCTGTGTCATGTTTTTGTTTACATATATATTACTTAATCGAAAATATCATGTTTAAAACAAAATGAAACATGACAAACACTAGAAACTACTTAATTGTGTTAAGAATTAACTTGTAAAAAAAAATCTGCTTTAAACAAAACTTTTATTAGTATTTTAACCTTTGTAAACAAAAATATGGCACGAGCCATGTTTACATAACAAAGAATTGCGAGCTCTGCATCTCTCATGTAACTTGACAACTGACATTAAAATTTTTGCTGACCATTAGAAATGCCTTAGTTAAGCATTGTAATCATTAAAAATGGAAATATAAAATTGAAGAATTTTTAGCTCGAATCATGTTCATGCCCTTTTAAGGAAGTTAGCTCATCAGATTTTGAGCACAATTGAATGGGACGCTGTAACTGTGTAGATACTGGTCCAATGTAACCGAGCAGTGATGACAACGGTTTAGATGGTGCAACTGGTTTATTCATTTAATAATTAAAGACATTGTCGTACAATATAAGACAAAATTATAAGCTCAAAATACACAAAAATAAACTTATGACATATAGGAAAATATACAATTGCGTTAGTTTACCCACAGTTTACGTTTTACATACTTTTGAAACTTGTAAGTTTCTGTATTTGATTTAAATTACTTTGCAGAGCTTATCATAAAAGAATAAAACTTTGAATGCAAAAATACAATAAAGTATAAGACTTACAATCAAAATAATTTCCTAACTTAAATCTTTAATTGACAATGAAACTTATAATTAAATATAAAAGTAACATACTATAAGATGCATTCGATATCACCTGGATATAAATGTAAAGGTCTTCTAACGTAAAACTGTTCTAATTTTAGATAGGTAAAACGCTGCATTAAATACTTAAACTGACACTTTACTATTGGATAAAACATATATGGAAAAGCCAATCAAATGAAAGAATCAATGAAATTACGGGAAAAACTTTACTCAGCCAACTCAATCCAGTTGCGCAAAGAAACGGCTAAGAACAAATTATAATCAAAGTATTGCAAGTATTGACTGCCTATAATTTATAGTTACGTAAATTTAAAATTGTATTTTACTAAACAAATATCAAAATTAAGATTGAAAATAGAAAAAACAAATAAATACATATAGAAATCAGATTTGTACTATCACATATAGATTACATTTATAACTTAAACATATCCATTTGAAATTTATGTCGATTAAAATTTTGAAAGGACTTCATTTTATGGCAGAGGGATTGGTTAATCAAAAAGTACTAAATCTGTACTATTTTACAGTTTCTGTTTTATCCAATGTATCATTAATAGTCATACCCCTAGATGTGTATTTAAATTTTATAAATTTATTGTGCAAGTAGTAGAGATTTTGAACTAATTCAGATGTTATAAATTCATTAGTTTGATTCATATATTTTTTTCCAAACAGAACACCTTCCAATTCTAAATTTACCTGAAATTTAGTATTAGGGCCAATAATTAAAAAATGTCATCTATAACCCCCACTTTTTAGAGTTCCACTTTAAATTTTAAGGTAATTTAAAAACTGATAATACTCCCAATATGTTCTTTTAAACTCTTAAATTCTAAATGATGAATTTTTCCTTATATCAAATGTACAAAAAGTAATTTTTTATTTTTAATCTACTAGCATAAACTATTTTATATCTATATTGTTAGAAAACATGCGTATATATATTTATTTGATGCAATGATTTATTTGTGTTGCTTATGTTGTGTCTACACCAACAAACAAATCAAGTGCACTTGAATAAATATTACGTAAGTTTTTAAGTGCAAAAGGGTAAAATTTAACAAACTGTAGCTCAATAATAAACATTATGTTTTTCTTTTCATAATTCCCCTTCAATGTAGAAATCAAAAATAGACTTCCCATATTGACATTACTACAAAACTTGGGTGCAAACCTCTTGAAATATAGTATCAAAAACCCCAACTTTTTTGCCATAAGAGGGCACAGAAATCAGGAGCTGAAGGGGAGGGGGATAGGGCATATCTTGGATTCTTTTAACTTTCACTGGTTTAACTTTGTACAATGATTAAGGGCATGTGGAAGTGATAAATGAGATCAAATGGTAATTCTGAGTCTGTTTGGGTTAGTAATCTTAAGAGTATGTAAGAGGATATTGAGGAAACAAAATGTATTCATACATTTACAATGTACATTTAGTGTACTTATGAAATATGCAATATGTGTGTGTGTGGCATAGGACATAAAATGTACACATACATACACAGTAGACAGTGTCTCTTTATCTCTGTGACTCTGTGGTGATCAAGGAATGACTTCTAGAAGACATGCTTTGTGGATGCCATTTAATTTTGACTAATGTCATTACAATTTTTTCATTCAATTATTATTTTCCACTATATTTTTCTCATCAGGTGTCAAACATAGTCATGGTGCAAAAAGAACAAGTCTTCAACATCACCATCACCACCAATGCCATCGCTCCCTTCGTCTGGCTGGACACGCCAGAAATTCAAGGTCGTTTTTCTGACAATGGCTTCCTCATGGTCCAGTCCTCCATGCACCTGCAGTACTTTGCATGGGAGTTAGTGGACTTGAAGACATTAGACAGTTCTATAACCATCAAATCTCTGATGGACATTTATTACTGACCCTGGAGTGACCTTGAACTGGTCAATCAGGACAGAGTGCAACAGTGATAGGACTGATAAATGTATCAGAAAGTTTTATTATTGCAATAGCATGTTATCATACAGAATTTATTTTTTGGTCCAATAAAGTTTATAACTATGGACTAAAGACTTTCTTCATATATCATACATGTACTGTTATATCATTGTTGGTCACCAGTCGGGGTAGCTCAGTGGTTAAAGCATTCGCCTCATTACTGGGAGGTTGTGAATTCGAGGCCCGCACATGTCATGGCCTCATCAAACGTAAGATCTAATCATGGGGTAGTGATTGCTCCTTCACCAAATGCTCAGCATTTAGAAGTGAGAATTGGGTCTTTCGGAATCGACCTTAAAAACCAGAGGACACATGTTGCGGCAGGCATTGGCATATAAAGAACCCTCATGCACTGCTATGGCCTGAGTGCTAAGCATAGGTCGAATTTTGTGGTACTTCACCTACACCTGGTGATGTCTCAATATGAGTGAAAATTTCTCTACAGGACAAAAACTATCAAACAATAATCTTGATCATGAAAATTAATCCAAATCACAAAAGAGTCATTTTTTAGACGCCCATCTTTATTGTTTTGAGGAAATATTACAAAGTGAGGGCATGGTTAAGGTAGGTAAACAACTTGAAGATGTTGCAAGGATTTTAATTTTCAACAATTTTCTCAGATTTTTGAAATATTTGCAGGTTGTTGAGCTTGGTTAATTTTGGGGAAATATTTTCTACACAGAACTGTTGGTTTGTCTATCTACCTCTTGTCACAGTTTTTAAGCTTGGACATATAATTCATAAAATGCGAAAGAAAATATGTCACAGCTTCATGATGGCTGATACCAAGTACGTTAAGTAAAGTTAAACCGTGTGTTTATTACAGATCATTAAACGTTTGTATAATCCAAGCATTAATTTATTTTTTATTCATTGGTCTTTCTACAGGATGTGTTAATTAACACATCGTGTAAAAAGACCAAGGTATAGTGATGTCTGTCTGTCCAGTTTTTAAAATATGACATACTAACTTAGGAAAGTTCTACAGCTCTTGGCATTTTTGCTACGCTTGCTAATCAATGTCACAAAAGAGACATGGTATTATGGGTGGCGAGAACTGGGCTGGACCTCATCGTGGAGTTTTGTTAATATATCATCGTTTGTTTTGAAACTTTCAGAATATGTCCTCAGTGATACATTTAGTCTTCGGTACAAAATTTAGCTCATAATATTACCTATAAATAAAGCATTGATTGAATGCAATTGATGGTTAGGTGACAAGACCATTTTAATACATTGATGCATATGTTCCATGAATCATGCACCTATTTCTGGAAAACTTGGATTTTTTCAATTCATAGATAGTTAATAATTTGACAATTTAAATGCCTTTTATTTTACTTGTTCGCAATTTGATAATAAAATTATGGTTAATTAATCAGAACTGAACATTAACAACTAAACTGGATAAATAATGACGACCCAGATTAACTGCATCCAGTTTCCCCTTTGGCCTGGGTTTGGAAAAATTACCAATACAAAAAATGAAGGGATTTTTGCTTGTTTCAAAACAAATAAAACAGTGAAACATTAATTTATATTCGTATGTCTGTAAACTTTTGATGTATTCATCTTCTTCTCCAGAACATCTTAGTCAAATTCAATCAAACTTTGTACAAATTATCCATTGGTGAAGGGGATTCAAATTTTTTTCAAATGAAGGGTTGTATCCCCTTAAAAGGGGAGATAATCATGAAAAGGCAAAAATAGGGTGGGGTCATTTAAAAATCTTCTTCACAAGAACCTTGGCCAGAAAAGTTCAAATTTATATGGAAGGTTCCTGGCATTGTGCAGATTCAAGTTTGTTAAAATCATGGTCCCAAGGGGACAAGTCACAATAGGAGATTGAAGTTTTATATGCGAATATATAGCGGAAATCATTAAAAATCTTCACAGGGACAGAAAAGTTGGAATTTACATGGATGTTTCCTGACATAGTGCAGATTCAAGTTTTTTAAATCATTGCCCCTGGACATAGAGTGGGGCCACAATAGGGAATTAAAATTTTACATGCAAATATATATGGAAAATTTTAAAAAATCTTCTTTTCAAAAACTACTGGTCCAAAAAAGAAGAAATTTAAATTGAAAGCTTTCTGACCTAGAGCAGATCCAAGTTTATCGTGGTTCGCGTGGGTAGATAGGGCCACAATAAAGGGTCAAAGTTTTAATATGATTATACAGGGAACATTTTTTTAAAAATATCTCTTGAATTATTCGAGGTAGGGTTTTCATGTACATTCTGTACAGAAAGACCATGTAATGCAATGGTGTGTGATCTAATGACCTTAACCTGGAAATTTGACCTACTTTTAATAAAAATCTTACCTATTCAATATGACCTGAATCATGTAAGGTAGATCTTTCGTATCTTGTAAATATATATCCTATGGTAAGGCTTTCTTTTCATATCATGACCTTGAATTTTGAGTTTGACCTACTTTTAAAAAAACAGCATATTAAATATATCCAGAAAGAACTATTTTAAGTAAGGCTTTATATTTTGTATATAGATTCTCTATGGCAATACCTTGTGACACAAAGGTGTTTGATCTTCTGACCTTGGAGTTTGACCCACTTTAAAAACACATGACCTATTCAATATCTCCTGATTGTTTGTTTGTTTGTTTTACGTCCGTCGAGAATTTTTCACTCATATTGAGACGTCACCAGCTGTAGGTGAAGTTCCACAAATTAAGACCTATGCTTAGCGCTCAGGGCCGTAGCAGTGAGGGTTCTTTCACGTGCCAACGCCTACCGTGACACGGGACCTCCGTTTTAAAGGTCATATCCGAAAGACCCGTGATTCTCACTTCTAAATGCCTAGCGTTTGGCGAAGGAGCAATCACTACCTATTTTTCGTCTTACGTTTGACGCGGCCATGGCACGAGCGGGGCTCGAACTCACGACCTCCCGTTTACGAAGCGAACGCTCTAACCACTGAGCTACCGCGACCTGAACTATATAAGGTAGGGTTTTCATATTTTGTATGTATGTTTTTTCTGGCGAGTCCTCTGTATTCCGTAAAGTTTGACCTTGTGACTTTGATCTTGGAGTTGGGCCTATTTTTTTAAATTTCTGGCTTGTTAAATATTTCCTGAATTATTTGAGGTATATCTTTCATATTTTGTACATAGATTTCTTATTATAGATTTTCTATAAAGATCTTTTATTTTATACCATGTGACCTTGGAATTTCACCTACTTTTAAGAAAATTTAACCTTAACTTCTTCGAAACAATTCAAGGTAGGTCTTTCATATTTTTATATAGATTCTTTTGACAAGGCTTGTGGTACAATCATGTTTGATCTTGTGACCTTAACCTACTTTTAACAAAAACCTGACCTAATCAATATCTCCTGAACTAGTTAAGGTTGAGCTGTCATATTTGGTATATAGATTCTTTATGGTAACCTTGTTCTACTTTGGTGTTTAACCTTGTGAACTTGACTTAGAAATTTGACCAACTTTTAATAAAAATTTTACCGGAACCCCCCCCCCCCCCCCTCCCCCCTGGAATTTGCTAAGATAAAAACATTACAATATAAATTACAATATAACGATTTATATATCGATTTTGTGAAAAGGTTTGACACCCCCCCCCCCCCCCCCCCCCCGGGAAAAAAATTCTGGATTCGCGCCTGAAACTTATACAAACATTTAACTGAACTCAACCAACCAATGGGGCAGAATATTAATTATAATATTTACCATTTTAAAATGAATTTATAAAAGTCTTATTTTAATTAAAATAATGCGTATTTGTCCGACTTTTGGTGTTATTTAAGCTACATTAATCATTTTCATTCTTCAATTTCGTTCCGTTTTCCGCTTCCTTTTCCGTTCCGAGTTTTAGCAACACCCCCTTTCGTTATTGTGCTACACCAACTGTGAAACGGGACTTCAGTTTTTGCGGTCTCATCCGACGGACCGCCCCATTTAGTCGCCTCTTACGACAAGCAAGGGGTACTGAGGATCTGTTGTAACTCGGGTATCCACGAGATGATATAGATGTAGTGTAACGACTTCAAGAATTTGCAAGGGACAAACACAATGCACAAAGACCCAATAATTATAGATATCCCAGTCCTTGCAAAAATTATCTCAATATCATTTGCTGCAAGAACTGGACGGATATTCACCTCGCTCACTAATATCTTCACAGATAGTAGTCTTGATGATTCACGGGTTTTCGGTTGGCAAATAAACTGATTTTTAGGGGGGGGGCAGACCACCAAGACATATTACCAGGCAAATTTTAAAACGGTTGAATTGATGGAATGGAAAAGAGCTCATACAAAGATTATTGAAGAAAAAAAAGGTTGTGATTCTGTAATTGAAAATACGCAGTTGTTAATTGATTGATTGTTTGTTTGTTTTACGTTCCGTCGAGAATTTTTGGCTCATATTGAAACGTCACCAGCTGTAGGTGAAATACCGCTTTAGACTTCTGCTTAGGGCAAAGGGCCGTAGCATTGAGGGTTCTTTAACGTGCCAACACGGGACCTCCGTTTCTAAGGTCATATCCGAAAAACCCGTGAATATCGAGCGTTTGTCGATCACTACCTATGTTTACGTCTTAAGATTAACTTGGCACTAGTGGGGCTCGAACTCACGACCTCCTAGTTACGAAGCGAACGCTCTAACCACTGATCTACGCGACCTGTCAGTTGTTGTTAAAGATGTCTTTCACATATGCTTCATGTTTGTATAGTTTATTGAACATAAATGTTAACGGCAAACGAACAACTCAACTTTATAACAAACGGGATGATTTCAGCTTCTTCGTCGTCAACTTCCCATATTTATGTAGCAATATCCCATTATCAATTGCATGTTGTGTAAATAGAATGCTTAAAGAGTGCTTCAAGGGCCTTCTTTTATATGACTGATAAGCAGGTGTTGCCTTATTTTATACTGAATTTTGACAAATGGAACTTCTAGAATCTTATCTAGGTCACAAGTGTCAATCAAATGCAATGTATTACACAACGTTGTTTACTTAAAATTTAGCTGTTTTGAATAGATTGGAGACTGGGCTGTTGGGTCATGCACCAGGGTAGACCCTCGACAGGATTTGTTGGGTGTTAAGCAGACCATATACAAAGATTGTGAGGTCCTTTGTATACAAGCATCAGGCATTGTTGGGTACTAGTTACAACGGAAACAGCTCAATTGTTGGGTTCTGGACAGACCAGAAACAAGATTGTTGCCTCATAGACAAGGGTTGTGGGGTCCTAAGAGCAGCACCAACGACAAGAGTTGTTAGTTCCTTGGTGCATCAGCGACAGGGGTTGTTTGGTCACATAAACCAGTGATAGAGGTTGCTGGGTATTGGGAAGATTAGAGATATACTAGTAGCTTGTTGATTCCTAGAAAGACCAAACAAAGGGTTGTTGGGTCCTGCATAGACCAGAGACAGGGGTTGTTGGGTCCTCGGTATAGACCAGAGACAGGGGTTATTGGGTCCTCGGTATAGACTAGAGACGGGGGTTGTTGGGTCCTCGGTATAGACCAGAGACGGGGGTTGTTGGGTCCTCGGTATAGACCAGAGACGGGGGTTGTTGGGTCCTCGGTATAGAGCAGAGACGGGGGTTGTTGGGTCCTCGGTATAGACCAGAGACGGGGGTTGTTGGATCCTGGGTAGACCACCGGCAGTGTTTGTTAGAAACTGAGTAGAGCAGAGATAGAGACTGTTTGGTCCTGAGTAGCTTAGACAATGGGTCGTTAGGTCCTGGGTGTACCGAAGTCAGGGATTGTTGGGTTCTTGTTATTGGATTAATTTGATGTTTTATTTATGAAGTCCATAGTAAATCTGAAATCTATGTCCTTGGAAGACATACTCTCCTGGGACTGTTAGTTTTAGGATCACCACGGTCATTCAGGGCACGCGTTATCCAATTCCCTTCAGTCGGGTGTACTTTGACATACATGTATAACGTTTATAACTTTTCTGACCCAGTGGTTCTTGAGAAAAAAGATTTTTAAATGACCTCATCCTATTTTTGTGATTGTCTCCCATTTGAAGGGGACATGGCCATTTGTATGAACAAACTTGAATCCTCTTCACTGAAAGATGATTTGTACCAATTTTGATTGAAATTGGCCTTGTGGTTCTGGAGAAGAAGATTTTTAAAGATTTTTTCATATATAAACTTTGATCCCCTATTGTGGCCCCACCCTACCCCTGAGGGTCATGATTTTACGAAGCTTGAATTTGTACTATGTCAGAAAGCTTCCATGTTAATTTGAACTTTACTGGCCCAGTGGTTCTTGAGAAGATTTTTCAATGACCCAATCCTATTTTTGCATTTTTTAATTTTTTAAAGGGAGCATGACCCTTCTTTGAACAAACTTGAATCCCCTTCACCCAAGGATGATTGGTATCAAGTTTGATTGAAATTGTCCCTGTGGTTCTGGAGAAGATGTTTTCTTATATTTTTGGATATAAAAACTTTGATCCAAACATTCTACATTTTTTGTTCCAGTGCAATGGATTCCGTCCTAATTCATGATACACCATTATACAAACAGCGTTTTTCTCGACACCTAGCACTAAATTTTACAAAATCCGAGTGAGCACTCTTTACGTCATTTGCTGGATGTAATCCTCAGCGTACTATAAACTATAATTTGCAATACCACCGATATATGTATCGATCAATGACAATTTTCAAATGAATAAATATATAAATAAAAACTCAGTCACTCCAGGACCCTTGGAATAGATTTACTATTTTCATATCAACCAATTCTTTTTCTCAGATAAGAAATAATTATATGTATTGGGAAAAAAAGCAGAATGCCACATTGAAATTTATTTTTCTGTACTACTGATCTTCAATAATTGTATATTCAGACCAGAATTATAAATCAGGATCATTACAAATATATCAATCAATACAAAAATTTAAAAAACCAATGTTTCCTGTGAAACGATGTAATATTATACAAATCTTGATTTATGTGCGAAAATCTTGATTTATGTTCGATACTCTTGTTATTCATAAGCGAAAATATTGATTTATATTCGAAATTTTTTATTAACATGTTACACAATTTTGATATTTATTTGCGAAAAGTTTGATTTATATGCGATAAATCTTGATTTATATTCGATAACCTTGTTATTCATATTCGATAATGTAATATAAATATAAATCAAGATTTATCGAATATAAATAACAAAATTACAGAACATCAAAAATTAAAATTTTCGCATATGAATATCAAGATTATCGGATAAAGATTATCGCATGTACATCAAAATTTTCGCATGTCTATCGAATATAAATCAAGATTTTCGCACATAGATAGCAAAATTATTGAATATAAATCAAGATTTTCGCACATAGATAGCAAAATTATTGAATATAAATCAAGATTTTTGCATATAAAGATTTGTATAAAATTACAATGTTTTACACGTCACAGTTTCCAGGAGATTAATAGAGTTTTGCAGTACCCTTTGTGTCTGGTTCTTAGTCACGAGAGACCTCAATACAAAATGTGGCATAATACTGATTTCTAGTTTTCAATACTTCATTATATCTCTCAACATCAAACGTGTACCGAAACAAGAGAAGCTGAAAACGACACTCTGAAAAGCGGAGCACATAGAAAATCGGATCCAGAATGGTGGAGACGAGAAATAAAACGCCACTAATTGTGTCCATATAGAAAATAACCGTGGGACTGGACACGTACGGCTTCACCAATGACCAGGTCATACCCGGAGTGTACAGTCCCAGGAACGACCCAGTTATCACAGCAATCTTCTTGAAAATTGTCTGTCCTGCGTTTTGAAAAGTAGGATCCCCGGCTTCCTTGATATTGTTAGTATTCTGGACTCGTCCCACAGGTTTGGCTTGGTACATGACCACTTTCATCCTATAGGCAATGTAACCAAACATTATGAAGTTGGAGGCAAATATGGCGAAGAAAATGTATTTAGATACCCTGCTACTGATCTCATAGTTCAGGCCTTCGCAGAATTCTGCTTGGGTCAAAGAGCAGAATTGCAAACTGGTCATCACCGAGCCAAAGCACCACGCGAGGGCACATGCAATCTTCACCCTTGTTGGAGACAAAAAACAGTAGTACCGCATAGCCATTTTAAAGGCCAAGAATCGATCAAAATTAAAAAAAGTGATTATTATCAGTGCTATGTAAGAGAACACAAGCATTAAAAAATATTTCACGTTTGTTGTGACGAAAATCAGCCCAAACGCCCGTCGGTCTATACATAGAATTAGACAGACGAAGCAGTCCGCCACACACAGGTTCAGGGAGAAGATACGGATCTGGTATGGAAGCTTCCTGCTCCTCAATAACACAAATAAGGCAAGGATGTTGATGAGGAGAGCAGGTAAAGATACAAACAGCTGGAACAGATCCTTGTTTTCCATTAGTGGCACGCCTTTTCGATCAGCTACTTTATTTTACTTCACAAGGCTCGTAAATGAATTTTCCGGAAACCGTATAAACTTGTCTCGGCTAGTTACTGTAATGAACATATTTAGAATATCAGATATCTAAATGATCTTCTGTGCAGGTAATATGTAAAGGCACTGCTGCATGTAGGCAATGGCAACGTGGGTAGGAGTGGCTGACTTTCCGTCATGCAATCACCGATTCTTGCCTCATCTCTATTGAAATTCATTTGCAACAATGAAGACACATTTTGTTTATATCATCATTCATGTTTTAAAAGAAAGTCAGCCATTACGACGATGTTGTGTACCTACAGATCAATGATCAGTTGACTCTCATCTGAAAAAGAATTTATCCAGTCCACGCTGATTTGGTTCGACGCCATGCTACTTTTTTACGTCTATTCACAGAGGAATAGTTTTTTGTTTGTTTGTTGTTGGTTTTTTGTTTTTTGTTTTTGTTTTTTTGGTTTTTTTGGGGGTTTTTTTTGGTTTTTTTTGTTTTTTTTTTTGTTTGTTTTTTGGTTTTGTTTTTGTTTGTGGTGGGTTTTTTTTTTCCAAATACAACGATAGTATGTCTTGTTTTTAAGAAAAACTCACAAGGTCTCTTTGTTTTCATTATTGTAAAAATTATCCGTAACATCGGCTATTGGAGTTTTCCTGTTAGCTTTTACTTGTCGTAAAATTTTCTCTCATACACGATCGCTGAAACTTTTAGTCTGACAAATAGATGCAATATATCGATAAATCTCTATTCACAAGAAGCACAGATTTGATTATACAAATAAACACCAAGAAATTAATTCCTGCATACTTGTAAACTCAATCTCCAAACTAGTCAGTTGTATTTTCCCAATACTAGTGCATAGTATGTTTTACGGTGTGACTATGACCGTTGAGACCCTTCTCCCTTCCAGTTACATTTAGTGCCGTTGACCATCCCTGGACTTAAAGATCCTGTCGTGGGGAAAAATAATTTGGGTTGTGTCTTCAAGTGTTAAGACATTTGTAGCTGTCAGACGGGTTCAATCGCCAGTGGCCAGATAGCTCAGTTGGTAGAGCACCTGATTGGAGATTCAGGGGGCCCGGATTCGAATCCCGGTCTGGTCAGTTGCATTTTCTCCCTTCCTATTACAAAACGTTGGTGGTACTTTCCAAACAATTTATTTGTCTATGGGGTTGTCAATGAAGTATATCGTAGTGACGTCGACATTTTACCGGAGCGCCATGATCACGTGTAACCGGTCGACAGGGGATGCTTACTTCTCCTGGGCACCTGATCCCACCTCTGGTGTGTCCAGGGGTCTGTGTTCGCCCATTTCTCTGATTTATTATTTTCTACAGGAATTACGAGATTGTGTATTGTTCGTTATCGTAGCCGTTTCATTCTACTGTCAGTGGGAAATAAAGACACAAAGTCCATAGATGGCTTGACTGGGCCTCGCCGATATGATAACGCCATGATACAACTAATACTTGCGTAAATTCATTCTTACCTTCAGTTCAAAATGGGATGACTTCAGCTTCTCCATCGTGAATTTCCCGTATTTTATGCATCAGTATTTCATTATCAACAGATTCAATGAGCAGCAGCATTCCTGGGCATGGTCATTTTTTAAACTACGAAAGCCCAAAAGGCTCATTTGACTTTTAAAATACGAGATTCGAATTTCGAGCCTCAATATCCAAATCAACCAATCAAAATATAGGTCACAATGTTCGATTTAAAAGCTACACCATATTCTAATCACTCAACAAATGTAAACGATCCAATCTTTGTTGTAAGATTTGAGGTTTGTGGTTACTGTACATAGATTTGAAATATGACAGGAAATCAAAGTTTCGTTTATCTAAAACTACGCATTTATGTTGCGCACAGTAGACATAGGGGGTGGCGGTGCCTGTTCGTGTTTTGTCGAAATTACACTGTTTTGTACGGAAACCGATGGGTGCCAGCGTATATAATTAGCATTAATTTCACTGACGGCCGCCTCTTAACTGGCAGTCGTCCTATAAATTAACATGTGGTCGCCACTCTATTTTTGACTGGTGCAACTTATATCGTCAGGCGGTCGGGATATAAACTGACAGTCACCACTTAATTTATAAGGTGGCCGTCACTAAATTTATCAGACGACCACCAGTTATTCAACTACTCTCTCTCTCTCTCTCTCTCTCAATAATCCCTCTAATCTATAGTAAGAATCACATGTGTCAGATAGATTTGCGCTCGACACATTATTAGCCACAATAGCATGTTAACCTCTCTCTCTCTCTCTCTCTCTCTCTCTCTCTCGTCTACGATGTACGTATGCATAACGTTTAAATGCGTAGTTTTAGAGAAAAGAAACTAAGAAGCACAATAACGGACTTGCTGTCTGTCATATTTCAAGTTTACATACATATTACCTCAATCCTCTAATCTAAAATAAATAAATAAATATTTTGATCTATATTTTGATTGGATAATTTGGATAATGAATTTAGAAATTCGAATCTCGTATTTTGAATTTTAAATGAGCCTTCTGGGTTTTTGTGTTAAATCGAGGCAGGCTCCTGACAAATACATTTGATGTTACATGGGTTCAACCGTTGTTTAATAACAGCATTTCGCAAAATTCTATGTTTGTTGTTTTATTTGCTAACCCGTTATTAGGCAGAATGCAGTCTGGCATTTTTTATACCAATTGTAAGACCGTTCTTTACATACTAATGTATGATCGGTCATCACTGGGTGTTTACTCCTCCTAGGCACTTGATCGTACTTCTGGTATTTCCAGGGGTCCGTGTTTGCCCAGCTTTCAATTTTGCATTCGTAATAGGATTTATACAACTGGCCACTGTTTGCTTTTTCCCCCCATTATTTAGAACTCCTCTTCGATAAAAGGAGTATATGTAACTACAGTGTTGATAATGGGTAATCCCTCTTTAAGTTTCTGGAATGGCATTGATCCTTTCTTATTATATTCAGATCTCATTTTCCCCATATAATACAATGTAACTGTGGCGGCGGTCCTCCTTCACTCGGGGATGTGGATGTTCTTTTACATTTGTCTTTATTTAAAAAATAAATATTTACATATCAACCGCAAGAATTAGATGGAACTATGCTCTAACGGAATGGCAATATCCTTTTAGAGTTAAAAATATCATTTCAAGTCTCAATCGCAACTGCTTGTGTCTTTAAGGCAAATCCGGGTAAAGGCGCCTCGAGGTTTTTTCAGCTTGTCGTAAAGGTCCGAGATTGTACGATTATTCAGAGAGAGAGAGAGAGAGTGAGAGAGAGAGTAAATTCATTTTGTCGTCATGTTACTGTTACACAATTTCTTGTTCGAAGTAAACCTACAGTTCATCTAATGAGATTTAAAATCTCCAATAGTGCCATCCGCATGGTGTCCGTTAAGAAGAAATGAAATGACAACCTGTTATGGTCGTTACCAATGCGGTCCTATTTTTAACCTTTACTGCTTCACTGTAGGACCTTGTGAAATTTTATCTTACTCTAACTTCTTTTCTGTAATGTCATATCACTTTATTTATAAAACTCTCCTATAAATGTAATTATATACAGTTACATCGTAAAATAACAGCTGTTCACACCCTATGAATATTGACAATGATCATATTGCACATAGTCGGCCTGGATATTTTTATATCTAGGATATCAGTATCTGGAGACAGAGTGGCTCACCGATACTTCTGTGACGTCATCAACATGTGGGATTAAGCGACTTCGGAAACTCGGACGCTTTTCATTAACCCCACAAGTAGAATTATTTGTAAATCTATTCTATATGAAGTTGTTAGATTCCGCCATCTTCTCTAGTAGAATAATTTCACAAATAGCCATGGATTTTACATGTTCACAAACTTCTCAAAAAGTCAAGCGTCGCAGGATAAATAAATCAAAAAAAAAAAAAAAAAAAAAAAAAACCTCCTAAAAAGAAAATGACGTAGGCAGGTCCATGAAACAAAACGGTGAATTTGAATATCACTTCTAATCCATTTGGCACGTCTTGGTGCATATACACAGTACAAATTTAACACCTGCACACCTGTCGACTGGTGCACGACCACGCACCTTTACTGCTGCCTCCAAGGAGAAAATTTGACAGGCCCTTTGGGCTTTAAGGATTCAATTCTGTCGAGTCCGCTCTGGTTCCTAAATAAACGTTAGAAAATGCATAAACATTCTATCAATGTATGTACATGTAAGTGATAAGATAATATTGTTGATAAGGTGCACGAGCGTCAAACCCACCGATGACAGGAGAGATTTTCTGTGGTATTTAAAAGTACCCTTAGCTTCAATGAAAGTGATTTTGGATGACCACGCTATGCAATTATTTCTATGTCATTGATCAATAACGGGGAAAAAAGGTAAAAATCCGTTTCATTTAAATCTACGAGAAGCCTAGCCCAAAAATTTGCATTCTCGATCAAGCGAAGTGACGCGCTGGTATTGGAACAATACACAGTCCTAATGAATATCCAGCGTGCATGATGAAGGTAAACACGAGCGTTCATCTTGGAAGATGTGTATCCCAGATGCTCAATTAACATGCCTCTGTCTACAGTTTAATATAAGTCATTATTACAGGTCGCGCAGGAGCGCGGTTTGTTCTGGTGTGGGTTTTCAAACTGTGCATGCGTGTCTGCGGAATTAACGTGTGTGTATTTTGTATGATTTTCCCCAAAATTAATGCAAGTACTTAATTTGGGATTGTTGATATTAGCGTGCGATTTGTATAACCTCTAAATATGAATCAAGCTAATTAGAATTAACTTAAATTGTAATTACAGAGTATAAACATTATAATTGTCAATTTGTACTAAGTCTGTTTCTGGTTCAATTTATTTCATTTATATTACTATTTGTTCATGAATTACAAAATGGGTGTGCAGTGTTTCTTTGGGTTCCAGACTATCTTTGCGGATTCACACAACTAGTAATATATGTAAATGGTATTGTGGTGATAGGGAAGTCGAGTTTAGACAAGTAAAAACTCCAAACATACATCTACATAATATAAGAAAAAAATAACTTTATTCCAATTTTGGGTCCAGAGTGCATAACAGAAATGACAATTCGAGGAGAAGAAAACATCAATATGCAGAAAAGATTTACAATACTAATTGCAAACTCAGTGTGGATGTAGCGTTGGAAATACTCAAACAAGTGATTCGTGCATATGGATTGTACACATTTTTTTTTGAAGGTTTTAACTATATATTCACATAGTTTTGTAATTATTGTAATGTCTTCATATGTCATTAACCATAAGAATTTGTCACTGTTTGATAAAGATATAAAGATCTACATAATATACATGTATGTACAATACAGGTGTCCTTTAAAGTTGTTTACCATCTGCGTAAATTGTCAAATAATTTTGCTTACTATAGCGATCAAGATATTTTAATTAAAGAATTATTTCATAATTAACGCTTCACACTGTAGGGATGTGCAAAATGCATATCGTCTGTGTAATTCTATCTAATGAAATAATAATGATAATAGAATGATTTCTTTCATATTTTCTGCGGCCTGATACTTTTGATGTTTGCATCAAATTTATTTCTTGTATCATAATGATGATATTCGTTAATTAACTTGTATGTCCACATTGACTACTTATTAGAACATTAGCTGATTCTTCCCAGGAACCACCCCCCCCCCCCCCCCCCCTCCCCCACCCCAATATTCAAGAGGAAGAATAAAACTGTATAACTATTCAATTGATCAATGGATTCAAACTTCAGAGAATTCAAATTATTTCGATTGGAATGTCGAACAAGCCCGACAAAATCGGGGATCAAAGTGAGGAAGAAAAAAAGCGTCTGTGTCATTATATACTATTCTATTTTTATTCCTTTCTGTTTTACACACCTTATGACTGTGAGTTGTAGGTTGTTTCCGCTTTGTCTAATGAGGTTTTGTGCCTGCGCATGCGTCAGTTGCTTAGCGTTGTAGTTGTTAATTCCCACCACAGCGTCTCCTGCCGATAGCCGACCCGTGCATGGACTGCCAGGTTGAACCTGCAACGAAGGCAGAAGCTGAAAATTAATATAAAGCAATCTACTGTTTAGATAGCATGATCAACATAAGTGAGCTTACATGTCAAGTACTGTCGTTGGATAGGTATTTTAAGAACGTGGGATTAACCCCCATCAATCGCAGAATAGACATGCATGTGTATGGTAGTAAGTTCATTAAGACTGTTTCCATTATAACGTACGCCATTAGTTGGGAATTGTCTACGATTCTGAGAGCCTTAGATGATACAAAATGCGTAGATTTATTCTTCTCTGATAAAATTGTAGAAAACTGTATTTTTACGGTTTTGAGAGCTTAATTTTTTGGAGTTTAACTTCGTTCTATTTCATAAGTCATCGCGCATGGATATATAATAAGGGACTTCTGATTGAGCCGCATTACATAATACGTAACAGACATAATAGAAAACATCCACTAAAACATATAATCCTATATTCAAAACTCAACTTCAACACAGATATACTTGTTTCATTAAATGTAATCAGCATTATATGAAACAGAGATTATGGATTTTTTTCTAGTTTATTATATATTCATAAATAAGATAAACTCCAGTCTTAATTTTTATGACCATTAAGAAACAGTCGTCATCATTTTAGCGCTATATGGACGAGTTCATCACAGAATAGAGGGGTTGAAGGTTAATACACCCTTCATGTGAGCATATAGCAAATATATGACTACATAAACCTGTTTGATATGTGCAAATTTAGTGAAAATAAATCAAGATTGAATAAAAAGAAACAGCGGAATTACTTTGATCTGTAATACTAGTAAATCTTTTGCTGCAAATTCGTGTTTGAAAAGAATACCTTCTGTTTGTTTGTTTGGTTTGTTTGTTTGTTTTCCGCCACACTCAACAATTTTTCAGTTATCTGGTGGCGTCCAGTTTTTGTAGGTGGAGGAGAGAACCCAGATACAATGTATCCGGAAAGAGACCACCGACCTTCCGAAAGTAAACTGGCAAACTTTCTCACATATATCGGCGCGAGCGGGATTCGAACCCGCGCCGACTAAAGGTGAGAGGTCTTGTGATTTTGAGCGCAATGCTTTCACCACTCGGCCACGGAGGCCCCTGAATACATTCTGTACTTTGATTTTATTCTATGACTGTGTATAACTGCTGACCTTTTGACTATAAAGGAACTCTCTTTCGTGGATTCAGAAGTGCATTACAGTTGCATAAACACTAATGACTTGTTCTATGGTATGTGGACTTGCGTTGAATTGATAATAACTCATTTTGTATACTTGTAAACAAAGAAAATTCTTTGTGGCAGTTGCGTTCGATCATTGATTTTAGAAAGATATTTAGTGAGATAGCTCAGTGATTAGAGCACTAGGTTTAGGGAGATAGTTCAGAAGGTAGAGCACCTGACTAGATTTAGGAAGATATCTCATAAGGTAGAGCACCTGGCTATATATAAGGATATATATCAGAAGGTAGAACACCTGACTAGACTTGAGATAGCTCAGAATGTAAAGCACTTGACTAGATTTTGGGAGATAGCTGAAAAGGTAGAGCACCTATATATTTACTACAGTTCTCTTTATGCACTAGAAATAAATTTCAATTTCAAAAATACACGAGGGTATGAACTGCGATGCTTCACACCGGCATACTTCATGAAGTGCATTAGTATTTTCAAAAGTATTTTTTTTTAATTTACTTTCTACCTTCATTTCTGTTGGAAATCCAAACCATTAAAATATACAGACGGTATATATCAAGATTCATACGCGCATTGTTTACAATTGCAGCGCATTCATGAGGAAATGTATATCATTACATCTAGTAACGATATCAAAGGCAAAAACATTTGAACTCTTATCTCCGAAATCTCACTAGTCTGGACCTTCCACTTCAGGGATGTTTGTCACGTTCGGGTACTTTTCGAAATATACAGGCATTTTGTTTCTTCCCGTGGCTTTGCCCTGACCCGCTTACCGTACAAGTATTTTTATTCATAGAAAAAATTCATTGTACAAGAATGTACTACATGTACATATTCGTATGTACATGCGTGTTCTGTTAAGATTACTTCTTTGTCCGTCGTTTGGGAAAATTGTCGGTCCTATAACTACAATGGACGTTGTATTTGAAAAGAGAATAGGAGCTGGTTATTTGACACTAAAAGGGGGGGTGTCTTTTAGAATCAATCATATTTGTTCTTATATTTATTTATTTTAGATAAAAAATCTGTGAAAATACCCTTATTATGTATTTCGCGCAGATTTTTAATTCTTACCAGACAGTAGAAGAAAACTACACTATTTACCCATATAAAGGCCACACTCTAATTACTAAACGTGTAATTAGCCTTAAATCTACGTTATTTCGATATTTACCCCGCTTCATTACACTTTTTCAACCTACATTATTAAGCCCTTTCATCGGCGTTATTATCCTTTTTAATTTCGTCTTTTCACGCTCCTCCTTCGCGATCAGGGTTACAGTAAGTCCTCAGTACCCCGAAAGAGGCGACTAAATGGGGGCGGTCCTTCAGAGGAGACCGCAAAATTCGAGGCTCCGTGTCACAACGGTGTGGCAGGATAAGATCCCTCCCTGCTCAAAGGTCGTAAGCGCCGAGCATACACTCAAATTTTGCAGCCCTTCACCGGCAATAGTGATGTTTTCATATGAGTGAAAAATTTTCGAGCAGGACTTTAAACAATATACAACCAATCACCCTTTCATACGTAATATTATGTCAGTCATTTGCTTTTGCGTTATTACGTCTTTCTTTCACATTATCGTTTTTACGCCTTTAAAATCCTTTTTATTACGCATTTCGCGTTATAACACCTTTCGCGTTACTACAACCTTCTTTTGCGATATAACCCTTTACTTTGTGTTGTTATGCCGCGTTATTACACTTGTGGGGTGGGGTGGCTACCACTCCTTTAAAAATATTTTCTTTCGTTTGAAATAATGCTAGCAGGCTTCCGTACATGTGCGTTATGGGTTTCACCATTAAGAACATTTTTTTCTTCTATATTATATCTGTTATATCTGCTTACAGTAGAACAAAGTAAGCACAAAGACAGACGATATATTACATGTTAAGTCTATTTATATCTCCTGAGATTCCTGTATAATTTGACACGCATTGCATGAAGGAAAAACATGGCACGGATCCAACGGCAAGAAAACGAATCCGGGAGAGTGGTGACATATTGCGCCAAAGCAGACGTCAACGAACTTTTGTCCTCTGTTAATTATTTCCGTGGTCTAATTTGCTGATGAACATCTTGATATAGATTAAATTATTAATTGTACACGAGAAAATGTGGGGAACATCCAGAGAAAGTACATATATAGAGAACTACTACCATCAAAGTCTTATTGTTGATAATACATTTGTGGTAACTCTCTGAAACATATTTTCGCGAATGTAAACGAAAATTGCGCATGTTTTTCTGTATCTGCTGAATTAGGAGAAATAATACGTGACGAGTGTTTGAGACCCGAGGATTTATCAAACTAGTGATAATAAAACAGGCAGTCGCTCTGTTATTTTGATCTGCTTGTACTCTGCCAGGGGGTGTCTCACAGACACAGATAAACTGCAGGGCGAACGGAATTCGGTGCAGAGAAGCTGATAATGATGGTCTGTGATTATTGCAGAGATAACACGTTTTTTTTGATATAGTACAGAATCTCAGAATCATTTCTATCAGACAAAGACAAACAATGAGATAATGAAATCACTTCTATTGACTTCAAAGGCACTTTGTAATTCAAAGTTGATGAATAATGAATTTAAAAAAAAAAAAACAACGAAATTCAAGGGAAAAGCAACTGTGGTGCAGAGTATTATTTTTGAAATAAAACCTAAACCCTTGAAAAACAATTAAAAGCGAAGCTTATCATGTCCCGAACCCATGAAAGATTCTCTGGGTTTAACTGAGTGATTCCCTGGAATGTGTCCGGTGAATGTGCTGATGCAGTAATTAAGAAATGGTTTCGGCTGGCGAAAAGTACACACACACACACACACAGAGAGAGAGAGAGAGAGAGAGAGAGAGAGAGTAAGAAATTCTTAAATTTACGTAAAGACCTCAATTTCCTTCCCTTTTTTATCTCTGGAAAATATTTTTGTCTGTAATTGTATCGTTTTTCATATGTTGATAAGGCCTGTCACATTTCACTCCCCCGCCCTTGAATTAGCCGCTATTGCTTAATCACATTTCATTCCCAGTCTACACAAGTCCTCATCCTGAGGCTTATAACATTTCATTCCACCCACCCCTTTAATCTGAACACTAACCTTCTTGATCATGAGCTGCTGTCTGAAGTCCTGTCCTCCCTGCAGTCGGAATCCCCAGGGGTCACCCACGCTCTGCTTACTCAGCTGAATGTTCATAGTCGCCATCTTCCCAAAAAAAAACTTGAAACAAATGTCACTGTCACACAATATATATATATATATTTTTAAAAAATCCCTACATCCGTAGAAGAGCTGCACAAGGTCGAAGTGACGAAGGGAACGATATAGAAAGAGAACGAATTCTATTAATAACTTTTCCCCAGAACTACAAATTGTTCTCCCAGGTACGCGAGGTGATTCGACAGAAGATGTTTTCTCTGTGAGTCGTTGCAGGCGGCGATACGTAAACAAGTGCTGAAGTGTTGGATCCCTATCACATTCCGATAAAACCGGCAGGTGCCTTAAAAGGATATCCCAGGACGGGCCATGGTAGATCATAACGAGAGTTTATCGCTGAAAATAGTGAGAATTAAACAAAAATTGAAGAAAAGAAATGTACATACATACGCAACACCATTTGTAGATTTCTTACGCATTTGTAAGCAGTGTTGAAATGAAATTTAGAATCTCATGGGGATCCGGGTTAGAATAGATCCTCAGTACCCCTTGCTTGTCGTAAGGGGCGACTAAATGGGGCGGTCTGTCGGATGAGACCGCAAAAACGGAGGTCCCGTGTCATATCTGGGAAGTATGGCACGATGTATTTCCCTCCCTGCTCAAAGGCTATAAGCGCCGAGCATAGGCCTTCACCAGTAATGGTGACGTCTAATATGAGTGAAATATTCTCAAGAGGGACGTTACACAAGATACAATCAATCATGAAATTTTGATACTACAGAAAGGACACAGTTTGGAATTAATAAAGAGGTTCACACTTGAGTTTTGCAGTAATACCAATTTTTTAAAGTATATTTTTGATTTCTACATTCAAGGGGAATTATGAAATTAAAAAGAAAACCTGAGGTCATGGTGATTGTTACTGGGTTACGGTGTGTTGAACGTGACCTTTTTGTACTTATAATTTACTTAATACGAGGTTCGTTCGATGGCCGATAGCAGTCGTCACTTTACACTGCAACATGTACAACGCCACTGACACTTTACACATATCAGTTAAAGTGTTCAGAGTCATTGCAAAGGTCCACGTACACTCTACACCAGTGTTACGCGTGTAAGGTGTCAGGATGAGTTCTATGTACACTGTACACCAATGTTATGTGAGTAAGGTGTCAGGATGATTTCTATGTACACTGTACACCAATGTTACGTGAGTAAGGTGTCAGGATGAGTTCTATGTACACTGTACACCAATGTTATGTGTGTAGGGTGTCAGGATGAGTTCTATGTACACTGTACACCAATGTTATGTGTGTAGGGTGTCAGGATGAGTTCTATGTACACTGTACACCAATGTTATGTGTGTAGGGTGTCAGGATGAGTTCTATGTACACTGTACACCAATGTTACGTGTGTAAGGTGTCAGGATGAGTTCTATGTACACTGTACACCAATGTTATGTGAGTAAGATGTCAGGATGAGTTCTATGTACACTGTACACCAATGTTACGTGTGTAAGGTGTCAGGATGAGTTCTATGTACACTGTACACCAATGTTATGTGTGTAGGGTGTCAGGATGAGTTCTATGTACACTGTACACCAATGTTATGTGTGTAGGGTGTCAGGATGAGTTCTATGTACACTGTACACCAGTGTAACGTGTGTAAGATGTCAGGATAAGTTCTATGTACACTGTACACCAATGTTACGTGTGTAAGGTGTCAGGATGAGTTCTATGTACACTGTACACCAATGTTACGTGTGTAAGGTGTCCGGATGAGTTCTATGTACACTGTACACCAATGTTACGTGTGTAAGGTGTCAGGATGAGTTCTATGTCAATGTCACGTGTGTAAGGTATCAGGATAAATTCTATGTCAATGTTACGTGTGTAAGGTGTCAGGATGAGTTTTATGTCAATGTTACGTGTGTAAGGTGTCAGGATGGTTTTTATGTATACTCTTCATCTCAAGGTGGTATCAAATTACAAAATGGAAAGAAAAAATCTATATCCTCCTTTTCACCCTCCTTATTGGTACCTCTTTCTTATTTTAATTGGTTCGTAAATTGTAAGAAAATATATGGCTTCCATTAGCCACGTACTTCAACAATCACTTGTGTCTCGGCGGTGTGATACGAGGTTATAATAATGAGCTACATGTAATTGATATGATTGATCGATAGACTGAATTTTAACTGCAAGCAAATCCGCCTCACCAGAGTCTATTTGAACTTTACAATTATCATGCAGTTTCGCTATTTTATAATAGAGGATGTGAGCATATCCCCTACTTTTTTATTGCGTTTTTATGACAAGATAGGTAGAACATGGAAAACTTCTTTGTCTCTCTGAAAGATGTGCCAGCCAGTATTTTAAAAGCTTTTTGCTTTATATTTTGTATTTTAGGGTTGAATTCGGTGACAGAAACATGGGGTATACCCTATTTTTTCTTTGATTTACACTGTATAACTGATCGTAGTTATCAGGTATTACTTGTATGTTTTGATTGATTTCATCATCACTGTAGAAACTCATTAGAAGGTGTGTTTTGACATCTTTGAGAATTTCTTGAAATACATTTTCATCAATGGTGTTTCTCATATGGCGTATAGTTTCATTTTAATAAATCCCTTAAAAACAGAAGGATTGTGTACAGTTTGTCGTTCCAAAAATTGGAACGTGTTTGTAGACTTGATGAACTTTTAAAAATACGGTGCTACGGTGAATTGTGATTGATGTACACGTGATTCACAAAACGTTGGTGTAACGTAGCGGCCGCTATTAGCCATCATGAGGTTTGTCTGTTGGCGTCAACACAACATACATAAAGCAACTCAATCATTACATCAATAAATACGAAATAATGTCTTCTCATAACATTATATATTGTAGGTAGATATAAAGGAGACTGGAAACAAATACTGACCTTTTTGCACTTAATATTGGGAATAATCCATCATATATAGAATTTGAGAGTTTAAAAGAACATATAATTAGGAGTATTTCAGCTTTTGAAATTGCAGGTAAGTTACAGTTTTCCCTATTTAAAGTGGAGCTTTACAACATGAGGGTTATTGATCAAATTTTTTATCATTGACTAAAAATCTAAATTTTTATGCAATACTTCGGGTAAATTAAGGCGTTTTTGCGAATCTGTGTTCTGTTTGGAAAAATATATTAAAATTATATCAACCAAATTGATGAATTTATGATTACTTGAATCAAATTACAAAACTGAATTAGGGTATAAATGTTGGATAAAAATCATGCAGATTTAGAATTTTCTTTATTAAACACTATATGTAGTCCTTTCTAAACCATTTCAAAGATGGTCGTTGTATTCTGGAAAAATGGCTTTGTGTTATCTTGTTCTGTACTAAATTTTCAATGTTTAAAATCAGATTATTGTAATTTCTATATCATCGATGATACTTAGGAACACTCTGTATTCGTTAGGCCTAAATTTTGCAACCCTTCACCGGCAATGGTGACGTCTCCACATGAGTGAAAGATTCTCGAGCGGGACGTTAAACAATATTTAATCAATCAATCAAATTTAAATCGACATGAACATTTTCGACTTGATAGATTTAAAAGTACAGCACATATGTTCCGCTGGGTTGTTTTTTTTTAAATAGATGGTTAATGTACTTATAATAATGGCGATATATAATGACTTGTGCAACGTAAACTATTTGATTTCATCCCAGATGAAAGGAATAGGTCGACATTTTCTCATAGTTCATCCTCTCGGTTATGCTAATTTTGTGTAGAATAAGCATTGCGCGCGTTTTCTTTACACGTGGTTGGAAAGAAAACAATGGCGTCGGTAAGTTTTGATCTCGACAGTTGGGCTGTGAATATAGGAGTGAGGACGTCGACATATCAGTTTTGATCTCGACAGTCAGACTGTGAATATAGGAGTGAGGACGTCGACATATCAGTTTTGATCTCGACAGTCAGACTGTGAATATAGGAGTGAGGACGTCGACATATCAGTTTTGATCTCGACAGTCAGACTGTGAATATAGGAGTGAGGACGTCGACATATCAGTTTTGATCTCGACAGTCAGACTGTGAATATAGGAGTGAGGACGTCGGCATACCAGTTTTGATCTCGACAATCGGACTGTGAATATAGGAGTGAGGACGTCGACATATCAGACAAAATTCATTATGTTAAATCATATGTAAAATACTATTGATTGATTGTTTGTTTGTTTGTTTGTTTGTTTGTTTTACGTCCCGTCGAGAATTTTTCACTCATAGTGAGACGTCACCAGCTGTAGGTGAAGTACCACAAATTTAGACCTATGCTTAGCGCTCAGGCTGTAGCAATGAGGGTTCTTTAACGTGCCAACGCCTACCGTGACACGGGACCTCCGTTTTTAAGGTCAGATCCGAAAGACCCGTGATTTTCACTTCTAAATGCCGAGCGTTTGGCGAAGTAGCAATCACTACCTATTTTTCGTCTTAGGTTTGACGCGGCCATGGTACAAGCGGGGCTCGAACTCACGACCTCCCGGTTACGAAGCGAACGCTCTAACCACTGAGATACCGCAACCAGTGTGTAAAATACAAAAGAATAGTTAGATATGCACAGATTTAAGAATAGCTGGGAAAAATAGCAGGTGATATGCTAAATGTAATATGGCAGTCACGTGGTCAGCTCTTGTCTCATTTAGGAAAGAAATTGATTAAAAAGACAGACTGTCTTTTGCAATTATTTACACACACACACACACACACACACACAGATATATATATATATATATATATATATATATATATATATATATATATATATATAGCATTAGTATAAGTATTGAATTCTTAACTTCCGTAGCTATAGCATCCTGTACAGATGTGTTCAAAAGCTGAGGAGCTAACTGTCTTAACTACCCCATGTTCTAAGCAGTAAAGCCTCGGCAACGCCGTCTGACATGCCATGAGGGTTCCCAGCCGATTTGTCTCCATGGTCTACCACGGACAGCTTTCATTATGCTTTGCTTTTCAATACAATTTACATCTCCATACAAACCCCTCCCAGAATCACTTCCTATGAATCATAAATATACAAGACTGAGGATTGCCAGCTGGAATTAATCGTTAGCTAAAAACCAATATATTTTCATTTTAGTACCTATAGGTATGGTACGCCAACATTACGAAGTTGGATTAAACATAAATTTGAATCTGTTAATGCAATTTATGTTGGTAATTTTCATACTTGCTAACTTGCTATAACGAATTTGAATCGATATGGCGGTTTTCAGATATAGGGGAAATTCGAGATGTGAAAGACGATTTTATGTTATCATTAAAGTAACTTGCAAATGACAATCTCGGATGTAGATAAAACTTGCAGTATATATACTCGTGCACTGAAAGACAAAAACCCAAATATTTCTTATTCTGTACATCTTGTAAATAAGGACAAATTTTTGCTTTGTGGTTTAAAGATTTGGCAGAGCTAGACACCATGAATATTATTAAGATAGTCTTAAAATCTAGTAGCATATCCATTCTACTAGTCGTGTCTACTTGACTAAGTGACACAGTTAACAATAATAATCTTACACTGTTCGCAAATACAACTTGTCGTAAGGTCATATGACCGATCTAAAGGGGATGCTTACTCCTCCTAGGCACCTTAACCCATCTGTAGTGTGTCCAGGGTTTCAAGCTAGCCCTGCTCATGATTTTGTATTTTTATGGGATTTATAAGACTGGTCCGTGTTCGTAATTTTTACTTTTTCACCATTGTCGAGTTGTCTGACGTAGGATGAAGATGATGGGTCATTGTCTAGGTGTATGACATAAGGTGATTCGATTCTTGTAACGACACCGCGTCACATATAATACTTTCAGCATAGGCAGCGACTGTTCCTTCGCCAAGCGTCCACCGTTAGAAGTGAAAGTCACGGGTCTGAAGGATATGGCACGATAAAGAACCTCATTCATATGTATAGGTCAAATTTTGTGACATCTCTATCTAAGTGAAAATGAAGAAAACGTATACGTCCCCACCCCCCAAATATCAACGGTAAAATGTCCCATTTGACAGTAGTGCAAGAGTTCTGTATCCCAATATTACGCCGCTTAATTTCACTGCATGACTAACGAATGCGTCAAAATTAGCACATGGTTCCTCATGAAGCTTACAATTGTTAACAGAAGAACAAATCATTGTTTGCGTTTGGCACTTTAATTAACTCTATTTGATAGAACAATTTGACATAGTCGCTTCCTCTTACTGTGTAGTGAAATCAAATATCTCCATGTAGTAAGTCGACCTTGGTTTGATCTTGACGATCATATTTTCTCCTGTGGGATCAGACGTTTGGCACCACCGGTGATCTGTTGAATAGCAATCGTAACTATTCGGTTATTTCCGTGTCAGCAAATAAATCTCGCGTGTAGGTCTACGTTATCAGAATTACGTGAATGCACTGATACTGTTGCTATGGGTATAAAATATAGCTATGACGTCAAAATCTTACGTTAAAATATGAATCACGAGCTTCCCCGGGCTAAAATGTAGCTAAGATATCAGACATAGCTTAGATATTCAACCATCAGTATCCACTTGTATGTTTAGGTATTGGAGTGAATAAGACTTGAAAGCAATACAAGCTGTAGCTGATTGTACAGTATACACCAATTAACAACTATCGGTATATAACTAATATAATCCCCAAGATCTGATGAAAAATTCAGCAAAATAAACAAGGGAATATTGTTTTAGAGCATGGCTACAATAAGCATGTAATGATAATAATACTAGGACATGGGAACAATAATTGTCGAATATAATCTGGTTGCTGGAACCGAGGTCATACAAAGATGGACACGGACACGAGTAGTATTATACGTGTAAGAATATAATAATTACGCAAATGTGCCACTCAAATGAAATTTTGATAATGAATTTGCTATAAAATTGACATATTGAATTGTTTACAAATCTAACATTTACACAGTATTTTTCCGAACTGGTGACCTTTGTGGTCAATGCATATCAGAGATTACTGACAGCAATTGTTGTCAGGAAGACAATGATTCATGAATCGCCATTTTCTGCTGAGTTGGGTTTACTGACTCAGATCCACTCTGAATGTTATTGTGTTTGCTCTTTTATTTTTCAATTTATTTATCATCAGTTACAGCTTGTATTGCGTTAATGATACTATAACTGGATTTGTTATCAAGTCAGAAAATTGATATTACAAATAACGCATTATACAGGGATTCGGTTCTAGCCTTTTAACCCCATCCACATGCGCGCATCTGTCTTAGTCTTTTTCTGGTTACGGAATAGGACAAGTGTAATCCGATTAGTTAAATAAGTCGTAGACCGAGTTATTTCTTTAGCATGTACGACGAGTTCTGATTGGTTTGAAAATTAACGCTTGTTCTATAGAACATATTCGTCACGATTTAATGTATTGTGACGTAATATTATTTACCCCGACATGTAAAACTAGTAAATATCTTACATCATCTTCTTTAATTACATGCGATATCATTTTTTTGGTTACATAAGAAAAAAATTCGTTACCAAGTCCAGTCAAGGGTGTAGGGGATTTACTCTTGACTGTATTCTATACACCCTTTGGCTTGCCCTTGGTTGGTTGGTTGTTTATGTTAAGTTCTGTTGAAAATTTTTCAATCATATTGGGACGGGTTCCTTAACGTGCCAACGCCTCCGTTTTTAAGGTCATATCCGAAAGACTTGTGATATACACATCTAAATGGCAAGGTTTTGGCGAAGGAGCATTCACTATCTATGTTTACGTTTTAGGTTGACGCGGCCATGACACGAGCGGGGCTCGAACTCAAGACCTTCCGGTTACGAAGCGAACGCTTTACCGCTGAGATACCGCGACCGTTTCGCTTCATTGGACTTGAATAACTAATATTACATCTTTACAATCTTGGACGCATGAATTTAATTTGATATAAAGGTTATCGGAAAAAAAATTGTCGGAATGGGACTAAATAATATTAGCTCAGGACATCACATTTATGCGATCCCTGAGCTCTAGCATCCTTGCGTCACACAGAACTTTACCAAACCTGATGGTCGACCGAGACTTTTCGTTAGGAGTATGGAAGTCTAAGTTTCATATGCAGATACATGCCCAGGACAAGAATTTTGTATATCATTTCTCTGTGCCCTTGACCAATACATTGTCCAAATGAATTTAGTCTAAAATCATGACACATGCAAACCAAATGGACTTTCGTGCAAGGTGTCCATGTCTTCTCAGTTCTGAGGATACAGCGGTTGGACTATATTTTGATACTTTCCCTCAGTCATCTTAACCATTCTGGTGTGAAATTGGTCCTTACGCAACATCCGTTTCAAGATATGCTTAATAACCATGATCTATCTCTGTGTTCTGGAGATTAATCGTGTCTGTCGATATACATATACCTTGGGTTTCAGTGTCTCCGCTGTGTGTCTGTAGCGCTGTTTCCTTGCCATCCTTGACCCAGTAGAACTGATAGCCTTCCGGGCTAAATTGTGGTGTAAGACAAATTGTGTATGGGCTGCCACTCCCCCTGAACGTCACCAGAAGAAATGGAAACGTGTAGTGCCATTCTATCTGACCGCTGTGACAAATGGCACGGGTAGTCATGTCCACCTCTGAATGTCTACAATGAAAGAATGAACAGTGAAAAAACTGTTATGGTCTGAGACAAATGCTTTAAGGATGTTCTCTACACAGTGATATATAGGGGCCTCCGTGGCCGAGTGGTTAGAGCATCGGGCTCAAAATCACAAAACCTCTCACCTCTGTCGGCGTGTGTTCGAATCTCGGCCGCGGCGTTATGTGAGCAAGTTTGCCAGCTTTCTTGCGGAAGGTCAGTGGTCTCTGTTTATCTGCTGACTACCTTTTTAACCGTTAATGAAAATATGAATATCAGCAATATTTGTTTCTTTCACTGCCTAGCTGAGTAGCCCAGTAGGTTAGCACATTGACGGCTAAACTATAAATAGCGAAATCGAATTTAGCAGGGTTTTATTTTTTTCAAACTGCTTTCTACTAAAGCTGCATTTTCTGACTAAATAAAGTAAATCTTGAAACCTTCAATTTCAAAATATTGTTCTTCATATCCTCCACTTTTTATCCACATCAAATTTCTCTGGTTTGACATTCTTCCTTAAACTTTTGTTTACCAATGACGTTGACCCAATGATGTTGGCTCAGATCACGATACGCCGTTTGAGCTTAAACGAAGTTTTAGTCAAGGATGAGCTTTACCTATATTTAGTTACAGTTCAGAGAAATGTTTCATACCTTTCTTTTACCTTTATCTTGACTGAGGTAAATTATCATACCAAGTTGGTTCAGGTTATGCAACATTATCTGGTCAATCTATGTGCCAAGTATGAACTTCTAATGCCCCTCCATCACAATATTGTTTCCCATTTACTAGTGGATAGTGATCACCACCTCGAACAAGTGATCTTGGTTCAGGGTTAGAATTCGCTATCTAGTTCTTTAAGGCTCTAAATTGTCGGGAAGTTTTTTTTAACTAGTAGATGTATGTCATATGATGATTATCCCCACTACATCGTGGAAGTTAGCGCCTCAGTGTTTGAGCACAGCTGCGCAGAATGTTATAAACATTGCACCCCAGTCTTTGATTGCATTGTAAAACAGAGGACAAGACTCTTGGCATTTCATATTCACGTAAAAGTTTTTCTTTGTAGCACTTCTTGTAATGTATTTATCTATATACTATCGATATTAATATATAAAAATTATGAACTCGATAATGGTTCTATACTTATTCTATTGATCTGAATATTTTATTTATTTACTATTTAAACATATCCAGTTGAAGATTTTATGTTGATTCCAATTTTAAAAGGGTTTAAAAGTACTACATTATGTGGCAGAAGGATTCTTTAATTCTGATTGAAATATAGATATGTTTTCAGATACTGATAAGTTTGAGTTTCCAAAAGCAGTAGGTCTCTGTTAATGTTGTTTGCTAGATTTAAAAGTCCCTGCGTTGACCATACAATGGACATTCTAAAAAATATTGTTTGGTGTTTTCTATCTTACCACCAGATTGTGTCCTCTGAAGGATTTGAACTTTTAAGGTCCAAATCAAATACCAGGATGACTCTTGATTCTGAGGTTAAAGATCAAAGCTACAAATAATTCATACCCATTAGGACTATATACCAGTATATCATTACACCTAACAATAAGACTTGTAATGAAATATTGTCATGTTTCAAGATTTGGATAAATCTGTTTTAAAATACATTTTTATTTCATTTCTCTAGAATATTAAGTTTCTGTTGGAAACACGTGCTTATGGTCCACGTGTTTCAGTACTTTTTTTAAAGACAACAACTTGTAATGATCTTATTTGACAATAAAACCTGTTATTATTTCAAATGCTGTCTTGCGTGTTTCATACCAATTGTAAGGCCGCTCTTTTTATACTAATACACAGTTTACCTGACTCTAAGATAATAGGATTCATGGTGGGTGTGACCGGCCAACAGGGGATGCTTACTCCATATAGACACTTGATCCCACCTCTAGTGTTTCTAGATGGGGTCCGTATTTATAATCTTCACCTTAATTCATTTCATTGAATTTGCCAGTGTTTAATAATTGTGCTATGCAACTTGACAGAAATGTATTCATACACAGTATTTATGCTGTAAAGTAGGACCAAGTTAACTTAGATATACGTGCAACGTGCTCTAAGAGAATTTCATCTCGTTTGGGTTTTTTCTTTGGCTAATCTTGACCTAACAACAAAACCGCGACATTTCTGTGTGTCAAAAGAATGTTTATATTCAATAGTTGCTGTATACCAAATATCACATCTCAACGTGTCCAATAAATATGAAACGAATCCATCCATAGGTGAAACATGAACGCTAGACTTAGGTGACATACCCCCTAATGGCGCTTCCCACGGGAACGGCATCGAAGTGACACGGACTTTCTGAAAGGAAACAATGAACGCACGAGGCCATGGACAACACACTGACCACAACAAACTGAACTTTCCTCGCCATTGTGTGGCACGTCCTAACAACAGTTAACTGATAAGACTTTTGTAGTAGTGTGGTATTGTCAAGACAATAGCGGTTTTATTGAATCCAAGTTATGACTAAGATAACATGAGGTACACACATATTCCCTTGGGGATCCGGTTTACAATAAGTCCTCAGTACCCCCTTGCTTGTCGTAAGACTGCGAAAACCGATACCCTGTGTCACAGCAGGTGTGGCACGATGAAGATCACAGGCCGAAGCGCCAAGCATAGGCCTAAATTTTGTAACCCTTCACCGACAATGGTGACGTCTCCATATGAGTGAAAAATTCTTGAGTGGGACGTTGAACAATATACCATTTTTGTTGTTGTTGTTGTTGTTTTAAATTAGTCGTTTAATACCGATTTTCATTGATTATTATTTTTGGTCACTCTATGAAGACGTACGTCTCTTCTCACATTAGACTATTTTACACAAGGATCACAGAAACAGATATTAAATTATAGTAACGTCGATGACCGATCAGGTATGGTTTGATATGTCTACACGTTTTAGTAACTGCTTTAAATGTATTGAATCATTTAGTCATGTGATAAACTAAATCCTGCGTCTCTAATTACTTCCGACTAGGTCCTGCAGACTAGCTGAATACGAAGGGATCGTTTTGTAGTCTTTAGTAGCCGGTTTGGATGTTTTAAATCATAAAACAATTATTGACATTTGATGTGAATATTCTACTTTCCAGGAAGTTAAGGCATCGTCTTCACCTTTCAACTGTCAATAAGCGTATTATAAGTTGAATCTTCACACTATGCAGATAACATCATGAAGAGACAAACAAATATTTAATACTTAAGGATAACCCTTAAAAGTATGCTTATTGCCAATGGGATCCTTGTACTACGAGTATTATATAAATGTGGGGGAAATGTTTTTAATATATCACAGTGTAACACAAAATACATAAGGCCTATGCATTGCATAAAAAATATCTACATTCAATAGGACTTCACTATCACAATTGTCAGCATGCATTGTATAGGATAAGGAATTGCACAGCGTATCTTTCAGTAAATCTTGCATTTGCTTTTAAAAACGATCTGACAGCTTCTTCAAAAATTGTCTTTATCACTACCTTATTGTAAGAAACATTGCACCCCAGTCCTTGATTGCATTGTAAAACAGAGGACAAGACTCTTGGCATTTCATATTCACGTAAAAGTTTTTCTTTGTAGCACTTCTTGTAATGTATTTATTTATATACTATCGATATTAATATATAAAAATTAAGAACTTGATTTTTTTTGTTTGGTCCTTTTAATGCCCGCTAATCAGGAGAGAGTTGTCCTTTGCTTTTAATGTAATAAACATTGTACCGCAGAGTAGTTTTCATATTTTAACCTATTTTATTTTTTATCTGTTGTGGTTAATCAACAAATGAATTTGTGAAAATGACAAAACAATTCGGAATTTATAATCAGCACGTGCGTATGAAGAAAAGAAAGGAGCGGATCTTGAACGACAGAAACCATACAAACCAAATGTATGTTCACATTTTAATGTGTTCAGATGATCTTCGGAGTAATTATCAGGTCTATTTTTATTTCACATGGGCGTAGATATTTCTATTTTTAATTTACATGGGGGTGGATATTTCTATTTTTAATTTACATGGGGGTGGATATTTCTCTTTTTTATTTACATGGGGGTGGATATTTCTATTTTTGATTTACATGGGGGTGGATATTTCTCTTTTTAATTTACATGGGGGTGGATATTTCTATTTTTGATTTACATGGGGGTGGATATTTCTATTTTTGATTTACATGGGGGTGGATATTTCTCTTTTTAATTTACATGGGGGTGGATATTTCTATTTTTGATTTACATGGGGGTAGATATTTCTATTTTTAATTTACATGGGGGTGGATATTTCTATTTTTGATTTACATGGGGGTGGATATTTCTATTTTTAATTTACATGGGGGTGGACATTTCTATTTTTAATTTACATGGGGGTGGTTATTTCTATTTTTAATTTACATGGGGGTGGGGGCATAAGATCTATACGATTCATGCTGTATGTTTACTGTAATTTCCATTGTATTATAGCATAACACATTAATGAAATGCACATGTAAGACACTCTCTGAAGATCAAGAAGCATATCTCGACATCGTGAATCTTTTTGGTAAATAACACGTTTTATCTGTTTACATATAGAGTACGTTTTTATGTATTCATTTCCAAATAGCCCTGCATCAATGTAGATAAATAAATGAAGCCAACAACCAAACTAAACGCACATGGATTTCACATGGGTGGGGTAGGTCTATTTTCAATTCAACGAGGGTGGGGGTGAGGTGAGGCTTAAGATTTATATATGCTACCCACACTTTATATTTACGGTATAATCCCCATTTTATTATATAGTTTGTAGCAACCATTGATGATATTAAATCCACTAATGATAAATTTTGCAGCAACGAATGCAAATTGCGTTTGCCAATGCAAAATGTTATATCATTAATGACGCACTATTGTAACCATAAATGATAAATCGTTCGCTAATGAAAAACTTCTTCCCATCATAGGACAGATGATATTAATGATATAAAAAATGACATTGAAAATACGCACATTTTCATCCACTAATAATAATAAAAAAAAAAAGAAAATGCATTAGTGGGTGAATTTTACATTCATTAATGATATTCTTGAATTTTATAGCATTTGTACCAAATTAACGCGCTTCATGAAAAGTACGTAGGCGTGAAGCGTCGCAGTTCATATCCCTCATGTATATTTCAAAAATGAAATTTACTTCTTAATTGAAATTAGCAACTTTAAAAAAAAAAATTCCAACCATACTTTGAATTATACCTATTGAGTCTTATAAAAGATTTATTTCTGCAATGTCCATTTTTGTTTTCCGAACAAGAACACTTTGAGGGGGGAAAAAACCAAAACAAATGATCGGAAAGCATGAGTCACAAAAATATGGGGGCACATCAACAAAGATACTTAGAACTCGGAGACAATGGAGATGGTTCTTCTCATTCCCCTCCTGTTATAATTGGCGTTTCGAGATTTCGCTTTGTATGTCTGAACTCATCTCTAAAAAATATTTAACTTTATGCAAAGCTAGTTTTCTTGTAACATACTAATCCCCCCTACTATTTTATGCCAACATGCGGTACGGTGGCTCAGTGGTAGAGCTCTCGCCTCGTGAACGGAAGGTCGTGAGTTCGAGCCCCGCTCGGGCCGGCCGCGTCAAACCTAAGACGTTAAAATAGGTAGTGATTGCTCCTTCGCCAAGAGCTCGGCATTACGAAGTGAGAGTCACGGGTCTTTCGGATGGGACCTTATAAACGGAGGTCCCGTGTCGCAGCAGGTGTGGCACGTAAAAGAACCCTCACTGCTAAAAGCCATTAGTGCTAAGCATAGGTCTAAATTTGCAGCCCCGTCACCGGTAATAGTGACAGTCGCCGGATAGCTGAAAAATTGCTCAGGCGACTATAAATAAAAAAAACAAACAAACAAACGGTGTAATCCCTTTGAAATAACCACTATTACGTAAATACGTGCAGTGTTCGTACTATACATGTATCTCGCGTTAGATGCTGAGTTGAGAAATGCCAAAGGAGAAGTAAAAATGGAGTATGATGTTTACATACGCCAATGAACAAGTAATTATGAAAATGTGAAGGTGACCTTTGTTGATCACCTTCAGACAAGGATGTGTTGGGGTTTGGTTTTTTTCAAATTAGTTTGAAATAGCATTCTTGTCATAAAGTTGAATCCGCCTTAAATATGATAGGCTTGAAGAACGTTTGTAATAATTTTATTGTATCTATGTCAGCACGCGCTGACCTCACATGACCGTACATAATTGTTATCAACCTGCGCTACGAGATCATATCGTTTTTCCGAACCTGTGCTTTGAACCCGGAAACAGTATTTTTGTGTGATAAAGAGTACTATTACGTTCTCCGAAAGACGCTCGACCACTTGAGCTTTAATTCTATGTATTCGATGTTTACTTTCATTTTTTATGCATTAAAAATATATCCGTAATTGTAACCCCGTTTGTTGTCAACATATACACGAAAATTGTCACTGTGTTGACGTCAAGGTTTTGTTATAAAAACACTAGAGTTCAAACGTTACACTAGAGAGAGAGAGGGGGGGGGGGGGACTGCGGGTTTCTACGGTCCTCCTCACTAAATGTAACGGAAAGAAAACCCGTGTGTTTCAACGATGAGTGGCCGAGTGCATGTGTTTTATCCTACCATATTTTAATACTCCCTAAAAAGACGGGGGGAAATATTGGCTATAACAAAAATTGGATGAACGTCTACCACGATATAGAAACCTTATTGGAATCTTGGAAAAGAAGAAAATTAACATTATTTGGAAAATGCACCGCTACAAATTCACTAGCTCTAACAAAACTTACCAGGTATTTATTTAGCAAGTATGTTTGGATTCGCCAGATGAAAAAAAAACCAAACAGCTTATTAGGCTAATATTTAATTTCACGTTGCCGAGTGGTGAGAACATTGCGCTCAAAATCACAAGGCCTCTCACCTCTAGTCGGCGCGGGTTCGATTCTGGCTCGCGCCGATATATGCGAGAAAGTTTGTTAGTTCACTTTCGGAAGGTCGGTGGTCTCTTCCCGGGCACATTGTATCTGGGTTCTCTCCTCCACCAATAAAAACTGGACGCCACCAGATAACTGAAAAATTGTTGAGTGTGGCGTAAAATCTTAATCAACAATCATATGGAACAAAACTGATAGGATAAATACCATGCATGATTCGAAAAGTTCAAGATTAGGGTGATTAGGTATGACAAATCAAAAATGAAAGCGCTCAAGGCCTCGTGGGCAACCAACCGCAAGAAAGGTAAAATTATATTTATATCGATTATATCGGTCCTTCACTAATATAGCACGAAAATATTGCTAAAACCTGTATCAATCTACAAAAAAAAAAAATAATAAATAAAAAAAAAAATAAGATTACAGTTACTGTATTTTTGTCTATATCAAAAGATGACAATAAGCTGACTATTTTTGCCAAAGTCACAATTAAAGCAGCTGTTCATAGTCTTGACGTTGAACACACCGCAGGACTTTGCATTTGACGCTGAACACACCTCGGGACTTTGTATTTGACGTTACATGTTCAATGCAGAATTTGCGCGAGAACGCTGTCGTTACATCCTAAGTGCAGATAGTACAGAACCTACCGCACGGCAGAGGTACGTGTATTTTGGCAAAAATAATCAGCTTATCGTCATCTTCTGATATATATATATATATATATATATATATATATATATATATATATATATATACTGAAGTATAATAATGCTGCTTATTTCTTGATCTACTCATGAAATTGCATTAATAGTCAATAAACCTTTACCATGTGTTACCTACACATGTCATGCATTTACATTCAATGATATGTAAGAGAAATGTCAGAATTCCTATACTGAATAAATTTATGCTACTCATAAAAATAGATTTATTTTTCATCAGAAAAAATGTTATAAATGAAGAACGACAAAGTACATGTTCTATCTTACCTTGAAATTGTTCGATAAGTAGCTGTAGGCCTGATTGGTCTCTTATCAATATAAAATATACATGCTTTTATTAATTTGGATATTTGAAGTCTTAATTTATTTAGAAAGGTTCAAGAATGTTAGGATGAAAAGAAAATGTGCACATTACATCATAAATCCGCTGTTTCGAGCTGCAGTGCCGAGATCTACATTTGCATTATTGAATTTGTGACAATTCATAGAGTTAGTCTATGAGCCACTGGGGTTGATCGGTACCATTTGGGGTGAATAAACGTAATAGTCATATTTCATAAGATATACCCCTAACTAGGCAGAAAATGTATGATAGCAATTAATTAATGGTGGTTCCCATGCTGGAGACAGAGTTATTGCCCTTGACGTGTACACATTTTATGTTTTCAGCTAAATGTGTAGGCTGCATCAAAAGAATTTAATTAACACCCTCTAAACTTGATGAAATGTTTAATAAGCACTAGGAATTGTTCATTAACACAATAAGGATCATCATGAAACTCACATCATGGGTTAATGCCCCTAATTGTTACAAAAAATGCATACCTCAAGTTTTTACGCAATACTAAAATACAGAAAGTTTAACAAACTAAGTCATTGTTCATACATATACTGTATATGTTACAATAGCTCAAGACTATCATAGTGATCACTGCACACCATTCATTTGCATCCAATAACATGTCTTACTGCCCTCGATTCTTGCAATAATTGGTCGATGTTGATTTTCATAACATTACATTACATGAAATGTGAAGAAGTCATTGTTCTTATAAAGTACCCTGCATAAACATGATTATACTTGATTATAGGATGTGAATGCTTACTGGAGACCTGAATATACATATTATTACCAATCAAATTCATCGTCAATATCTTCCTCGGTCTCGTCAACTTGCTCATTGTCTGACTCATTTTGTGATCCCCTGTTTTCACACTCAGCTAGTTTACACATATCAGTGCAGAAAAGTCCATTCATAACGCATACACATTTCGGCAAGGAACATTTTTTTGTGCAGTTGCAAGCTAATAGATCAAGAACTGCTTCAGGTGCTGGTTGAACATCCATCCAATGTATCACTAAGTGCTGTGAACCCCCCTCTCTTTCCATCTTCCACCCTCTTCCTACCGGCCTTGGTACACCAGGATCTTGATCGAGGCACCTCTTCCAAATTGCTGCTTGATAATTTGCTCTAAGGCAATGCTTCATAAAACAATCTGAGCAAGGGGGAAGCTGATGGCTCTCAATTTCACCCTTTTTGGCACAAAACAAGTCGTATCTGAGGCTATTAACCTTGGCGGTTGATGCTTTTGAAGCATAGAGACGGCATGTAAATGCTTCTAGTTTCGCCAACAATTCTTCATCTACTTCCCATTCTTGTCCAAGCATGGTGAACAACTCTTGTAGATCTGTACTACCAGTCATAAGTTTTAGTGCACTTGCTTTACCTTTACCAGCAAACGCACTGACTGTATCGCATCCGGTGAAAGAGTGCAGCCCAATAAGTGCATGGCATGCAACAGTACCAACGCTTGCAGCAACCCTCCTTATGTCGACTAGCCTTGTCCTTGTTTTAGTGCCACATCTCATAAACATTGGAGCAACTATCTTGTCACTGAAAGCCACGGCCATTATGAATACGTCAGTATCTTCCGAGCAAATTTGTATGGCACTATAGCCTTGGTTCGCTGCATGAGCTGCGTGCAGAAGGAGACGCCCATCTGCCTCTTCTTGATTGCTCTGGAGATCGGACACCTCTTCATTATCCTCAGATGTTATTCTAAAGCATTTCTCTTTCACATTAGCATACAGAACTTTTCCACGCAGTTTTTCAGTAAATTCAGGCTTCATCCATTCATTCACCAAAACGTTAATGAGACTGTTCTTGTTGTTGATCGAGCATAGAAAATTCTCCCATTGCCTGACGATTTGAGAGCTGGCGATGTTTTGGAGTTCATGACAATCTTCTCCCCCTCGGAGCACTCTTTCACTGTTCTTAATCGAGTTTTCCACGTAAGTATCAAATATAACATCTATTCTGTCACTGTGCTCACCAACTCTAAGAACCATGGAAAATATTGTGTTTGCGACATCTCCAAATGTTACTTGCTCAGCTGTAACCTTCTGAACGAGACTCATACTATCAATCACTGAAGCGGAGTTACTATCAGGAAGTTGATCTGCAAATGAAACATTCTTCTGTAATGCTACTGCTAATGCTGCCTTGTTCGTCTTTCTCAACATGCCATCTGGTGTTGATAAAGCCCATGGTAATGGTCCTAATGGATGTGACAAAATATCCTCCATTTGCAAATTACGCCCTTGTGCCATCACTATGATTCGGCCAAATAATGTCCTGTCAGCCGTGGGTAGCCAAATATTTACTTGTTCGTGGGGATGGAATTTCGTGGGTTGACACCATTTTGAAAATATAAATCAAATTACTGTAGAAGTAATTTCAAATATTAAATGGTTCGTGGGGACGTAAATTCGTGGGTAAGAAGTAACCACGAAATCCACGAACATTGAGCCCCCACGAACAATGATGATTCCACAGTATTCCAAAATAATACCATCCAGCTTTCTATGTTTTTTTTTGGGGGGGGATAGTAATTATATAATTGGGTTATTGTGCACACCCTGCTCCCAAGAACATATCAAGGAAACAAACCTGTGTTAAATATTACTGATGATTACAAGTGACTCAACCAATTATAATGTGCAAAGAAGATGCCAAAAGTAATGTCTTTCAATTTATGACATGTAGAAACGCCGTGCATGGTTTATTATTGCTTCGTCATATGAATAGGAATAAACCCGTCCAAAACAAATCCTAAATATAAAATTAAGCAAGGAACTAACAGTATCTTGGTCTATTATCTTGAAGATATTAGTCACATTGAGACAGGAAACACGCAATGAATCAACACGCCAATTCTTAATAACACTAGCAGTGAACGAAAACGAATTTTTCGGGTGGGTGTATATAAACACCAATTACACCAGTAAAGCCACTATGAATTCAATGCTATCATACATTTTTTGAAACTAGATATGTATGTCCTTCAAAAAATAACACTAAGAATTATTCACCCTAGATGGTACCAATACCCGAAAATCCAGGGTCTGACTCATGGACTAAGTCTATATTCTGACCCCATCGCACCTCCGGAATATTATACAATGACTCAGTGTTTATATATGATTGATATAGACTTTTTTCCCAATTTATATGATTATTTAGCATAAGTGAAAAGTATGAAAGCACAAGTAAAAAAAAACAACTTTTCTATTTCTTCTTTAATGGCGTTTTATTTGAAAATTGGCAAAAATCGTCCTTTGACACCCCTCCCCCTGAAAAATCCATGCCGATGACGTATATATTTTTTTCTTATAATTTGTAAGCTTATTGTCATCTTAAAGTCATACTTCAATATGGATTAAAACTCTCCCGTAGAATTTTTTTTGCAATTACGAATTTTCATATCCTACTTTTGAATACCCCCCCCCCCCCTCCCCGCGGAAAGTTAAAGTCGATGACTATATGTTTATTATTTTATTATTATCATTATTTTTATAGAACTTAACACATTAATGTCAACTTTACATTATATCAAAATTTGAATAAAATCTCTATTGTAGAAAGGAATTAGGTCTGTCGTACTTAATACATAATAAACTAAATTTCTTAAACAACAATTATGATAAGTGAAAGATTTTCATATCAAGGAAAACCAATTTTCTTTCCAAATTGGGTGAAAACTAATATCCTTTATGATAAAGATTTATTTTCAGATAACGGGTTTCAAAGCCACCTGGGGGTTTAATGGAATTATCAGTAACAACCCCCCCCCCCCCCCAAAAAAAAAAAAAAAAAAAAAAAAAAAAAAAAAAGGGGGGGGGGGTATAACTAAATATGTGAATATAAAATAATAACATACATTAATTTTCAAGGATATGACTTCACCGCATTCCTTCATCTAAAGCAGTTTTCATTAAATACGCATTGCTAAAACAACCTTTCATAACGCTTAGTTTCAAGCACCAGCTATGCAGGCAAAGTATAAAAAGGAATTTAATATAGCTAACAGTTGACATAAGTTGCACTGCTTCAAGACAAACATAATTGCTATTAAATTTGACTATAATCTTTTTAAAAAATAATATACTTTCAAATAATTACATTAGTAAATTCAACAAAAATTCTAGCCGCATGTGCAGCAATGTGATTGAGAATTCACAAAGTATTTCATAAGAATTGTCACTGGACTTCCTATCTTTGCCTCTAGAGAAACCCTTTATTCTGAAACAGGCTGGCAAACTTTACAAAGTAGACGCTATATCGCAAAAATGACTACTATGTTCAAAATTCGCAATGGCAGCGTCCCAAATTACTTAAATGACATTTTTTCAAATATATATGAAAATGTGTCTCGTTACAGTACACGAAACAAAGACCAGTTTTATATTCCAAAATGTAGATTAAAATTATTTTGAAAATCTTTTGTTCCTGATTCAATAAAACATTGGAATTTATTAAATGTAGACACCAGAGAAGCCATCTCAGTCAATCCATTCCTCATAAATATAAAAACAAATTAAAAGTCCACCATCATATTTGTCGTTTGGGAAACGATTCATAAACATTATTCATACTAAACTAAGACACAACTGTATTCTTCAGTATGATCTTTATAAAAGTAATATTACAAATTCTCCTTTTTGTTGTTGTGGACATAACGAAAATGTATATATCATTTCTATTTTGCTTGTAAACAATACTCTAAAGCTAGAAATGATCTATTTAATCGCCTTTTTATTTTTGATTTGGTTAATATTGATACAAATCTGCTGTTGTGTGGTGATATGAATTTGCCTTTGTAAACTAATATACATATCTTTTCAGCTATTCACAAATTTAGGGATGAAACCTGCACATTCAATTAATTATTGTACATTTCTACCTTTTAATTATTATCTTGCATGACATTTTGTATTTATAATACTTTAGGAGAGGGACAAGTAAGTTGTTAGAACTTGTTCCCAATCCTTCTGATTTGATCAATAAAATATGTTCAAAACAAAACAAGGTATTTCTAATAGTCAATCAAAATTTGAATGTCAGTTGTCGAATTACAAGAGAGAATCAGAGCTCGCAATTCTTTGTTGTGTAAACAAGGCTCGTGTTGTGTTTTTTGTTTACATAGGTTAAACATACTAGTTAAAGTTTCGTTTAAAGCAGAATTTTTTTTAATTTACAAGTTAATTCTGGACACAATTAAACAATTTATAATGTTTGTCTTCTCTCATTTTCTTTTTAAAAAATTCATGTTATTTTTTTATTCAGCAATCTATATGCAAACGAAAATATGGCCCGATCCTTGTTTACATATCCAAGAATTGTGAGTATTGTATCTCACTTGTAACACAACCACTGGCATTCAAATTTGGGTTGACCACTCGAAATACCTTAGTTAAGCATTGTAAACATTAAAAGTGGAAAAATAAAATTTGAAAGTTTTCAGCTCAAATTGTGACCATGCCCCTTTGGAAGATAGGTGAGTGGTTTATTGATGATGGAAGTCAATTTATATATATATATATATATATATATATATATATATATATATATATAGATAGATAGATAGATAGATAGATAGATAGATAGATATAGCGGACATATTTCATATTTTTATCATTAATGGGCGATTCGTCGGTCCTGTAATGAAAATCACATTTATGCATTATTCAGTGTACATCTTAGACGTACATGTTCAAATAAAAAACAATACAATACGTCCCACGTAATTAACAATAATGCCTGTACTTTCTACCATAGGATTTATTCAATTAAGGCTACAAACTCCGTGAATTGGTCGTTGAATGTCAGATTTTTACTTCTAACTTCACTATAATTATCTTATATCCACCCGTAATGCCTGGTTTGATGTTTATCTGAGTATAAAATTATCAGGTAAGATGAAAAGCATTTCTGTGATCAAAGTCATGAAATCTGATTCCCGAGAAAATTAATGAAACTACAGTAAACAAAAAGAACGATTGTTAATGAACTATTCACAATTTTCAATTAGCGAGAGAACTCCATCTCTGTTATTCATTCTGTCGAAGATTATACCAGACGATAGGTTAAATACAAGAAAGAACTCGATACCTTGTCAGAATGGATAAAAAGTATAAGAGGAACATTAAAATCACGTTTCAGAAACATCAAAACAAAAGTGCGTACCATCTATCCTTCTGTGGTTAGCAAAACAGAAATGATGAGAGAATCAGATACCGTACACGAGGAGTGTGTATTGGTTGCAGCTAACAAAGCTTATAGCAACATTGTCCTTGTAAGACTCATTACAACGGTCATTAAATATACAATAGATAATCCTACTTATACTCCAACTGCCCTTTCAAAAGATGGAATTCTTCAAAAATAATGGTTCAGTTTTAAACACACATATTATATCCCAGTGACGAATGTATATGAGTTACCATAACTATACTGGATTCCTAAACTTAACATATGCCGGAAGTGGTGTAAATCAAATGTGGATTCTAATACATTCTAGAGAACTTTTAGTAAATTTGAAATTGCAAAACTTTTCTCAAATCAACAATGTCACAAAGTATGCCTTTTCAACACTAGACGAGACAACCATTTCTCACAATAGAATTAAAGACTAGACAAATTGACATCATAGACAGTTGCTTCTTCAATAAAAAAGGGATAGGTTTGTATTTTAAGAAATTCAAAAAATCTCACTCTACGCACAAGAGTGGCTAGAGCATCTCGCTCAAAATCTCAAAGCCTGTCGCCTCTATCGGCGCTGGTTCGATTCGCGCCGATATATGTGAGAAAGTTTGCCAGTTTACTGGAGGTCGGGGGACTCTTCCCGGGTACAATGTATGTGGGTTCCCTCTTCCACCGTTACAAACCTGGACGCCACCAGATAACTGAAAAAAATGTTGAGTGTGGCGGAAAACAAAAAAAACCCAAAAACCAAAAAACAATCAATCTACACACAAGTACTCTGAAGCTGATATTGAGTCAAATGTGTCTGACGTGTTTGGTACCAACCGTTAGGCTGTTCTTTAGACACCGATTTTGACTATGGATTACTTCGTTTACCTGATCAAGATATAAGGCTCACGGCCGGTGTGACCGGTCGACAGGTGATACTAACTCCTCCTAGGCACCTGATGCCATCTCTGGTATGCCCAGGGGCCCGTGTTTGCCCTACTCTTAATTTTGTATTTTTGTGGGAGTTGTAACTATTCGTTACCTTCACTTTTTCATGATTCTTAATGTTTCGTTGCCTTCGTGTGACGTCTTTAGATTCTGCATGGAAATTGGGAATGAAAAATTATTATAGACTTGTGTGATATTGTGTTTGAATTTACCTCATTACATGTAACTTTCTTTTAGATGCAAAATGATATTTACTTCTTACACAATTTGAAGAGGTTTTTTCCCTTCGCAGGGTACCTAGCATTCTTAGAATGTTCAATTCCGCATTGGTCACACTCCTGCTTTCGTGTCTTACTCTTCCGGTCCTTGCTTATTGGAGGGCGGCTGCCACAGCGGCCATGATTGCGATTGTTCACTCCGACATGAACACCTGCGTCCGACTGACGAGCCTCAAGGACCGTGTGGACTTCCTGACCTGGTGACGTTGACATAGTCTCTAGTTGCTGTTGTGAGTATTCATACGAATGAGCTTATCTGAATAGCCTTGTTTAATATCAGTTGTTCTTCAGTGATAAGTTTTCCCCTAACTTTTGTGACGAGGTACTGAACACAATTCAGTGTCTGATTATTTCCTCTCGGTTTTCACCGTTGCCACAGTCTTCTGCCACAACTCTTAACCTTGTCATAAACTGTTTCACTGTCGCTTTTCCCTGGTTCTCATTATTGAACTTAAACCGTGCAAATATTGGATTTATCTTTGGCTGTACATGCGCTTTAATCCGTGTATAGTATGGTTCAAGTTCTATGCTATCCTCAGCGCTAAAATCAGTACAATTTTTCTTATTCACGTCCTTTATCTCCAATCCATAGAAGTATATACATGTATTAAGAACACGAGTTACACATTTTTGTTTCAATTTTGAACTTTTTTTAAATTCAGGTTTAGTATTCTGTTGATGTAAAGCTTTGTTTAATTGTTCGAAATGTAACAAAAAATGCAAACCATTTTCATCGCATCTTCTTTCTTTAAAAAAAATTACTTTCGGGGGTATACTAACAGGTCTGTTTTAGGGTTAGCATATTTTGACAGTTCCTGGTTGTGACACGTAAAAATTGTAAATTCTTATATATTGTATTTCTAGGTAGCAAAGGATAGAAAATTCTGCACCCTTACATTAGTTTTGTGATCTAACTACTCAACTAACCAAGACGATATACGAAATATTATAACTGTAATAAAATTCAAATTTCGGAAATCACGCAAGAACTCTCTCTCGAGGAGATGGGAAAAACAAATGGCAGAAACGTCGTGTTTGACCTTTAGCTTGTTAAAGACAGGCTTTCCTGATCATTTGTAAAAATTTTCGTTGTCGGCAGGACTCGAACCTACGTGGGTAGACCCCAATGGATTTCAAGTTAATCGCCTTAACCACTCGGCCACGACAACATGTATATATTCATAATTGAACTTATGAAAACGTTTATTACAAGCTCTATTCTTCACATACCTAAAATGTGAAGAAAATACACAACGTTTAGAGCAGGTACACGCTTAATTATTTGTTTTAATAAGACATGACAGGGAATAGGACGAAAATTAATCTCAGTGTATGTATGCTTTGGTCCACCTTAAAAGTCGTAGAATTTGAAACTAACGCGTGCAGACCCCAATGGATGTCTACCCCATTACCTAAATCACATGACCTCAACAACGTATACACATATTTGCGTCAATTAAATGATTTATTTTAATAGATATTTTTTCGCAATATGCCTGTCAGTCTTATTGTTATTTTAGAGACCAATCCAGAATTTCTCATTCACATGAAAACGAAGTGTAATGAATGTCCTTACATTTCAGAGTCTAGTAAATGCAAACAGCACTTTGAATTCATAGTGTATAAGGTTTAATTCTTGTAGACCGGTTTGGTAGTAAAACCAAATCCAATGTCAAAAATGCATAGAAAATGTATTCGTTGTAGGCAGGGTTTGAACCTGTTCGAAGAGACCACAATGGATTCCTAATCTATCGCTTTAACCACACGTGGGTGGTGCGGCTACCTCATCATGTTCATCTAGTTTTTTTTTCTTTAGACATTAATTTTCATTTTGATTTTAATCAATGAAAATGCTAAGATAACGAACAGTATTCATTCTCGTAATTCCTATACAAATCAGCGAGATGGACAAACATGGACCCCTTGACATACCAGAGATGGGATCAGGTACCTAGGAGGAGGACGCATCCCCTGTCGACTAGTCACACTTACCGTGAGCGCTATATCTTGATCAGGTAAACTGAGTCATCCGCAGTCAGAATCAGTGTGCCAAGAACGGCCTAACATTTGGTATGAAATACGTCAGACAGCATTTGACCTAATAGAAGGTTGTACTGGCAAACTAGATCGTTATAACGACCTTTAAATTTGCGGAATACTGAGTTTAGACGAGACAGTACAAACCCCTGTGACATCAACTTGTTTGTAGGTAGCCTGCCTCGATTAAAAACACTGTTCATATGCAGAACAAGCTCTTGCGTATTGAATCAGCTGGGATATATAATACACACCAGGTGACAATGGAATGTTTCTTCATATCTAAGGGAAGTTAAAGGTGGAGAAATTGAGATCATACCATTTGTCAAAAAGTAGAGTTGTTAGTTTGCCGCCAGCAGCTATTTCCAATAAAATATCTAAGTACGAAGCAGATGTGGAAGACTCTGTGGTGTCTTTTACTCTAGGTTCACTGGATATATCTAATCGACATATGAATGAAAATGATCAGTGTTAATAGATATATCAAAATGTCGAATTGAAGGCCACAGCAAGATATTTTTTCTCTCATGTAGAAACTTTTGAATGAATTCTGCTTCATGAGAATATAAAACAGGTCAGCTAACAAAGGAGCACAATTTGTGCCCATGGGAATTCCAACAGACCTGATCACCAAAGACTACGAAGATATTGTAAATGAGGAACTCTAGCATCTTGTTAATATCAACTTCAGAGTACTTGTGCGTGGAGTCAGACTGGTGTTGAACAAAGTAAAGTTTTTGGATGACTGATCACTAGATATGAATACTAGTATTTTTTTCACCATTTTTGTTGACGAAGCAACTGTCTATTAAAAAGGCTAGTCTTTAATTTACCTTGAGGTATGATCGTGTAAAGTGTTGTTAAGTCATAGGTTTTGATGTTGATGATTTGAGAAAAGTTTTGTGATTTCAAATTCACTATGAAAATTGAAAACGTTATTTGTTAATATTTTTTAATTAGAACAACTGTTTGAGTGTTTAGGAATGTTTTATAAAATATTTATTTATATCATTTATTAAATTAAAGCGAAGTTTGGATTTTGAAATCTCTGATTTGCAAACAAAACACTTTTTTATCATTCCGAAAAAATTAGGGGGGGGGGGGGGGGGTCATATACGATAATTGAGAGCGTGTGTCACTTTTTCGATGATGCTCCATACGAGGGCTTAAACAAGCCATTAAATGAAATTTTAGTGTCATGAGCCACCCTAATCATGATAATTAAAGGCATATTTTCAAAATCATAATTTGTTCACAATTTATGCTGAAAACCTTGAATAACGTCGAAAATGAATATGAAGTACATTTTTATATATTTGTGACGGAGCCCAAACTTAAAACTTAAACTTAAACAATTTCTCCATCGTCAACTTCCTTTATTTATGTGGCAATGTTCCATCATCACCTGCATATGGTTTTTATATCTCCCAGCTGATTCAGTACGCAAGAGCTTGTTCAGCTTATGATCAGTTTTTAAATCGAGGCGGCCTACTGACAAAGGTGTTAATGTTACAGGGGTTTGTACAGTCTCGTCTAAAGTCAGCATTTCGCAAATTTGAAGGTCGTTATAACGATCTAGTTTGCCAGTTCAACTTACCATTAAGTCAAATGCTGTCTGATGTGTTTTATACCAATTGTTAGGCCGTTCTTGGCATACTGATTCTAACTACGGATTGCTCCGTTTACTTGATCGGAATATAGGGCTCATGGCGAGTGTGACTGGTCGACAGGGGATGCTTACTCCTCCTAGGCACCTGATCCCACTTCTGGTATGACCAGGGGTCCGTGTTAGCCCATCTCTCTGATTTGTATTTGCTATAGGGATTACGAGATTGAATACTGTTAGTTATCTTGGCATTTTCATCATTCAGTTCTTTACACTGCAAAAACAAATGAAATAAATTTTCATTTTCTGAATCACACACTGGGCATACTTCAGATCCAGTAATCGCAAATTTAATCTTTCATTCGTAAAAATAATATTATGAAATTTTTTTAAATCAATTTCAATAATATCTGGCGATTTACAGTGGTCCCACAAAACTAACCATCTATGTTTTATATCATTTTGATTAACCATTTCAAATTTATTACTCCAAAATTTATCAGAAACAGGGTGTGAGAAAAGTTTTTCCATCAATGATTTATCAACGATTCTCATAGTGCAGGCATTGAACACAATTTTTTGATCTTTGAAACTGATAAGAAATTTGGCACAAAATCATTTCTAGTATATTTATTTTCATACACATATATTTTTCCATTCAAATGGAATAATTGATTTCAAACAAATGTAATTTTCTTTGATAATTTTGATATCGATATCTGAATTATTCTCTTGAATAATTTCTATAACACAGGAAACAGGTAGAAAACCAAGTTTAACCTCGTAAGTAATTTCTTTGATATGTGTGATACCTGATCGGATAAAATGATCCCATTTCAACATCTTATTATTAGTAACAATCTGAGGATTACAAAATAAACAATAATAACAAATGTCATTGCTTACACCCTTGTATTATACACTATCTTCTATTGCATACCTTGCATCAAACATCTCTGTATAACACTGCGGTAAAGTTTGGAGGTCTATTTTATTTTATTAAATCGTAATAGAAATATTTCCACTCTTGCATTCAGATAATAAATCTTAGACAAAAACTATCTACATGTGAACTTCCATAAAAATTGATTGGTGCTGCAAAAATATTTCGTTAAAAATTTAAGTCTAAAAGACATTTTAAGGTATTTGCCCATCTCTCTGATTTGTATTTGTTATAGGAATTACGAGATTGGATACTGTTCGTTATCTTCACCTTTACGTCTATCGCATTCAAACCACCATCTCTTTTATCTCCAATTATTCTTTTGTATGAAACTAAATGATTCCTAAAATTCCACAAAATGTTTGTACATTCTTTTTGAATATCTTCTCTAGCCCATTTTGGGATCGATATAACTGATAAAAAAAAAATACCATAGTCGTAACACAAACAACGTATTGATTACTACTGCTCTTCCTGGATTGATAAATATCTCAGTCTCCAAAAAGTTAATAATTGTTTTATTTTCTGTACTTTGTCACGCCAATTCAATTGTTCACATTCATACTTGTTTCTTCCAAAATAAATCCCTAATATCGTCGTAGCCTTTGTCTCCGATATACATAACGATTCCGTTTCATTCTTATAAAGTTGTCCACAACCAATACACATTATTTCAGATTTCGTACGTTGATTTTTGTACCAGAAGCTTTTCCATAAAGATCCTAAAAATTTTAAATTTCGAAAATAGATTTCTTTTCACATACAGCCAAAGTTGTGTCATCAGCATGTTGAAATATCAATGCACTTACATTAGACATTGGTAGAGGAATTCCTCTAATTTTACTATTAATGATACAACTTAAAGGTTCTGATGATAATACATATAACAATGCAGAAATAGGACAGCCTTGTCTAACAAAAGTTTTAATTGAAAAATAATTAGTTAAAAACCATTACTCTTTACACTGCTATAGATATTTGTATAAACAAAAATTTATCCATTCTCTAAAATATGGTCCAAATCAAAAAATATTCAAAACATCTAATAAATATTCATGACTTACTCTGCCAAAAGCCTTTTCTTGATCTATTTTGATAATATATTCTTCTAAATTATCCATTTCTACCATGCTATCTCTTATGCTTACTAATGTATTAGCAATATCATTACAGATTACACAGCAAGCGTGATTTTCTGATAGAATATTTGGCAATACAAACTTTAACCTATCGGCCATAACTCTCGCTATTATTTTGTAATCAACATTAAGAAGACTAACTGGTCTCCAATTTTTCAATAATCGTTTTCATCCTTTTTTCTTATATATCAATGCAATAATACCCATTCTCATAGAATGTGACAGATGTCCTTTCATTTCGATTTCTTGATAAATCTTATATAAGAGAGGCGAGAGTACTGCCAAAAACATTTTGTAAAATTCAACCGTTAAACCCTCTGAACCTGGGCTTTTGTTATTCGACACTTCTTTAACAGGTCTTAATATTTCGTCGTTGTCACAATGTTTTTCACGTATCTCGACTTCATTTTCATTGAGTCTTTTTGTCAACAAAAGATAAAAGATTGTCTTTATTTTCACATTCTACAGTCACCGAAGAATATAATAAAAATAAAATAAATCTAAGATTGAATCAGTGTCATTCTTAATCATCCCATTGTCATCAATCAACTCTTTAACCATATTAGACTCCTTCCTGCCTTTTCTTTTCTATTAAACTCCTTCCTGTCTTTTCTTTTGTAAATTCAAAAAATACTTTATTCGAATCATTTGTCCATTGTGCTTTAGATCTCAAATTGCACCCCTACATTTTTCATTTTCAAATTCAGCCAGTTCCATTTTTAATGCTTCATACTTTTCAATATCAACATAAACACCATTTGCAATATTCTGTGACATTCTCTGCAAAACATTTTGAATTCTGTCAAACTCTGTTCTTTCCCTTTATTTTTATTTTACCATAAGACTGTAAAAACTTTCTTTAATTTATATTTAAGATTACTAATAGTGAGGAATTGTACAATAAACAACTCTTTTCCTTTTCGATGATTTCACTTTCTTTTTGCTTATATGTATCATCAAACAATAAAGAATTATTATGAATCCATATACCTGGACCTCTTTCACACGTCAGTACTGAAATGTAAAACTACCATGGAATAGTCATGATGTGTTAAGATACTTAATATTCTTCACAAAATCACGTAAACAACTTGAAAACAAAATATAATCAGTACAGAACCCATTGCAGTTTCACGGAGTGATCACAACCATCAGAAAGAAAGAGAAAAGAAATAACTTGCTCATTGTTATGT